>JAYKQN010000013.1:1770000-2202500 GCA_036785175.1 Eupleurogrammus muticus | reverse complement strand
ATATATATATATATATATATATATATATATATATTCTGAAAGCTGATTAATCTATCTATTATTAAAATTAAAAATGTTTTTTTTTCCTACATCACCTGTCTTGTCTCTGCAGGCCTCCAGCAGCGCTGGAAACCTTGGAGTTCTAATCCCAGTTATTGCTGTGGTGAGTGTCTTTTACATATTTGAGTAATTTCTTTACCTTCTTCATTTGTCAGTTAATTACACAGCAGCCAGCTCATTTAAATAATGAGCAATCAATTTTTTTAATAATCGTTTCCCCTCTTCTCTGCTGTCAGCTGACTAAGAGGCTGCCACCGATCAAAGAAGCAAAACCTCGTTTGCAGAAACTTTTCAGGGATTTCTGGCTCTACTCTGTTGTCATGGGATTTGCTGTGGAAGGTTCAGGTAGAGTCTTAGTGATTAAAACTTCTACAGGAACATTCAACTCTCTGTGGGTCTGATAGTCATTGTTATGTGTACATGTTTTTTATTACCTTACAGATTGTTATATTTATAGTTTATATAGTTTTAGTCATTAATTCTGGAGTCATTGTCAATACAATCAATCAGAACTGGGTCACACAGTCAGTTCATCATTATCTATTATTTATTAATGTGTCTGTATTTAACTGTGCAAAATAAATAAGTACTGTGGGTGAGGTTTAGTTAGTTTGTGTTGCACACTGCAGGTCTGTGGCCTGAAGAATGGCACGAAGGGGTTTGTGAGATTGCGACTAAATCCCCGCTACTCACGTTTCCCAGCGGGGAACCGTTACGCTCAGAGCTGCAGTACAACTCGGCGCTGAAGAATGACACCGTCACTGCGGTATGAGAATATACGCACATGCACATACAAAGTATAAAATTCTGACACCTGTGTGGCCGTGTGTTCTGTTTCAGGCGGAGCTGAATGATCTGCGTGGCACCATCATTAACCTGCTGGATCCTCCTCCTGAAGTAGCCGCTCTGATCAACAAACTGGACTTCGCTATGTCCACATATCTGCTGTCTGTCTACAGATTAGAATACATGAGGTAGAATACTAGACATAAATATCTATAAATACATATTACTGACTCTTTCTGCTTGTCTATAGTCAATGATTAGAAGTGTGTGTTTTGTGAACATCTGTCAGGATGCTGCGAGCTCTGGACTCTGATCGCTTTCAGGTCATGTTCCGATACTTTGAAGACAGAGCAATACAGAAAGATAAATCTGGTGAGCAGAAGACAAAAACTCAAATAATAAAACAGTTACTGGTTTATTATATGTGTTTATATCTAATGTTTTATTTCCAGGAATGATGCAGTGTGTAATTGCTGTTAGTGACAAAGTTTTCGAGGTTTTCTTGCACATGATGGCTGAAAAAGTAAGAAACTAATAACTGACAAAACGTTTTCAGACTTTTTTTAGAGCGTGATAATTTAATTGATTGACAAAAAAATTAATCGTTAGTTGCCAACCTCAGTCTTAATAAAATGTGATATTTTCAGGCAAAAACAAAAGCTCATGAGGAGGAGCTGGAATGTCACGCTCAGTTTCTCTTGGTCAACTTCAACCACATCCATAAGAGAATCCGCAGAGTGGCTGACAAATATCTGTCTGGGCTCGCGGAAACGTGAGAATTCATTCACACCCATACACTCAAGATAACACACACACACACACTTTCATATAAACTCTTTAAGGTTAACAGCATAAAATCTTAACCAACAGATGTCTCCGTTAAATATCCTTAAGTGCTTTTCTTACATTAAGACAATTTTTTTGTATTGCAAGTTTTCTGCTATGTTATGTTTAGGTATGCACATGTGGCATTATCTGAGTAAATATGAGCTGATTTGCAAACATTTAAAGAACAGAATATAATTTGGATAAAGCGAGGTCCAAGATTCTTATTTCATTTTGTTGATTTATTTATTTTGTTTGATTAGAGTCTGAGATTGTTACAGAGAGAATTGTATTTCAAAATGTATTTCTGCAATGTTTCTATATATAAAATCTTCTACAAATCAGAATGGTATATGGAAAAAAACAGTAAAAGTGTATATATTTAGAAAAAAAACTAAATAGGTTGGTGTCTGTAAGAGCTGCTGAAATAGAGATTTTCTACCTGAGATGAAACTTTGACGACACTAGCTAATGTAATTAGGGCTATCTTCTTTTTTTTTTTACACTAGTTTGAAAGAAGACGTGTTATGGATGCAAAATCTCTGATCTCAAAAATTATCAGCGCATGAAAATGTGTAAAATGAAAATGAGTGTTTCTACCTAAAATGCAAGTTCACACCTGACAGATTTATTTCCATATGACATCTGTCCTCAGTTTCCCTCACCTGCTGTGGAGCGGCCGGGTGCTGAAGACGATGTTAGACATCCTGCAGACACTCTCTCTCTCTCTGAGTGCAGTAAGTGACCAATCAGATCACTCCTCATCTATATACTCAAAACAAAAAGTTATGTTTTTTTTGTGTTGCAGGACATTCATAAAGATCAACCTTATTACGACATTCCAGACACGCCATACAGAATCACTGTCCCAGACACATATGAAGCCAGAGAAGTAGTGTATTTTATATGTAATTTCTCTTTAATGAAGAAATTCTGTTAAGGATGTAGAGAGAATCTGTTTTAAAGCCTGATTATCCACTGATCTTAGAGCATAGTGAAGGATTTTGCGGCTCGATGTGGGGAGATCCTGAAGGAGGCCATGAAATGGGCTCCGTCCGTAACCAAATCCCACCTGCAGGTAAACATGCACTTTAGTTTGAAATAATAACACATAATGATGGAAACAATTTTAACATGGCCTTGAATGTTGTTTTGTTCTACTTATGTACTGAATGTGGTCTTTTTCAGGAGTATCTGAACAAACATCAGAACTGGGTGTCAGGTCTGTCTCAGCACACAGGCCTGGCCATGGCCACAGAAAGCATCCTGCACTTTGCTGGTTACAACAGGCAGAGCACCACACTGGGGGTAAGTATATGAGCTGATGTTTTTTTAATAGTTTGAAGTGGCAGGTTTAAGGGTGACTCGAAAGATTTATAATATTAAAAAAAGGCTCAAGAATGGAACCTTGTGGGACACCACATATTTAATCCAGCAGCCTAGAAATTGCCTGCTCATTTTAAAGTGTACAGTGGTTATACAAGATGTAATATACACTAGGACTGCAACTAAAATTTTTCTGACAACTAATCTAGAATAGTTTTTTGCTTCATAAAATGGTGTAGAATGTCAATCATCAATGTTTCCCAAAGTTGAATATTCAACCTAAAAGTCTTTGTTTGTGCAGACCAACAGTCCATAACCCAAAGATCAGCAGTGTGCTATCATAGAAGAAAAATGTTTCAAATCAATTAATTGATTATAAAATAGTTGACAATTGCAGCTCTATTGGATATTGTGCTTGTAGACAGAAAAAATAAATACATGTGAAAGTAACCTATAAACTAAACAATGTAATTACAGGAAATCTGTTTATATTTGTCTTATATGGGCTTTATTTTTCTCTTCACTTTAACGTTTAGTCCACTCAGCTGACTGAGCGTCCAGCATGTGTGAAGAAGGACTATTCTAACTTCATGGCCTCCCTCAACCTCAGGAACAGATACGCTGGAGAGGTAAACAAAAAACACTGGATCATATAAGTTACCATTATGGCCCTGTGTGATCTGTCTGTCTCTATTCTGTATTGCAACACATGTATTTAAGGCTATAACTAAGTATTATTTTCATTATCAAATAATTTGATTATTTTTCTTTAGTAAGCAAATATTCATTCGGTTTGTAAAATAAAAAATAGTTAAACATCTCAATGATAGTTTCGCAAAGCTGAAGGATTCTCAAATGTTTTGTCCCAACCAAATGTCCACAGGATATTCATGTGATAAGGTGATCACCCCCCCCCTTCTCACCGGCTCCGTAGTGCGGAGCCACAGACTTACGTATTGCTCTGGAGTCTGAACTTTTGTACGCACATACACACACACACACACACACACACACTCACCACACGCACGGGTTAAATCAATTTAAGTTTATTTTCAAATGTATATGTGTGAAGTGCTTGGTGACATAGTAGGGAGAGGGAGGCAGACATGTCACCCGTTCCTGTTACCGACAACATTCACCACTCACCTCAGATCGATTTCACACCACCCGTCCATCTCGGCGTCCAGTGCGGTACCCACTGGTCGTCCTGTTTTTCCTCCGTCTGCTGTATAATCCTCTGGTTTGTCATACATTCACATACAATCACACACACATATGCCTCCCTTCATTCTCACTCACCTGCACTCACCTGCACTCACCTCCCGGTCCATCTCCACTGCTCCTGTGCGGAAGCGCGCCGCTGCAGGAACAGTATTTATCTAGTGTCATGCTAGGGGGTGCACTTCACGTTGCACAGGGGTGTTTTTGATTTCTTGTTTATTGTAAATATTTGTGTGGTGGAAACTTTGAGTGTGATGTTTTTATGAGGTGTGTTTTGATATTGTTGTTATATTTTTCACTATTTGAATAAGTTTTGATGGATAGAAATTGTTCAGTAATTATTGGGATAGTGGTTTCCCCCACTAATGGTTTGGGCCAATTAAGCCTAGTCAGGCAGACACATAAAAGGGCTACCATTTGCCTTTGTCCAGGGGGCTGAGAGGTAGATCATTGTGTTGTGCTAGTGTAGAAGCAGTTACTGGTGTTTGTCTAAAGTGTACAACTCTTAATAAACTGCCTGTTTTCTGGCAAAACTGAGTTCTCCTGCCTCCTGTCTCTGTTTGCCCTGATCCCTTTTGTTGGGAGGCCACGTTGGTCGCCCACAGGGAATAAACAAACTGAACAGAAAGTATTCAAATTTAAGCTCCTGGCACCAGAGAATTATTTTCTTTGAAAAATGCAAAGATTACTTAAATGTCAAAGTAACTACCTGCAATAACCAACTCATTTTTTTTTTTTACATCATGGAAATGCTAAAAACTTTTAAGGCAAGTGGAAGATGCTGCATTTCTGAAACTGATATGTTAACTTTTGTTAATATGATATTACATGTTTATGCTGCAGCCTCTCTTCTTTGGTTTCTTTTGTCTGCAGGTGTCCGGTATGATCCACTTCGCCCAAGCAGTCCGGGGTCAGTCGGACCTGAACCGGCTGATGATAAAGCAGATGGGGGAAGCGTTGGACTGTGCTCAGCCTGAGGCCTTCACCGAGGCCATGTTCAAACTGGCGGCACTGCTCATCAGCTCCAGAGGTTTGACTTTTACATTTCGTGTGTTTGACTCAGTGTTTTTGGACTCGTCATCTGACCTGTGGCTCTGTGTGCAGAATGTGATCCTCAGCTGCTGCACCACCTCTGCTGGTCACCACTCAAGAAGTTCACCGAGCACGGCATGGAGACCGCCATTGCCTGCTGGGAGTGGCTGCTGGCTGCACGGACCGGGGTGGAAGTCCCAGTAAGAACTTTTTCTTTTTTTTTTAGGGCTAGGTTATCGCACATTAATGCAGTCTTTATTTCTTCATTTGTCATTGGGAACATCTGCCGCTAAGTGGCTTTATTTTCTAAAAGTGTGCTGCTGCGTCACTCAAAGGAACCAGTAAAAGAACTGGTGGATAAACAAACAGAGAAGGAAAATGAACATTTACATAGTAATTTTTAATTTTAAAGTTATTTGAGGGAGGAGGTGCAGTCAGCAGAACCCAAAATTATTAGTAACTCCTGCAAAGTTGAATCCTCTGATCATCATAGCCCTTTATTGTGAATTGCTGTGAAAAGCTAAATGTGACTCACAGTGTTTAGAAGCTACAGACTCTGTTAAATGTCTAAAGCCTGACAGGGGTTTTTTGCTGAGACATAAAAAAAATGTGTCATCAGTATACATCTGACATTCTCTGTCTGTACAGATAGTAGCCAGATCATTTACATGTAAGCAAAAAAGAATAGGATCCAAGACTGATCCCCGGAGGGAGGCCAGTCTTACCGTTCAGAGAAGATGTTTTCACATTCTGTAATCAAACACACGTCAATATTCCAAACACTTTTTTTATTGTCTAGTGAAGATTTTATTTTCTCAGTGAAATGAAACCGTGCCATCTCTGTTGACCATTTTTGCAAAATCTAAAATGTTCAGAATGCTAATGATTTTTATCAACATAGACCATTAATTATTTGCAATGACCTTTTCAAGTACTTTTGACATTCTTGGGAGAATCACTATTGGTCTGTTAATGCACCAGATTTATATATTGGTGTGATAATGGCCATTTTAAAGCTTGTGGAAATTTCTCTTCTTTAATGGACAAATTTATTAAATTAAGAAAAGGGTTTACCAAAATGGCACTGTTTTTTTAAAATAAATACATTTCAAATGGGTCCTTTGCTTTTTAAGTTGTTTAACTGCTCTTTTTTAAAATTGTGCTCATGCTAAAATAGAAAGCATGACCATAAAATATACAATTTAGATTTTTGATAAGATTGTGGAAAATTCAGATTGAATTAATCTGTATGGAGAGGTTTGTGGAAGTTTGGTGTAAATTCATCTACAGATTAACTGCATGATCCTGCTTCTTTATCAGCTTGTAAAGGGAAAGTGTGAACTTTTAATTAAATCCACTATAGTATTTGTCAGGATATCACATCTGTCTGCATCACTAGTTTGCGAAACATTATCCCAATTTAGACTTTTTAATTCAGTCCAAATAGATAAATCTGTTAAAAATGTTTTTGACACCCTGTAAGGTTTATTTGTAAAGGTTAGATCTATAAGAGTTTTGCTTTCCTCGTTGATTCTGGTTGGGTCTTTATTTATTCAGTGCAGGTAATTTTTGGATATAACTGCTTTGAGTTTTCACTTGTTTTGTCCAGCCAAGTACAATGTTTTCAGATCTATGGTTTAGTGCTTTAAGCAAATCATCAAAATCTTGATAAAATTTTACATTGTGTATAGGTGGGTTGTACAAGGTGATTACGTTAAAATACATTTGAGGTGACAGAACCACATTTAATATTAGACATTTTACCCATAAATATTCGAGGTAACCTGAGTGCATTCTAAATGCACTGACACCTCCTTTTCTAGACAGTCTGTCTTTGTGAAAGCAGGCATACCCAGACACATCCACCATGGTTGTGAATGGATAGCCTACATAATTAGAAAAAAACAACATTCAGAGTGCCTGTTTGTCAGATCAACCATAATTATCAGATAAAGCTTGTGCATGTATTGTGCATCCATATCATTTGCATGGATATTTAAAACATCATTATTGTTAAAACTTAAAATCGCAAAATATAAACTACAAGAATAAACTATGCTGAAACTCCAAGACACAGTCACAGACCCTCAGGAAATTATATTTTATTATTTCATTGGTGCATGGATGGATGAATTAGATGTTGAACAAGTTGTTAAAATAACACAGAAACATTTATCATCATGACCATTTACTACACATTCTGTGGTTATCAGAGCATTGTGTGGGACATAAAAATCACCTACATCCAATCTATCTACTTTTCTAGAGAAACACAGACTTTCTATGAGCACTGCACTAGTAATAAAAAGTACAAAATACACCATTTATTCTTTCCCTTATTGTGTTGTTGTTAGAGCCAAAAATGCAAAAATAAAAAGGTATTGCCGGTTGAAAAGGAGAACGGGGATGAACTTAACAAACAATTCCTGCTCTCGGTGGCCATCCTGCCGTCTTAGACTTTGTGGCTCAGGAACTAGTACAGACATGTCCAAAGTCCGGCCCGGGGGCCAAATGCGGCCCGTGGTCAATTTTCATCCGGCCCGCAGCCTCCGTCATAAAATCAATAACGCCTGGCCCGCGTGTAGAATTACGTAATACATTGGGCAGCAGCGCAGTTACCTGCGTGTTCTAAGTGCTGCCATCTAGAGGCCCAAATAGGAACGGCAAACTAGTATGTGAGGCCCCCCAATTTTCTAAAATGGCAGCAATTAAAAGGAGGAAAGTTGACTGCGAGGGCCGACGGTTCAAGGATGGGTGGAAATTGGACTATTTCTTCACTGAAATACGTAACAACTGTGTCTGCCTCATTTGTAAGGAGACAGTGGCTATTTTCAAGGGGTTAAATGTGAAGCGACATTACCAAACAAAACATGCTGACGCATATGACAAGATCACAGGGAATAAACGCAGCGAGAAACTGAAACATCTTGAAGCTAGCTTAATCTCACAGCAGCAATATTTTACAAAAGCTCGAGAGTCAAACGAGAATGTTACAAAGGATAGTTACGAGGTAGCAGCGCTGATTCATAGTTTCTTTTAGATTTATAGTTACTGTCATATTTTAGATTAGCCCTGCACTTGTTGATATGACAATTTCTCTGTTATTGTGTTTAAAAATTCTGCAAATATTTAACTGCCATGGTGACATATTTTTTTTTATGTTTCAAATGTAATTTGCACCCAAGAGTACAATTACTTCTCTTCAACTGTTACAAAAAAGTTAATTAAAGTGTGGAAATAAGTAAAGTTAAGTGAATATTTAATTTCAATTTTCAATGTCAATTGAATTTTGATATGCATGTTTCAAATGAAGCAAAACATATGCTTAAGAAATTAAAAAAAAAAAGCAAATGTGAAACAGAACGGCTCGCTGAAATGTATTTAAATTAATTGCTGTTATATGTAAAGAACGTCCGCCAAGGTTGGCCCCCTACATTTTTGAGATACCAAATCTGGCCCCCTTTGTTAAAAGTTTGGACACCCCTGAACTAGTAGGTAGCTGGATGGAAGGACAGACTGGATGGATGACCTCATTTATCCATGAAGGGAAATTCATTTGTCATAGCAGCAGCCCAGTACATTTAAATACAATAAAAACACAATGGCATCAAAGACTGACATAGGAAAAAAATGAATAGAATAGGAAAACAAATATGTAATGAAACAAGGACACTTAAAGTAGCACAAAATAAGTAGGCAGACAAGGTTCGGTGGCAAGATGATGTTATTAATACTGACTGTAATACTATAGTAAGAGTAGTATGATAATAGTAAAATAACAATATGATAATAGCAGTAGGAAAGTAACCTAGTATAAAATAGCTGTGTGTGTGTGTGTGTGTGTGTGTGTGTGTGTGTGTGTGTGTGTGTGTGTGTGTGTGTGTGTGTGTGTGTGTGTGTGTGTGTGTGTGTGTGTGTGTGTGTGTGTGTGTGTCAGAGTGTGTGTCGATGTGTTTGTCAGGGTGTGTCGGTGTGTGTGTCAGGGTGTGTCGGTGTGTGTGTCAGGGTGTGTCGGTGTGTGTGTCGGTGTGTGTGTCGGTGTGTGTGTCAGTGTGTCAGAGTGTGTGTCTGTGTGTGTGTGTGTGTCAGTGTGTCAGTCTTTAAGCTATTCCCTGGCCAGTAAGTTATACCTCTGACTCTGTGACATGTTGCCTACGTGACGGATATGCTTGACGGCCGCATAGCAACCCTAACCTACCCTTACTGCTCACGACTACCCAACAGGACTCTGCCGTGAAGGTGGAGAGATGTGGTGGGGGTGTATTTGCATCAACAGTTAAAGAAAAAATCCCCAAGATCATGCATGACAAAATATCTAAAAAAAAATTAAAACTCTATTATACTATCCTTATAAATGTATTAAATATAAATTACAATATCATTTTTCAACTGTGTGTTTGAGATGTATGAATGTATTTACAACAGGATTACATTAAAGCCCTGTCAGTAGCAATAAGCTTTAATTTTGCATTTGCTTTACTTACAGTACAATAGGATTTACATTAAATATTGTATTTATTAAGCTGCTACTACAAAAAAAGGCTGATGTTAAAAATGTTTGCACAACAGATGTCATGTCGCTTTCATTCCTATGGTAGTGCATATAAAATAAAAGTGTGGTCGACACTTTTGAATAAAGTATTGAATTTTATGTAGAGCAATTGGATTAGTTTTTATCTGAGTTGTCATCTGCGTAAACTCTGCCTCCTTCTCGTGTGTGGGCCCAGTTCATGCGGGAGATGGCGGGAGCCTGGCAGATGACCGTGGAGCTGAAGATGGGCTTGTTCTCAGATGCTCAGGTGGAAGCTGATCCGCTGGCTGCTTCAGAGGAGAGTCAGCCTGTCCCCTGCCCGCCAGATGTTACCCCACACCATATCTGGATCGAGGTGAGACATTAAACGCCTCTCTTTGGTTGTTACTATGTTTTCTCACCAATCCTCCACTTATCATCTAATCTTTCCTCCAGTTTCTAGTCCAAAGGTTTGAAATCGCTAAGTATTCCAGCGAAGATCAGGTAGAGATTTTTGGCACTTTGCTACAGCGTACACTGTCACTTAATGTGGGGGGAGCCAAGAGCAGCCTCAACCGCCATGTGGCCGCCATCGGACCTCGCTTCAGGTACATTAACATTCACACAGAGATAAAAGGACATGGAAGCTGGGTTTATGGTATGCAGTACAGACACATCAGTGAATGCTGCAGATTTTTGTAGTGACGATGTTTGTCTGTGATTCAGGCTGCTGACTCTGGGTCTGGCTCTGCTTCACTCTGACGTTGTCACCAACTCCACTGTCAGGAACATGCTCAGAGAGAAAATTTATTCTACAGCCTTTGATTACTTCAGGTAACTATATACATACTGGTGTGTACATGTACTACTGTCCAAATGTACTACTGTATATGTGCACATTGGGTACATGTACTACATGTAATACTGTGCATGTGAACTTCTGTTTGTGTATGTTTACAAATATACAACCATCCAGCATACTACTACTTCTATTGTGCACACATACTAAAATAGTCAAGTCAATATTATTTTTATAGCACAGATTCGCCCCAATCAGCTTTACAATTTGTACAACAGCAACACAACATCCCTCGTCATTAAACTCTCACATCGTACAAGGTCCTCCTTGTGTGATGTAATTCCTTAAAAACCCTTGAATGGGGGGAAAAAAACCTTTAATACAAATCAATAGTATACATTTTTGTACAATTTGTCGTCTATTAATATATAGAAAAAACAAGATATATTTTGTCTTTCTAAAACACTAAAAACACATATCATAATATTACCTTTTTATTTCACTGTTTTGGTTAAACCCAGAATAAAATTGTAAACATGTTGCTGGATGATTTAAATAAGTGATAAAACTATTCATTTGTGATGTAACATTTCAGTAACATAATTAAAAACAGTTAATAAAAAGCAAAGATCTGATTTATTAACTGGGTCAGTGAAAAATCACATTTGAAGATGAAGTCAAAAAAGTCAAAAATATAGTTTTAAAAAGCATTCTTCAGGTTTCTGCAAATGTTAAATTTTGTGTTCATGTTGACTTCCTATCATTTAAAAGTACATTTTTAATATTTATTATTATTATTTATTTATTACAAAAAATGTTTGTAAAAAACTTTTTGAGAGAGTTAAGCTATCTGGTAGCAAGTTTGTATGGTTACACCACATGACAGTTTTAGCATTGTCCCAACTATCAACTGTTGAAACTGTGACCGATGTATTTTCTTTCTGCTTGTGTCTAGCGTTTCTCCGAAGTTTCCGACGCAGGGCGACAAACGTCTCCGTGAGGATATCAGTATCATCATCCGCTTCTATGCCAGCATCCTGTCGGACAAGAAGTACCTGGCAGCATGCCACCTGGTCCCCCCCGGTGAGCTTGGTACCACTCCGGCCCCGAGCACGCTCTCTGCCGGGATATTCGGATCGCTTATCGTGTCCAGCACTTCTCCGATTTCTATCTTAAGTAAGCCGGACTGTGTTGCAGCAGGCGCATGCTGCTTTGACGCCTGGCCAATCTGACGCTGTCCGCCCTCACTGATGGATCCTGGCATCTATCCATCAACTGCCTTTTCGTGTTTTTTGAGCTTTTTCTCCTCAAGTTTCTTGTCTCGACCCGTTACTTTTCTTTGTATTTTCTCGTGCTCTTTCTGTTTGGTGTCGTATTCTGCTCCTATTCAAATCTGTTTTTCTGTATGTTTGGCAGCGGTGAGGGCGAAGCGCAAATTTGTCAGCTGCGTTAAGATGCATGATTATTCATCATGTCAGCCCACCCGTCAGCCCCTTCCTCAACTTAACAATCTGTTATCAAAAGAAACTATAAAGTGGAAATGTTCTTTCTTCCACCCCAGAAAGTCACCTCCTCTTCCTCCTCCTCCTTTTCATTTCTGACGACTCAGAGAACAGATATGGGTTTAACCTCATACACATCCAACCACCTCAAGTAATCCCCTAACCGCAGATCCTGGATCAGATTAATCCACCTCCTGCACCCCCTGCACAATAACAAGACCAGATAGTATCTGACCCAGTATCAGTGGTTCAAGGCTACATCTCCCCTCATGTAAAACATTCACAAAGACTCACTGAAACTGCTCATCTCTCTAGAAACATCCTCTACCTCATCAATCATGTTGTTTTCACTGTTTAGAGGTTATAAGAATCCTGAGGTTTGTGATTGGTGTGTCAAACCTGATTCAGCAGTAGATAGCAACATCTGCTATCATGCTAGGTACAATTTCCCTGTTCCTTTAAAACAAGTGGTTCAAGTTGAATAGATTGCTAGATAAAAATCTGAGTTCTAGCCAATCAGAGGAGAGGTGTTTGTATGTGTGCATGTGCATTGCTGACTGTGTTGGTGTGTGGACAGATAATCAGGACGCGTCCCTGAACAGCCTGTCAGTGATGAATGCCGCCGACCTGCGGAGCAACGTGGACTCCAGCTCCCGCTCCCAGCAGAGCAGCCAGGGCTGGATGAACACCTACCCGCTGTCCAGCGGAATGTCAACCGCCTCCAAGAAATCGGGTAATGTCCTCATAAAAAAAAAAAAAAAGATCACTTGACTCTTCACAGACAAGATTGAACCTCTTCTCCTCCTACAGGAACATCCAAGAAGAGCAACAGAGGGACTCAGCTCCACAAATACTACATGAAGCGCAGGACTCTGCTGCTAGCTTTACTGGTGGGGAAGGATCTAGTTATATTATCACATTATATTCTTGAACTGCAACATTTAGTGGGTCAGTCAATTAGTTTTTAACTTTTACATGAATCACCAACTATTTTGGTATAATCAATTTTTATTCAAGTCAACATTCTCTGGTTCCAGCTACTCCTCTGATTATTTACTGGTGTCGTTAGTCTTCTATAATAGTAAATGGATGATCTTTGGATTGTGGACTGTTGGTCCTGACAAAAAAAGACATGTTGACATATGTTGAAATTACAAAAAAAAATTACTAACTACTACTGAAATTACTCTACCTTCCGACATTTAATCGAACTTTGCAAGAAACAATCAGATTAACCTGCTTAATTTTATTATTGGTTCTTAATTAAAGTTAACTACATATATATATATATATATATATATATATATATATATATATATATATATATATATATATATATATATATATATATATATATATATAACTTTACAGAATATAAGTCAGTTGCAGCCCTGTCATATTCTTCATGCTCTAAGGGGCTCATTAATCTATCAAAAATCTTCTTTGTTGAAAAAATCTTAATAATCATGTGGTTTGTAGGATATTATAAAGTTTCCTAACATTTTAAGTATTGTCCTCCACCTGTATTTGCTCTCTTTCCCCCAGGCCAGTGAGATCGAGCGGCTAACGACGTGGTACAATCCCCTGTCCACTCAAGAGCTGGCAATCGCCACAGAGCAGTCAGTGGAGACCAGTATCGCCAACTGGAGGTCCAAATACATCAGCCTGACAGAGAAGCAGTGGAAGGACAACGTCAACCTGGCATGGAGCCTCGCTCCCTACCTGGCTATGCAGCTGCCAACTAGGTCACTGCAATATATGTCTTACATTTTCTACATTATGTCTTAAATCTGAATCTAAAGTCTTCATTTTGAGTCTTAAATCTTCAGTTATGTAAAATTAAATGCATAATGAGTGACAATACAGTAAATAAACACCTTTATATAATTCTTGACTAATACTGTATATGAAGCACTTAAAAATAACTGCTTTTACTACATAAAAATGACTTATAACAGGTTTGTTAATGCTGATAAAGGAGAATTAAAGTGACTTTTTCCTGATTATTGTCTGCAGGTTTAAGAATGATGCCATCGTTGCTGAAGTGACTCGGCTGGTCAGACTGGACCCTGGAGCCGTCAGCGATGTTCCTGAAGCTGTGAAAGTGTGTTCAGCTCCTGAACTCGAGCTTTTCTCTGTGTTAATAAAAGGTAATTTTCTTTCACTGCTTCCTGTCCCAGTTCCTGGTGACGTGGCACACAATCGACGCTGATTCTCCCGAACTGAGCCACATCCTGTGCTGGGCCCCGGCCGACCCCCCCACCGGCCTGTCCTACTTCAGCAGCATGTATCCTCCTCATCCTCTCACAGCTCAGTACGGGGTGAAGGTGCTGCGCTCCTTCCCTCCGGTGAGTCCCAGGCTGCTGATCCTTCGTGCTTCATCTGCCCTGCAGCTTCATCACTGTGCTCTTTGTTTCCTTCTTTCAGGACGCCATCTTGTTCTACATTCCTCAGATTGTACAGGCTCTGCGTTATGACAAGGTAAAAAACCAAACCTTCACATAACCCACAACAGGAGAGAGGTCCAATAAGGACTGGGAAGAAAACAAAGGATTCAATTTAGTTCAATTTATTAGTATAGTCCAGAATCACAAATCACAGATTTGCCCCAACGGGCTTTACAGTTTGTACAAAAGCAACACAACATCCCCTGTCCTTAGATCCTCACATCCTACAAGGTAAAACTCCCTAAAACCCCTTTAACAGGGAAAAAAACAGAAGAACACTCAGGAAGAGGAGGGATTCTGCATTGTATTCGAGATTTCACAGGAAGCCAGTGTAGAGAGGCTAATACAGGTGAGATATGCTCCCTTCTTCTAGTGCCAGTTAATAAAAGTGCAGCTGCATTCTGGATCAGCTGGAGAGTCCTTAGAGACTTTTTGGTGCAACTGGACAGTAAAGAATTGCAGTAGTCAAGCCTAGAAGTAACAAATGCAAGTTTTTCTGCATCTTTCAGAGATAGGAAGTGTCTGACCTTTGCTATGTTGCGTAGGTGAATGAAGGCAGGAAGGAAATATGTTTAATGTGGGCAGAGAATGACAAGTCTTGGTCGAAAATGACTCCCAGGTTTTTCACAGTGGAGCTAGAGGCCAGGGAGATGTCATCCAGGATAGCTATATCACTGGATATTGAGTTCCTCAGGATTTCGGGCCCAAGTACAATGATTTATTATTTGTCTGAATTTAGTAGAAAAAAATTGCAGGTCATCCAGGATTTTATATCCTTAAGACAAGCTTGAAGTTTAGCTAGCTGATTGGTTATATTTGGCTTAATTGATAGATATAGTTGTGTATCGTCTGCATAACAGTGAAAATTAATAGATTGTCTCCTAATAATTTTACCCAATGGGAGCATATAGAGAGTGAAAAGTATTGGTCCAAGCACAGAATCTTGTGGAACCCCATGATTACATTTTGTATGGATAGAAAAAACATTATTGACATGGAAAAATTGGGAGCGATCTGAGAAATCTAAACCAGTTAAGTGCAGTCCCTTTTATACCAATACGATGCTCTAGTATCTGTAATAAGATTTGATGGTCAATGGTGTCAAATGCAGCGCTAAGATCTAACAGAACAAGGATGGAAATAAATACTTTTATCAGATGCGTTGAAAATATCATTTGAAACCTTTACTAGAGACGTCTCTGTGCTGTGATGCATTCTAAAACCTGACTGGAAATAATTGTTTAAGTTATTGTTGTGTAAAAAGTCACACAGCTGTTTAGCAACTGCTTTTTCCAGAATCTTAGAGAGGAAGGGAAGGTTGGAAATGGGTCTATAGTTGGCTAAAATGCTTGAGTCGAGGGCAGGTTTTTTAAGGAGAGGTTAAATACAGCTACTTTAAAGGACTGTGGTACATAGCCAGAAAATAAAGACATATTAAGTATTTCTAGTAAGGAAGGGCTAATCAAAGGGAAAATGTCTTTTAGCAATCCAGATGGAATAGGGTCCAAAAGACAGGTGGAAGTTTTAGATGAAGACATCAGTGAAGCTAGTTCAGCGAAGTTGATTGAAATAAATGTGTTGAGGTGAATATTAGCTATTTCATCTGTCTCTACAATTACTGCATCTGAGGGCAGATTAGAGCCAGTGGATGGAACAAGGTGATAAATTATCCCATCCATTGGACAATTTCCATAAAGTTATAATATTTCAAGTACAAAAAAAAAGGAAAGTAATTTATTGAATTATATTGACTGAAATTATTATTTTTATTTTAAATTATTATTTTGATGAATGATTAATCATCATTGAGTGATATTTTATACATTTCAAGACAGTTTTGTCGTGACAGTTTCCACTGTTTTCTGAAATACTAAATGATTAATGATTAAAGTCCAGAGAATCAGGTATGATCTGGATCAAATGTTTCTCAGTCAGTGGTGACACTGATCTGCTGTGTCCTGCTTAGATGGGATACGTTAGAGAATACATCCTGTGGGCGGCTCAGACATCTCAGCTTCTCGCTCATCAGTTTATCTGGAACATGAAGACCAACATCTACCTGGATGAGGAGGCTCATCACAAAGATCGTGAGTAGATGAACTCAGGTGTTGGTTAAAGTGATCGGAGCGGCTGAAAAGACCTGCTATGACATCTCTTTCTTTTTTTCTGTAATTACATTAGGGTTGAACCATTAACTGCATCTGCAGTAATATCAAGATATGGTAAAATGTGATTTTCTAACAACAACATGTGTGATTGCAATGTGATCATATGATGCAAGGCAAAAAGCAGACAATTCTGCTCTATGAACTTTTCAACCTTTAATCTGTTACACACGGTCGGAAAAGGAAAGCTGAGACTTTACTTGAGAAGAGGAACACGTCTGTAGTGTGGAACTACTTTATTTAAAAAAAAAAAAAAAGCTGAACAGCGTCCGGTGTTAATCACGCCAAGTAGAACCAGGTCGGGCTGCTCCAGAGTCAACAAACTTGTTCCAGAACTTAAATGACAGCAGTTAAATATCATTTATTTTTAATTAGATTTTGCAACAATGCCAAAACTGCCATGTAACCCTAAAACCCAGTACCAAATACTTACCAAACACTTACCAAACAATACTTAACTCTGTTAAAAGGTTTTAAAAAATCAAAAATTATCAACTAGTTATATATTCTAGGTGGATTAAATATTTGAAATTTATCATAATGTTTCGATTACACCATTTGACATTTTCTGTCAAAAAAAACACATGATTTTGTTCAATAATAATAATAATGATAATAATAATTGTTCTAAATGCACTTTTAAATGACAAGAAATCAAAATTTTTTTACTTTCTTATCTTACTAACTTACCAACTATGATTACTGACCCTCTTAACAAGGCCCAAGATCATTCCACACCTGTGTACCTAATGTTGTGTTGGTCATATTTAAATCATTAATTACATTTTTTTGGGGGGAAAAAAGGATAAAATAGACGATAAAATTAAAACAAAATTTAAAAAAATTTGCAAATGTTAAATCACAGTTGCAATATTAGGGGGGGGGGGATATCGCAAATAGGTTATTTTCCCAAATCGTTCAGCCCTAAGTAACATTATTCTGCCTGATAAGGCCTCTCCAATAATGTCAGTCACTAAGGTGGATGTAATCACACATGCTCATTAATATGCCTGCAGCTGACATCGGGGAGCTGCTGGAGCAGATGGTGGAGGAGATCACAGGTTCGCTGTCGGGCCCAGCCAAAGACTTCTATCAGAGAGAGTTTGACTTCTTCAACAAGATCACCAACGTGTCCGCAATCATCAAGTATGTCAACGAATCAGCCGCCTGCTGGGTCCGTAAGAAATCTGGATAGGTTTCACTTTGATGTGCTTTTCTTTTTTTTCTTTTTTTTTGTAGGCCGGTGCCAAAGGGTGAGGAGAGAAAAAGGGCGTGTCTGAAAGCTCTGTCGGATATCAGAGTCCAGCCAGGTAACTACTGAAACTGCTTTAAGGGGCAAGGATGATGAATACACAAAGGAGCCTGTTGCCAGTCATTTCAGTGGCTCTATTTAGTTTTTTCTGTTACTGTTATGATGCTGGAAGTCAGTGTTAAACATGATTAACCTGCTCTTAACACTTTTATTCAAAATTACTTCTACATCCCACACAATATGTTCGATATGTCCTCATTAAGACAAACATATATTTTGGTACATATTAAACATTTATTTTTAACAGGTAAACGCACCAGAGAGATATTTAAATCCATGTTCTACCATATGAGACCGTTTAAAGTGTATGTGATCAGTTGTAAATCCAGTGTTTTAGAGAATGGAGCCTTTGAAAAATGATTTGGAATTTTTAAAAAACAGTCCAGTAATAGCCTCACAAACAGAGTAAGTTTGATATAATTTTCTAGACAGGGGCAGATATGTAGCGTGGTACACTTTGTGATGTCACAATGACATGTATGAAGCTGCAGAGAAGATCCCAGCAGATTTTAGTTTTTAGCATAATGTCTACTACAGTTATTTAGAGAAACCTTTAAAACAGGGTTTAACATCCAATAATCTTCTCTTTTATTACAAAATATATCCATTTATTGCAAACCCACCAGTTGAACCAAACCAATCAGTGACTGGAAAACATCAAGTAACAGAGAAAGAATTGAAGCAGGTTTTTTGTATCAACAGAATTAAAATCATCACCCTAATGTTACAGGTGCTGAAAGTCTCATAAAAGACAAGAAATTTCTTTGTGTTTTAAAGTTGCTGCAGGTTTTAAAAGGTCATTTTCTAAATATATCTGTGTGCACTTCCGGGATTGAGGTTTTCGAAACATACAACAGTATTCAACAATCACTTCTTATAATCTGATACATAAATCTGTGTTGTAAAATACAAGATGTTTAATCTGGACCCTGTTCCCCAGGCTGTTACCTGCCCAGTAATCCTGAAGCCATCGTCCTGGACATAGACTATAAATCTGGAACACCCATGCAGAGGTACTGACCGCTTTATATTAAATGAATGGATTTTTAGTTTATTTTGTAATGGTTATTTAGCAAACAATACAAATAACAGAAAACAAAAAAAAAACTGAAAATAAAACTGAGAAGACTAAGGCTAGATTTTTATTTACACCTAAACTTGTTACCAACACTCAACAAACTCAAACAAACCTTTTGAGAACCGAATTTAACTAATTTGTAAATAAAGAAAAAAAAAAAAGAAAAATATAATGGGACAATGCCAAATGCCATGGTGTAACCCAAAAAACTTGGTACCACATAGTTTAACTTTCTTAAAAAAGTTTGACATTTTGTGTCATAGAATTACAAAACACACAACATTTTTCACTCATTGAGCTAATCAAAAACAACATAACAAAATCATTCATTTTTCTCATATATATACAGTGGGGAAAATAAGTATTTGAACACCCTATTTTGCTATTTCTCCCACTTAGAAATCATTGAGGGGTCTGAAATTTTCATCGTAGGTGCATGTCCACTGTGAGAGAGATAAACTAAAAAGAAAAATCCAGAAATCACAATGCATGATTTTTAGCGGCAAAATAAGTATTTGAACACCTGAGAAAATGAATGTTAATATTTGGTACAGTAGCCTTTGTTTGCTATTACAGAGGTCAAACGTTTCCTGTAGTTTTTCACCAGGTTTGCACATACTGCAGGAGGGATCCTGGCCCACTCCTCCACACAGATCTTCTCTAGATCAGTCAGGTTTCTGGGCTGTCGCTGAGAAACACGGAGTTTGAGCTCCCTCCAAAGATTTTCGATTGGGTTCAGGTCTGGAGACTGGCTGGGCCATGCTAGAACCTTGATATGCTTCTTACGGAGCCAGTCCTTGGTTTTCCTGGCTGTGTGCTTTGGGTCGTTGTCCTGGTGGAAGACCCAGCCACGACCCATCTTCAATGCTCTGACTGAGGGAAGGAGGTTGTTCCCCAAAATCTCACAATACACGGCCCCAGTCATCCTCTCTTTAATGCAGTGCACATGACTCCCATGACTCCTCTGTATCATCCAAATGGTCATATGCAAACTTAAGACGGGTTTGACATGTGCTGATTTAAGCAGGGGAACCTTTCGTGCCATGCATGATTTCAAATCATGACGTCTTAGTGTATTACCTACAGTAACCTTGGAAACGTTGGTCCCAGTTCTTTTCAGGTCATTGACCAACTCCTGTCGTGTAGTTCCGGGCTGATTCCTCACCTTTCTTATAATCATTGAGACCCCACGAGGTGATATCTTGCATGGGGCTCCACTCCGATTGAGATTGACCGTCATGTTTAGCTTCTTCCATTTTCTAATGATTGCTCCAACAGTGGACCTTTTTTCACCAAGCTGCTTGGCAATTGCTCCGTAGCCCTTTCCAGCCTTGTGGAGGTGTACAATTTTCTCTCTTGTGTCGTTGGACAGCTCTTTGGTCTTCGCCATGTTACAAGTTAAAGTCTTGCTGATTGTATGGGGTGGACAGGTGTCTTTATGCAGCTAACGACTTCAAACAGGTGCATCTGATTAAGGATGATACATGGAGTGCAGGTGGACTTCTAATGGGCGGACTAACAGGTCCTTCAGGGTCAGAATTCTAGATGACACACAGGTGTTCAAATACTTATTTGCCGCTATATCACACAAATAAATCATTAAAAAATCATGCATTGTGATTTCTGGATTTTTCGTTTTAGTTTATCTCTCTCACAGTGGACATGCACCTACGATGAAAATTTCAGACCCCTCCATGATTTCTAAGTGGGAGAAATAGCAAAATAGCAGGGTGTTCAAATACTTATTTTCCCCACTGTATATGAGCTGATTACCTTTGTCCCATGTTTGTTTGTGTCCTGTGATGCGTTCTCTGCCTTTGCAGTGCTGCGAAGGCTCCATATCTGGCCAAGTTTAAGGTGAAGCGCTGCGGAGTGAGTGAGCTGGAGAGAGAGGGGCTCCGCTGCCCCTTAGACTCCCTGGAGGATGGAGAGGAGAACCCGGACGGGCCCCGCCGTGTCTGCTGGCAGGCGGCTATCTTTAAAGTGGGCGATGACTGCAGACAGGTGCGTGTGTCTTGAGCTTGCGGGATTCGGTAGCGCTCAGACCGGACTACATTTTCCTTCTCCTCCTCTGCAGGACATGCTGGCACTGCAGATCATTGGGCTGTTTAAGAACATCTTCCAGCTGGTGGGCCTGGACCTCTTTGTCTTCCCCTACAGGGTTGTCGCCACGGCGCCAGGGGTGAGACTCCACCTACTAGAATTCCTTCTTCTACTTTTTTCCTATTACTTTTAAAGTTATTCATTCAACAAAAATTACATCCACATGCTTTCCATTATATACTTTCCTCTTCACACAGCAGTAAACAGATCTATTTTTTAAATCCTAGCTGAGGAATTGGAATATAATTAAAATGTAATAATAATAATAAAAAATCTTCATCTAGATCTAATTTTGTGGTTTCAGTACAAAGCTGTCTATGACGTAAGGAGCATCTGTCAGTTTGTTCCTCTCACTAACACAGGCTGCTTTGGCCCTAGCCAATGACAAAACTACAAACTTCATAAGAAAAGTTCACCTGCTGCCATCTTTTACCATTAAAGACATGAAAATACATGTACATCCAATCTATCTACTTTTCTATCGGAACACACCCTTTCTACAGGCGTTGCATTGGTTTCTTATAAATAGTAATGTCTCTTTACCGAGTGACATAAAAAAAATATTCAGTCAGTGCAGGTTTTCAATTTAAAAGGCAAATTGTTTTTAAAGCACAAATCAGGAGTGGAGGTTTTTCAAATTGAGCAATAGAAAGAAAAAAGGAATTCCTGGTGATCACTAACAAAAAAGAATCAAACAATGTGTTGGTTCTCAGAATATTAACTGATTACACCAAATTTACAGTCCCAAGCATGGTGGTGATGGAAAGTGTTTTTGAGTTCCTTTTT
Source organism: Eupleurogrammus muticus (assembly GCA_036785175.1). Classification (NCBI taxonomy): domain Eukaryota; kingdom Metazoa; phylum Chordata; class Actinopteri; order Scombriformes; family Trichiuridae; genus Eupleurogrammus; species Eupleurogrammus muticus. The sequence goes on along the minus strand of JAYKQN010000013.1, from coordinate 2,180,548 downwards.
TACTTTTCTAAAACACAAATCAATCACACGTGTCTAAAAACTAAACACCTGCGTTTTCCATCATAAAGGTTGTGTACATTGTAGAATTGCTTTCAAACTGATCCAGTGAAGACGTTTATGGTGTGGTTTTATAGATGACATTTGTAAACTTGTTCATGTCTTGAATAAAGTCTTGTTCACCTTCTATCAGTGCGGTGTGATCGAGTGTATCCCGGACTGTAAATCCCGGGATCAGCTTGGCAGGCAGACGGACTTTGGGATGTACGATTATTTCCGTAACCAGTACGGCGATGAATCCACGCTCGCCTTCCAGAAGGTCTGCAGCTTTAACTCTTCAATAGGGCAGCAACGATCAGCTACTATTACATTAATCAACTATTTTAAGTTGTTTTAAAAAAGAAAATGTCTAAACTCTCTGGTTTGAGCTTATTAAATCTGATTACTTTGTCGTTTCTGTAGCCTTCTATAATAGTAGCAATATAACTACTGCATTTTTCTCAGTATTATGATTTTATTATAAAGTAGTGTAACACCACATTCATGTTATGTCGGTTATTAAAAAAGTACTAAACGAGTAAAGATTATTGAAATTGTTACTTCACTAAAAGTAAAGAAGTATTATCAATTACATATATTCAAAATATCAAAAGTTCTCATTATGCATATTGTTATATTATAGTATATTATAGAGCTACAATGATTACTGTTACACTAATCTCGAAATAATTTGAAAATCAGTTATTGGATATGAGACATTTTAAAGTTGTTGTGGTTACAGTGTATCCGCGATCCTTCTCAAATATTCTGGTTTTTAGCCCTTTCTGTATAGTTTGATTCGGTCAGCCTCCGAGACGTCGTAAATGTCTGGTTCTCCACCCACAGGCTCGCTACAACTTCATCCGCAGCATGGCTGCCTACAGCCTACTGCTGTTCCTTCTGCAGATCAAAGACCGACACAACGGGAACATCATGCTGGACAGCAAGGGCCACCTCATCCACATAGGTACGACACTGCTGCTGCAGCCTAGATGTGAGCACTTCTCAGGATTTCACACACACTTCAGAGCTGACGGCTTGTCTCTGCGTCCTTCTGCTCTTCCCCAGACTTCGGCTTCATGTTTGAGAGCTCCCCTGGAGGGAACCTGGGCTGGGAGCCAGACATCAAGCTGACGGACGAGATGGTAATGATCATGGGAGGCAAGATGGAGGCCACGCCGTTCAAATGGTTCATGGAGATGTGTGTGCGGGGATATCTGGCTGTACGGTGAGAAAAGACATGTTGTTTAATCATTTTTGAGAAAAAAAAATCTCCTGAAATGTTTATCAAAATCTGCTGGTTCCAGCTATTTTTCGTTTTTGTTTTAGTCTTCCATAATAGATGAATGGAATAAAATGATCTTTGTTGATCTACATTTAACACCATTTTATGAACCAAACAACTAATCAATTAATCATTTCAATAATCAGTGGAATAATTATTTATCAGAATAGTCATTAGTTGCAGCTCTACCTGCTAAATCTACACCAAAGTCTGCAGAAAAGAACAACTAGAGACTCACAGATTTTAAAGATTAACCTCCTTAATAATATACAATTTTAGTAAGATCCCCATTATTTAGTTCCGCAAAGTGAAGCAGTGGTAGCCTAATTCTCAGATAAAGTCAAAGTTTTAAGTCTTAGTTTCTGTGGATGTCTGTTTTGTGGCTATAGTCCTCTGTTTTATCTTCATCGCCTGGCTGTGTCATGTGATTGCAGTGTGTGATGCATGTCTGATGTCCTTCTCTACTCACTTTAGACCCTACATGGACGCTGTGGTTTCATTGGTGACCCTGATGCTGGATACAGGTCTGCCCTGCTTCAGAGGACAAACCATCAAACTCCTCAAGTAAGCTTGGCAAAACAAATTGACCTTTTTGTAAATTTGTTTCCAGCAGAAACGTGTGTCTTTGTCTTTGTCTTCCTCATCTTCTTGCACTTTATCTATTTAAGTCTGGTCACGGGGACAGCAGCTTCAGCAGAGAAGCTCAGACTTGCCTCTCCTAGGCCACCTCATCATTTTGTGAACCCCAAGGCAGACTTATGTGATATTTTTCTATTACATGAGGACTGACATAGAGTTGTACATTTTCTATAATAATTTACTTAGGAATTAAATCTGAATTGCAGGTGTGAAATCAATGCTTATTATACATTTTTGAAACTAGATAGTGTCAGTGCTGAATCGTTCTCATTTTTAAGATTTAATGTTTAATAATTCAATTCAATTCAATTTATTTGTATAGCCCAGAATCACAAATCACAGATTTGCCCCAACGGGCTTTACAGTTTATACAAAAGCAACACAATATCCTCTGTCCTTAGACTCTCACATCGTACAAGATAGAACTCCATAAAAACCCTTTAACAGGGAAAAAAAGGGAAGAACCCTCAGGAAGAGAAACAGAGGAGGGATCCCTCTTCTAGGATGGACAGGCTGCAGTAGATGATGTGTGCAGGTAGAAACAATACAAGGAAATTTGGTCATTACAAACAGAAAAACAGAAATGTAATGAATTTGGGTTTAAGTGGAGGATGCACAGGATCCATCACAGCTTCCAGGTGAACCAGGACAGTATCACACCCTCCAACATCCGTAGATCCCTCAGTGGCTGCACTGCAGCATGCTCTGTGAATGAGAAAACACAGGGCAGAACTCCGGGAACACAGCAGATTTAAAAGTACAATAGTGGATCATCAGTAGAAAAAGAAGCTCAGAGCATCTCATGAGGACCCGGCAGACTAACCTATCGCAGCATAATAACCATTTTTTCTGGATTACATGTGAGGAAATTAAGTATTTTCAAAGTTGCTGTAATTTTGTTGTTGACGATGATTCTGAGATTTCTTTTGACTCATTGTTTGGTTTGTCAGGGTTTTTTGTTTGTTTGAAGCTGGGGAAAATAACCAGCCGCAGATTAACACTTGTTTGTTTGCTTCTTTAATCAGAGGACGTTTTAATCCTCACATGAGTGAGAAAGAAGCAGCAGCCTTCATCATCAAGGTCATTCAGAGCTGTTTCCTCAGCAGCAGGTGAGGAAAAATGCCATCAGTTTTGATGGTGCTGAAATGTAGAATTATGTCAACCTTTATTAAAATGAAAGCATGTGAGACATTGAAACAGGTTTTGCGAAGCTGTTTAGATGAGTGTGGAGGAGCAGAACTGCTGATTCCATCACTAACATGCCTAATGACTTGTCTTTATCAGGAGCAAGACATACGACATGCTGCAATATTACCAGAACCAGATCCCCTACTGAGGCTCTGCTGCTCCCTCTCCACACAGCAATGAAAAGTTCCTGCACTCGACTTTCAGGAGATTTAATATCTGTCTCTGCTGCTCTGAGACCACCATGTGACACTTTACTCCATTTTTATTCCACATCAGATTTTTCTAACATTACCAAAACAGGAAGTGAATTCCCTTTTAAGTGTTTTTTTGTTAATGCGGTTATTTGTAAGATCAGTGTTTCATGAAGGAGCCAAATCACAGCTGTTCTCATCATTCTGTTACTCAGCTTTATGCACTTTATGCACCACAGTGTTTCACTGGCTGCAGCAGCTGCTGATCACTTCAACAGACACTTAATCAGTGACCAATAACATTTCTGTGTGTGTATTTGTCAGAAACACATGAGAACACATCAGCAGCCAATCTGGAATTACTGAACTGTGTTTAGAGCTGTGAATCTACTTAGAATATCAAACACATTAATCACACAGTAGTATTTACTATAGCAATCATACTGTGGTATTTACTGTAGTAATCATAATTTAGTAGCTACTGTAGTAACCATACTGCAGTACTTACTGTAGTGTAGTATTAAAATACTGTATAATCACAGTATTAGTGTCACAGTTTTTCTGTGATTTCTGTGGAAAATGAGGATCTTCTGAGGATCTTTATAAGAACATGTGGACCTTTAGAAAATATACACAGAATATATTTATCAGAAATTTTTAAACATTTTTAACTGCTTCTTTATCATTAGCATCGCATCACATGACTTCCTGTCAGCTGTGGGGTCAAACTACTTCCATGGAGCTTTTTGTTTTTTCCACTGCAGGAAGTTAAGAACCTGAAACCTGGAACTTCCTTAAGGATCTGAAATGATCTGGAACTAAGTTCTGTCTTGTGTTAGAAGAATTAATTTCATTTATTTAATTTAGCTAAGCTAAGTTTCCAGCTTGTTAAGCTCCTGTAGTGGAAAAGAGTTCTTAGGAAGAGTTTGTGCAGCACGGACTGAAGCAGCAGCAGCTCGTCAGCTGGCTGTAGCTTGCATGCTACCAATCCATGCTCTGTCTGATACAAATCACAACAGCGTTTCATGAATTTCCACGTGTGCATTCCCTTTATAATGTGTATAACTGTTTGGAAGCAACATTCCTCTTTATGCTGTTGAGTTTATGGAACCTCTTGGATTGGGTTTTGTTGAATAATTGAACCAATGCAGATGATGATTTTACCTAAAAAGCCATTTCTCCTACTCTCTGTAGTAACACAACTATAGTAATACTTGACAGAAAAACCCAAACCTTATGCAATATATTAATGTATATTGATACTGTGTGTGTGTGTGTGTGTGTGTGTGTGTGTGTGTGTGTGTGTGTGTGTGTGTGTGTGTGTGTGTGTGTGTGTGTGTGTGTGTGTGTGTGTGTGTGTGTGTGTGTGTGTGTGTGTGTGTGTGTGTGTGTGTGTGTGTGTGTGTGTGTGTGTGTGTGTGTGTGTGTTGCTCCTATATAATTCCTTCCATCCTGATCCATATGTGAGACATGTTTAATGTTGTCGGTTTAGAACTAAGGGAAGAGTAAGTCTGTCATGACCAGAGGTTTGAAGAATCTTTTATTGACGTTTTAAGGTAGTTGATTTTATTGAACTACGGTCATTTTACGTCCATCTGATTTCTGTGAGCCACATGTGTTGGTTAATATATCACATATATATGCGTGTGTGGGTTTTGTTTGTATTTGCTCAGTTTGTGGTAGCATCAATGCAGGTTCAGATGAATATCACGTCTCTTACTCTGAAATACTGTTTAACATTAAATAATGTATGTGTATGTTTTATCTGTGTCGAGTATATTTTCTTTCTTAGTTGATGCTGTAAAAAAAACAAAAACAAAAATACAGTCAATATTTGTAATTAAAATACAGTTTATAGTTTTAATTTGACATAAAATCCACCTACCTAAATGTTATACTGTAGTATGCTGAATATACACTATATTGCCAGAAGTATTTGCTCGCTCATCCAAAAATTTAAATAAGTATTCCAGTCACTTCCCAAATATTCCACAATCAACTGTTGGCTGTATTATAAGAAAGTGGAAGTGTTTGGGAATGACAGGAAGTGGTAGGCCATGTAAACTGATAGAGCGGAGTAGGAGAAGCATAATGTGAAGAGGTCAGAACGTTGTGGCCTTCGGATTAACTAGAATGGAGAGCTTAATTAGAATGGTTTTCCATGGCTCAGCAGCTGCATCCAAGCCACACATCACCAAGTGCATCAGATGCAGAGGTGTAGATCTCTGAAGTGATGGATCCTGTTCCCCCATCTGAAGGACAGGTCTGGGTTTGATGGTTGATGGGAGATGATACTTGTTGGACTCCATTGTACCAAGTGTAAGGTTTAGTTATGTTGTGGGGGTGTTCTCCAGGAGCTTTACTCTGCCCCTTAGTTCCAGTAAAGGAGTGTGAATGCTGCAGCAAACCAAGACATACGCCATTTTGAACCCCATAGATTAGGAATAGGATGGCACTTAAATTCAAATGCAAGACAAGGCAGATGAGTGAATACTTTTTAGCAATATAGTATAGTACAATAGCAGTATAATACTATTGATATGTCATGACACTAATCTAATACATCTATCTTAAAATAACAGAATTGTGCTGTTATAAACTGACTTTAATAACATACAATATTACGTAAAATGTATAAAATCCCCACCAATAAAACATTCAAATTAACTAAGATCATATAAACTTAAAATATAGTACATATTTCATGGAATTTTACACATTCACAGTGTATGTGAATGTGTAAGACCCCCTACTTTTTGCACTATTACATTGCAGCATCATTTTTCATTTTTTCCCCTCAATATACACACATTGACAAAAAATGTTTTGCAGATTTACTAAAAAAGAAAAAGTCAATTATCATGACTTCAATTATTCAGACCCTTTGCTCAGTATTTATTAAAAGCACTTCTGAGCTAATACAGCGATGAGTCTTTTTTGAAAATGATGCAACAAGTTTGGTCACACCTGGTTTATGGAATGCCCTACCACCACTATCAGGTTGGATGGTGAACATTGGTGGACAGCCATTTTCAGGTCTCTCCTGAGATTCTCCATTGGTTTTAGTCAGGTCTCTGGCTGGGCCATTCAAGAACAATCAGCATTGTTCTGAAGCCACTCTGCTGTTGTCTTGTTTGAAGGTGAACCTTTGGCCCAGTTTGAGGTCCAGAGCACTCTGGAGAAGGTTTTCATCTAGGATATCTCTGCTTAGCTGCCTTCATCTTTTGTTCCATTGCAACCAGTTACCCAGTCCCCACCCAGAGAGCATGATGCTGCACTACCATGCTTGGGACTGTTGGGACTGTATTAGACAGGTAAGGAGCAGGGTCTGGTTTTCTCCACACATATCTTTAGAATTAAGCAATTAAACAAAAAATACAGAAATATTTATGGTATTTTTCACCATTCTGGAGTGCTTCAGGTGTTTTTCTTTAAACAAACTCCATGCAGGCTTTCATGTTTCTTGCACTAAGGAGAGGCTTTCAAGGGGACACTCCATCATAAAGCTCAGACTGGTGGAGGGCTGCAGTGATGGTTCACTTTCTAGAAATTTTGTCCATCTCCCGAGTAGATCTCTGGAGCTCAGCCACAGGGATCTTTGGGTTCTTCTTTACCTCTTTCACCAAGGCTCTTTTCCCCAGCTCGGTTTTGCCAGATGACTCCAGTTGTCCCAAACATCTTTCTTTTAAGGATTATGAAGGACACTGTTTTATTAGGAGTGCAGAAGAAAATGCTTTTAAAAATGCTTTTTTTTTAAATGCAGACAGATCTGACCAAGCAGATTTGTCACCAAGCTCTTCAGGCAGTTCCTTTGACCTCATGATTCTCATTTGCTCTGACATGCAGTGTGAGCTGTAAGGTCTTATATAAAGAAAGATACCTTAAGCAAAAATATTAAACTTAAGATGCAAATACTCAAGTAAATGTTAAGTACATTTACTTGAGCATTTATTTTCTGGTTTTGTTTGTCTTCTTTAATAGTAAGGTTGAGCTGTGGACTGTTGGACAAAAAAGTCACTTTTGGTTGAATATTCAGCTTTGATGATTAACATTTCACACAATTTCATGAACCAGACAACTTTCAATAATCAATGAGATTAATTGATTATCACTTTCCACCACTGGCGGCTGCGATTGTCCTGGTTTCTGGTCACTGATATGGGTTCTCATGTTTCATGTGAGTCCTCATGTGCTCCATCTTGCGGTACTGCCGTGTGAAGCGCATTCCGCACTCCTCGCAGGCAAACGGCTTGAGGCCCAGGTGGCTGCGCATGTGTCGCGTCATGGTCCCGCGCTGCGTGAACAGCTTCCCACAGATGCTACAGCAGAATGGCCTCCTGCTGGCCCAGTGGCTGTACTCGTGCTGCCGCAGCAGGGCGGTGTCAGCGCAGCGCTGGCCGCACACCGAGCACACATGGCTGCCCGCTGTCTTCTCTTGATCCTGGAGGTCCAGTGCCAGGAGGTGCCCCTCCCCGGCATCCCCTCTGCCCCCCCGGGTGTGCGACTCCACATGAGCGATGAGCTGCTCGGAGCTGGGGAACCCTTCCCCGCAGGGGATGCACAGGTACAGGCTGCCCTGCAGAGCCAAGCCCGGCGGCGGCTGCTGGAAGACGTAGCTCGGCTGCCGGCTCCCATCTTCACCTTCACCAAACCGCAGCTCCGTCGTTGAGGCCAGACCTCCGAACTGCAACTCTCTGGACGCCACCCTTATATCTGCCTGGACCAGATTTCCCGTCTCTTCCTGTCTCTTCTGCTCTGCCTTTTCCTGGGAGTCGGGGCTCAGTGTTGGGCTCCACCGCTCTGAGTCGTCAGAGGAGTTGGTGCTGGACTGTGGAGATCTCTGCTGCTCTAGTCTCAGGCCAAGACTCATCCTAATGGGGCCGTCCATCTCTCCACAATCAAGCAACCTTGCTGAGAAATGCTTCTCCATCTTCTGGAGACTGGCCCGCGTCTGGTCTCCTAGAGTCTTCCTATCCCTTGTGGACTTGGAGCAGTTGATGCTGGTCACTCGGGGTTGGCCAATGGGGGCAGAGGAGGCGCCAGCAGATGGCAAGTCACTGGGCCTGCAAGGTTTCAGCTTCCTGCGGCAGAGAGCAGCAAGTTCCGACAGCTGCAGGTAGGAAGCAGCCGTGAGCAGGGCGGAGGTGCTGTGATCCCCCAGCTGAGAAGCAGGGAGCTGCCCGGTGTAGATGAAGTCCAGGACCTTATGGGGGCAAAGGACAATCAGATCGGAAGATCTTGAAAAATGTAGGAGCAGGAAAAACAGCTTTACTAAATGTAAATGTCTTTGTGTTTTGGATTATAAGAAGGCCTAGGTTCAAATAACTTCTTTTAGTGACATAGATGCCTTCATTATACAGTAGCCAGACATTAAGTAATGGGAAATAAACATGCAGTGTTGGACTGTTACAGTCAGGACTCAAACTGGGGTTTGACTGCTTAAAGGATAAGACTGTCTTTTTTTTTCAATTGGGCCCTTTAGAGCCAGTGACACCAGTGACGTCATACGCAGCCTGCATTTACTAAAATGAATAAAAAACTAAAAACTGAACAACACGGATGTTTTGAATCATGACACACACCTCCAAGTTATCAGTGCTACAGTACCATAATAATAATAAATTAGAAAAAAAAAGTATGTTTGGCCTGCATCACTTTGCCCATAGAAAGCTGTTTCATGATATTTCAGACCCAAACATAACGTTGTGGTTTAGAATTAAGGGCCCATTTAAAAAAAAATCATCCTTTAAGAGCAAGGCCTCTACCCCTACAACACCACAGCACACAAATACAACTTCAGGAGAAGCCACCAATATGGGACCTATAATGTGTAATACAATTTATAAATCATTCATGAGAGTAACTTGTGAGAGTGTTAGGATTTGTTGTATTTGGTTGATTTTCATTGTGTTTAATTGAGTTTGGTTGAGTTCTGTTGTGTTTGGTCGTGTTTTATTGTGTTTTCACCTGTCTGAACACTGGTGGCTTCACCATGTGAGTGTCCAGGGTGATGAGGTTGTCCCGCAGCAGCTGGGAGGTGAAGTACCCACTGCAGGCTGCCAGGATATTTTTGTGAGCTCTGAAAAGAGCATTCTCCACCACGATGATGACATCACACAGGTAACCTTTGGACCGCTGCTGGTTCAGCTGCAGCAGAAGCTGTCGCGTGTAATTTGGCTCCATGTCGAAGATTCTGGTCTCACAAATCAAAAACGTATCATTTAATGCAAATTATGATAGTGCTGATGTCAGATTCAAAAGCAGATTGCTTCTTCAGTGCAGGAATATGTTGCTGTAGTTCAATAGATCAACTCAAACGGGAAAAAAAACTCCATCTTCCATTTCTTTAGAGAAAGATTTTTTATCCCAGATTTTTGATTTGAATCAAACTAGAACTGCATCGATGACTCAATTAATTGATTAGTTGCCATTTATAATAATGTGAAACTCATCAGGTTCCAACTGGTAAGAGCTTCTGGGTCTAAAAATGCTTTAACGGATCTTGAGGCTGCTATCAGGGACAGAAGAGTCAGAGCCGACAAGATCGAGGACTCCACCCTCCACAGCTCTATCTGTTGCTGCAGGGACACAGGCTGCATCCACATTACATCACACACACACACACAATGGAGACAATACAAACACAGTAAGTCATAATTTACAGCAACACGTTACAGGTGATGTGACCCGAATAATGAGCAATGAGTTTAAGGTTAATGTCCTTAAAATCACATTTTACAAATATATCAAAACATCATCCACCACACAGAGACACTTCTAATACAAAATCTTAACACACACACACACATACACACACACACGCACACACACACACACACACATGCACAAGCATCCTGTGTTTTGAATACAATAAAAAAAACATTTTCCAACACAGAAATAATTGATGATCAAACACTTTTTTGACCCAGCCTGTGTCTAATTTTGCCTCAGTGATTTCTTAGTGTCAGTTTAGCTTTTCATTCTTATCTGGCAACGATGTAGAGTATTTGTCTCCTGCTGCTGTCTCAGATACAGTTTTATCAGTGTGTCATGGCACAGAGCAGCTACACACTCACTATATTTCTTGCAGATAAGGACGAGAAATGCATCTGTTCCGTAGAAACATTGATACAGAATCCTCTTATCTTACTGGATTCCCCTCTTTGCCTCAATAATTTTTAGTTTCAAGAATCAAAAAGTTCTGCCCACTTGGCACCAGCAACTATTGGCACAGTCAACTGGCCTTTCGCCAGTAAATCCCAGTTAGAGTCTGACAGAGCAGAAAACAGGCTGAAACTCACAACACAGTAACATACAGGAGGAAATGATGATATCAGCATGTTTGGCTGGTACCGAGACACATTCAACTTTTAATATATGTTATTGTAACATTTATTGTTGATTAGTTTCCTTCAATATTGTGACATTAACAAACTCTAAGAAGTGTGTTGAAACACAAAGTATTTGAAGCTGTAAGTAAAAATAATCCATCATGTTTGAGATGAACCTACCAGCTCCCAGGAGGTGAAGTTTCTCTGTGGATCCACAATCTCTGATTTAACCAAATGTACAGATTCTGTCAGAAATAAAAACGTATAAATTTGAAGTAAGAGACATCACACGTTCACTGCTGAACCTGAAGCAGAAGTGAGGCAGCAGCAGAAAACACTAAAACACATGAACACAAGCTCTGAGCTGAGAGGAAGGAGGAGGAACTACAGATGGTGACTGATAAACTACACAGGCACAATTGCTGCTTTATTAGTCCAATAATGAGCACAATTATCCAAAATCATATTATTTTACTGCAGAGCAATATTTCAAGGATTTTTCCTTGATTTTGATCAATTGTAATTGTTTTTTTCCCTAAAATAAAATGTTTTCTTAAAAACGAGATTAAATTGAAAAACATGCAATAAAAGAGAAAAATATGAAATAAGAAAAGATTAGATTAATATAAGATTAATATAAATATAAAAAATGAATTATATGAGATAATGAAATATAATGAGAAAAGTAGAAATATTAAATAAAAGAGACCAAAATATGAATTCAATATGAGATAAAATGACAACAATTATCAGAAAAATTTGAATTAAAACAAAAATTAAAGATAAATATGAAAAAAAGACAAAATTTAAATTAGAAATACATAAAAATGAGATGAACAATATAAAATAAACATATATAAAAAGACAAAAATGTTAGATAAATATAAGATAGAAAATATAAAAATACTAAATAAAAAGACAGACAAAAAATTAAGATAAATATGAATATATATATATATATATATATATATATATATATATATATATATATATATATATATATATATATATATATATATATATAAAAATGCAAGATAAATATGAAACAAAATGACAGAAATTAGACAAACAAAACTATCAGATAAAAATATAAATATAAATAAATGAGCTTAAAAAATGAATTAAATCTGACTAAAATATACTAAAAAGACTAAAATATGGGATAACCAAAAAATATTAAAAAGACAAAAAAGTGAATAACTATTAAATAAATAAACATTTAAATAATAATGTAATCTTTTGTTCTTAAAGAAATGTTTACTTGTAATTGAGGTCTTTTGAACGTACCTGTGCTTGTACTGTAGTATTTGTATTTGTATATATTTATGATACGTGTTGTTATTAGGTGGCAGATTATACTGTTTGCTGAATTAGTCCTGGTATCAGTTCGCCGGTCATGTGCTGGTCCAGGTGTTGGTTCAGGTACATCTTACCACAGCCCACTGACGTCAGAGGGATGGGCAGGTCACGTGGTCGGTCGGAGGGAAACCTGTGGTTGGTCTGATGGGAGAAAGAAATAAGCGGAGAGAAGGAAGCGAACGAACAAGGTAAGCGAACTGCAGAGCGAATTTACGAGCCATCGACCCGTGTGATCGGTGGAATATCGATCAGGATCACTTAAGGGTTTGACGTGTGAACTTGTTTTGTGGGGAAGTGGGAACAGGGGGAAGTTCGCTGCACACAGGAAGTTCACTTCTGTTCCCGTCTGAAGCCGCCGCTGCCTCACTCTTCTGCACAGCGACAGAAACTATCAATAATGCTAATTACCTCACGATCACTGATCAATAACATTTCTATACAGCCGCATTATTAGCCGCACAGCAGCAATCACAGCAGGCCAAATTACGGAGTTTCTGCACCGAACTACTGGCCTGGGGCCAAAACACACACACACACACACACACACACACACACACACACACACACACAGACTCTAGATGAGTATTTTTTTCCATCTATTTCTCTCAGATGTGTTTCTGATATAATGCAGACAGAATTAGTATAGTTTTGAAAAAATATATATACTCATTATGTAAAAGTAGCTTTAATCTGCTTTCTGTATAGTATTAATTTTAGTAAATGTATTTTTTAGGAAACTACTTTTACTCAATTTAACTACCCCAGTGACAGGAAGTGAAGGGATTATTAATGTGGTATAAATGATTTATTTATCAGCTCCTGATTCTGATTTCTCTGATCGATGAGTCTATAAATATCACAAATTCTTAATAAGTTTCTTTTATAATTTACAATCTCTTGCTTTAGCTTTTATTCAATAAGTCCTGAATGGCAAAACCTTAAAGTTATATTTCTATTTGGTATGTTTTAATTTGTTCTGTATTAAGTATCTTTATGTCTCTGATCTGTTTGTTTGTGTTTACAGGTGTTTTCCTCGACTCACACTCACCTCGACACACAAACTGCAGGCCAATGTAAGTCGTGTTGAGTGACTGCGTGTCAAAGAGGTATTCAAGCAGTTCATATTATTACTTATTAATCACCATAAACAACTGGGGTTTTTACAGCTGATGGGTCGTCAAGGAGGTTTTTTTGTGTTGACTGCGACAACAACAACAACAAATACTACAGTGGTATCCTCAGCACACACATTGTTATTAGAACAACAGGGGCATCAATACAGCTCTGGATTTGGTTGCAGCACAAAAATACATTCTTGACTCTGCTTGCATGAAGCATGCTGGGAAACATCTGCAAACATCTGCTCTGTGGTTGAGGGTTTTTCTTGTGGCTCGAAGGATGAGCTTAGTTCTCAGTTTAATTTAAGTTCGGTTTAATGATACTGCATGAACGATGTTGAATGTCTCATTTAATTTCATCTTCTGGCTTTTTTCTGTTTTGTATTTCATTCATTTCATGTCCTCAGTTTGACATGTGTGACTTGGATTAGTTGTTTGTTTCATAAAAAGGTGACAAATGTTGATCACAGTTTCCTAAACCTGAAGATTTGATTTAATGCAAAAGTTGGCAAATATTTAATAATCATTGGGTCACTGCAGCTCCATTTTGTTGTTTATGAAGCTAGTCAATTGTCAGAATATCAATATAACAGCTGCAACTTGAAGTCAATTAATTGATCAGCCAATAAACATCCAGATATTTTAATATATCGACTATCAAAATAGTTGTTCAATATTTTTCAGTGAGCTTGAACAAAATAAGTTATTACAGCTGCTTTATCTTTAGAGTGTGTGTGTGTGTGTGTGTGTGTGTGTGTGTGTGTGTGTGTGTGTGTGTGTGTGTGTAAATGGCCCGCAAATGGTAAATGGCCTGCATTTATGTAGCGCCTTTCTAGTCTTTCTTGACCACTCAAAGCATTTAAACTACACTGTCCATTCACCCATTCACACCACATTCATACACCGACGGCACATGCCATCGGAGGCAAATCGGGGTTAAGTATCTTGCCCAAGGATACAACGATATGCAGCTTGGAGGAGCCGGAATCGAACCACCAATTTTCTGACTAGTGGACGACTGCTCTGTGTGTGTGTGTGTGTGTGTGTGTGTGTGTGTGTGTGTGTGTGTGTGTGTGTGTGTGTGTGTGTGTGTGTGTGTGTGTGTGTGTGTGTGTGTGTGTGTGTGTGTGTGTGTGTGTGTGTGTGTGTGTGTGTGTGTGTGTGTGTGTGTGTGTGTGTGTGTGTGTGTGTGTTTTTCAGGGACCATTACCATCCTCATGTCCAATGGAGGTATTTATGGACGCTCTGACTGCGTCTGCCCAGCGCCACGTTACAACCTTGTTGCCTCAGACTCATTGCAGCGAGGTGACTCAACTGCGCTGCACGCGCTGAGGCATCAGACAGCAGCTCGCCTGGCTCAGAGCGACGACCCTCCCCCTCCCCCACCGCTGCCCGAGCAGCCTCCCGTGGGACCCGAGTTTGACCCAAACAGCGGCAGCGAGGACAACGCCGACCTGGCCCACAACGCCGCCATCGACATAAAGCCCGTGCACCGCTTCATCCCGGACTCCTGGAAGAACTTCTTCCGAGGCAGCAACCACAGCAGCAAGAAGGCGTGGTCGATGCCCGCTGCGTCATACAACAATAACAGCACCTCTGAGGGGGTCCGCTGCTCACCACCACACTCCCCGTCTGTCCCGGGGTCGTATTGGAACCCAAATGGCGGTTCAGGCAGCAGCTACAACTCCCGCAAGGAGCTTCTGGAGGTCCGGGACGGCCATGGGTCCGTGTCAGGCCGCACGCAGCACACAGCCATGACCTACAGTGAGCGGGTGGAGGAGTATCACCAGCGCTACGCCTTCATGAAGTCGTGGGCGGGGCTTTTGAGAATCCTGGGCTGTGTGGAGCTGCTGCTCGGAGCTGCTGTGTTCGCCTGTGTCTGCGCCTACATCCACAAGGACAACGAGTGGTTTAACATGTTCGGATACTCATCACCAGGAGGAGCATACAGCGGCGGCATGTACAGTGGTGTGGGCGGGAGCTACTACTCTGGCCCAAAGACGCCATTTGTGTTGGTGGTGGCGGGGCTGGCCTGGCTGGTCACCGTCATCCTGCTGGTACTGGGAATGACCATGTACTACCGTGCCATCCTGCTGGATTCGTCCTGGTGGCCGCTCACAGAGTTCGTACTCAACCTGGCGCTAGCAGTGCTGTATATGGCGGCAGGTGGGTGACAGGTCAAAGGTCATGTTATAATCAAACACACAATAACCTTGTCCTGCAGAGTTTGGGTTTGTCCAAGTGCCACAACACCAACTGAGTGAAAACTTTCTGCTTATCAGTTATCTGGGATTTAAGAATGTCAGATTGTTGCTTTGATGGCAGCGAGAACAGCTGCTGACAAACATGTCAAGAATACACCTGACCCCAAATCACACTCGCTCCTCATGATTTATGCTACTCAATAAAACGCAACTTTATCACATGCGTGTTCTTTCAAGAACATACCTGTCTTCTTGTCACATACATGATGATGGCAGTAACATGGGATAACAGGCGGTAACATGAGATAACAGGCTGTAACATGGGATACCAAGCATTAATGGGATAACAGCTACAGGGATAACTTTTGGCAACAGGAAATAGCGGGCAGCAACAGGCGGTGACAGGATGAAGAACGTAACAGGGAATAACAGTGACTAACAGGCGGTAACAGGGGATAACAGATGGTAAGAGGGGATAAAAGTGGATAATAACGGTAACGGAATAACAGACCTAACGGGATAATGAGCGGCAACAGCAGGTGGTATATATATATATATTTTCAGATAATTTGATTTATGACAAACCAAACCTTTAATGTTGTTTGTTTGCTTGTTGGTTACAGGCATTGTTTACGTACGAGACACAACCCGCGGCGGCCTCTGCTCTTATCCCGTCTTCAACAACGGTATCAACGGGGCATTCTGCCACACCGAGGCCGGGCAAACGGCCGCCATCATCTTCCTGTTTGTCACTATGCTGGTTTATCTGATCGGCGCCATGGTCTGTCTCAAGCTGTGGAGACACGAGGCTGCAAGAAGATACAGAGAGAGGCACAGGTACCAGGTGAGGGACGATAACGCCATTTCCTGCTGGGACAAATTATTATGAACTTTGTCAATGTCCTTGATGTCCTTGTTTAAACAGTTTGTTGGTGTTTTTTATTAAAGGAAAAAGTTTCACATTTTACTTTCTTTATGACCACTGGATGAGAATATCAACACTGTTAATAACAAAGCTGGAGCCAGTTAGCTTAGCATAAAGACTGGAAACAGAGGGAAACGGCTAGCGGAGATAAAATACACACACAACACACATACTCAGTATAGCTTGAATTTAATATTTATAAAAACTACATGTTTTTTGAGGAGCTATGACTAATCGTAATTGATAATAGGGAGCAACTTTTTAATGTATTCATTATTAGCGTACTTTATTCATGTATTATTTATATATATATATATGACAAATATTTGATGGTTTCAGAGATTTTTCTGATGATGACTGAAACTTTGGTTCCAGGAACTTGGGTATTTTTCAGCTTTTTGATTATATAGACATAAACAAAAATAAATTATTTAATCCAAAAAGTAACCGGTAGATAAATAATTCTGGAAAACAGAGAGCCGTTTCCAGTGTTTAACAGATGTGTCAAACTGCTGTTTGAATGATTAATCCTGAGCCAGATGTTTATTGGGTGTTGCTGACAGATGCAGCCCTCTGACCTGCGACCTGTGCAGATGTTGGTAAGTGTCCTGCAGACTCTCAGGATATAAACTCACCTCAGTGTGCTGACGTTAGCTTTGTCTCTCCAGATGCCTCCAGCTGCAGCAGCAGCTGCAGCAGCTGCAGCTTCTCACAAATCTCCGGAGCAGGTGCAGGGATCCTCTGTCGTTCCCATCCAGGCAGCAGCTAAACCTCCACAGGTCCTGCAGGGAGGAATTCCCTCAGGACACATTCCCAAACCTGTGATCGTACCGGACTATATTGCGTAAGTGCTGTACACACACACAGCATTGTGCTTAGTTCATTACAGCAAACACAAGGATTTAATGACTTCGTCATTATTGATTCAGATGTAGTGTTTGGTCTTTTCAAATGGTGGAAAATGTCTGTTAATGTTTCTTACAGTTGAAATTTATCGTTTGGTTGAATTTGTCACCAGGACAAGCATTTTATTAAAAAAAAATTGTTTAACTAATCATTTACTGTAATAATAATAATTGAAGTTTATCTGACAGAAATACAGTTTCCCTCTGACCAGGGTTTTTGTTTTCACATCTATCTATAAAGCAGTGCTTCTCAATTCTCAATAAGTACACCTCTGCATAACACTGTATCCTTATTAATGTATAAGAGAATTTAAAAAGAAAGAAATATGGACCAACTTACTACAAAGAATAGCTTTAACTGTAACAGAAAAGATTTAAAATGCATCTGAAATTCAAAAATAAAATTAAATCCTTAATTAAAGTATAAACATTTTTGACTGACCATGTCAAACCATAGGATACTGAAAGATTAAACTACAAAAAATCAGCTTATCAGTGTGATTGGGGTGTAATGTCTTTAATTTATTTGTCTCCATGCTGTCCGCTGCCAACATTTTAGACACAGTAACACACTGGTCTTTCACAGTGAACCAAGCGCTACATATGCTTCTTCATAATTCCTCGTCTTAGCTTTGGGAGACTTTCCTTTGTCTCTTTATCTCCGTCTCTCCCCACCTGTCTTCTCATCCCTGTTAAATATGTTTTTATGGTGTCACTTGAGGGTCTGCTACACTTCGTGTCTACACTTCATACACATACACCTACACCACTGAGCGAATGCTCCCTGCTCACACTCTGCCAATGAAAGCGCTACTGCCCCCAATGTAGTGGAGGTGCAATCGCACTTTATCATAAGACCATAAAAAAATAAAAATAAAAAAGCATGTCCCGTCCCCTTAAAAGAATGATTCAAAGAAATGTAAAAACAAGCAAACTTTATATGAGTGTTAAGCTCAGTTCCCTCCGGAGGTAAATGGTATGTTTCTGCCCGTTCTGCAGGAAATACCCGACCATCCGCTCCAATGAGCAGCGCGACCAGTACCGAGCTGTGTTCAACGACCAGTACGCAGAGTACAAGGAGCTGCACACCGAGGTGCAGGTGACACTCCGGCGGTTCGAGGAGATGGACGCCATAATGAGCAGCCTGCCGCAGCACCCCAGCTCCCAGATGGTGAGCTCACACCCCTCCTACACTTGTGGAGGATTCTCCTAGTCTGACATCTTGATGGAAAGGGGCAGGGCTTAACAAGGGAAAGTTCCCTCACCCTCAGTGTGAATGTTTGTATCCTGCTGATGAGCAGAATTTTTCTCACAGTTTTTGTTGTTTAAATGTATCTCATTTCCCTGCCTGCCACTTCCTCTTGTTTGCACTTCCTGTTCCTCCTCCACCCTCAAATTCCTTCAGCATTATTTTTTGTCCAAACAGCAGTTTAAT
The DNA here is from genome assembly GCA_036785175.1 of Eupleurogrammus muticus. Classification (NCBI taxonomy): domain Eukaryota; kingdom Metazoa; phylum Chordata; class Actinopteri; order Scombriformes; family Trichiuridae; genus Eupleurogrammus; species Eupleurogrammus muticus. Next base: position 2,161,932 of record JAYKQN010000013.1, on the reverse strand, counting down.
ACTGTCTTTCTCTTTTTCTAGGAAGTTGATCGTATCAACAAAATCCTTCAGGACTACAAGAAGAAGAAGAACGTGAGCACATTGCTGTCTCTGTTTATAGCTGTGTTAGTTTATATTATAGAGACTCAGCTGCTACTTTTAAAGGGTTATGGTGGAAAGCTTCTCTTCAAAACCTCAAATTGTCACACAATAAAGGGTCATGTCTTTTCTTAAAGTAGCTGCTCGCTGCAGAGTTTAGCAAAGTAAACATAGGGGAAATAGTAAATTCTTGGCTATTTTCAGCAGGGAATGAATCTGAATAACCGCTCCTAAACAGTTGAAATAACACTTCGGTAATACATCTTTCATACACAAAACAGATCAAATCAAATATCAAATAAGGTTTAAATGACACTGAAAGAATGAACAGAATAAGAAATGAATACACATTTCCTCAGTTCTATTATTATTATTACACAATTCTCCACTTCCAGTTCTCATATTGAGGTAAATACCTTTTTTGAGCTGGAAGTGTGTGACTATAAGTTTAAAGGTTTGCTTTTTAAATTCTTTAAAATAAATTGTCATTTAGTTTTTATTCCCATCTGTGTTTGTGTTTTTTTATGTCCCAGGACCCAACGTTCCTGGAGAAGAAAGAACGCTGCGAGTACCTGAAGAGCAAACTGTCACACATCAAACAGAAGATCCAGGAATATGACAAAGTGATGGAGTGGAACGATGGGTACAGCTGAACCTGCTGCAGTTGGTCCTCCTGAGACACATGTGGAGACGAACAGATGGGACGCAGACAGAGGTGCTGGTGCTGCTGGCAGATTTAACAGAATTCTGTCAAATTTGCCCAGCATCAGTTTGTCTGTGTCTAATAAAGGGTTGAATGTTTTACTATTGAAATGGTCTAAATATGCAAATAACTCAATATATTTGATACTGTGACTGTAACTCTTAATTTTTATGATCTATTAGAAGAAAATGGAAGATGCTGCTTTATTTCTGTCAAAGCTTCTTACCACACTACCTGTCTGTACTGTACCTGTCAGTTGTCTGTAGCTGAATTGTTTTAGTTGCATATGTGTCTGTGTTTTTGTAACCTTCTGAATCTGAAAATGTGTCTTAATTTAATGTCTCTAGTGAAATAATATTGTTTAATGTATTTTAAACACTTAAACACTATCAGGAAAAAAAATGCATTTCTTTTGTGTTCTCAAGTCCAGATGTAAATATGTTTCTATGGATGTCCATATTATTTCATTTCAAGTGACTGGTGCTTTCAGTCTTCAGAATACATTCTACTCATATGCGCTGTTGAACAGTCTAAGGTCTCATTCTTTATTCAGCAACACTTCAGTTTCAGTTTCTCTAACAGGAGGTAAAAACACCAGCTGAAACAGTGAAATTGAACAAAACTCTTAGAATCTTAAGATAACTTAAAGATCTTGTATCCTTTACTCACCATAAAGTTTAATTTTAATAAATGGTTTTCTCTGTTCCTTTTTTCACTCAATTTTTCATACATTTTTTATTGATGTATTCAGTTAGATTATTTACATGTCTGATAATTGATTGAATGACTAATACACTTTGTCACTTTGAGGAATTTATGTACTGCAATAATTATGAAACACATTCATTTAGAAAATTTCAGAAATATTTAAACAAAATTACTGTATTTATTGCTATTTTAATTATATAAATAATGCTCCTTCTAAGCTAAGCTATCAATACACAAAAGCTAGCACGCAGTCATATGGAACAAGTTACATACACAGCAAAAGTAGTGCACTATTTTGATGTGCACTAATTTCTCATGAAAATCAAAATACTGTACATGTTGAACCAAATGTCATACCAACTTCATGATTGACACAGAGGGTGGCCAATTTCACCTGAAACCATGAGGCCCATTTTAGCTGACGGGATCAAAGTAAACTGGTCCTTCAAGAAAAACACACTTTTTCAAAAAAATATGTTACTATATCTAACTAACAGCATTCTTTCTAAAGGATACCATCAAGACAGATATCATGCATATCTTTTTATGTGTCTGTTTGTTTTTTAATAGATTTATCAGCCCTATTATAGTTATGCCAACTGTTTGATTCGATTATCGTGCAAAAATGAAAAAAGTCCTAACTAAAGTTTCATGTTACACTGTGAATTAATGCTGCAGCAGGTGTGTTACAGGGCTGAAGTGTTTGCACACAGCACTTCCTGTTAAGTGACACCTATGATGGGGCGGGGCTTCGCTCAACGAGACCCGGTTCGTCAAGGTGTGGTCGGACACTTTGTTATCGGCAGCTCCAGTTTCAGGCAGCACAGCAGGTGGAAGCGGCGGACGCGGCAACAGGTCAGTTCTTCTGTTTCAATGTACAATGTCCGCTTATCTGTAGATTACAAATAATGTCGCTTTAAATCAATTATCTTCTGACAGCAACAAATCAAACCGTTGACTGCCATTTCACTGTAGAAGAATCAGTACTAAATTGGAATATAGTTTTATAATCATAAATCTTTTAATATAAAGTGAAAATGTTTCAGTGAGGAAGATGTTTCTTTTGTTAAGCTTGTAGTAGATTTATTGACTTGTAGATGAATAGGAAATAATCTACAGCTGTTTAGATTATTCACTAATTGAGTTATGTTTTAACTCGGTAAAAGGCGCGATATGTTATAATAGCTTCTTGAATGTGAAAAGTTGCTGCTTTTTTGTCTGTCAGAATCAAACTAGAGTATCCTAACAATATAAATGTTGTTGTAGATTGTTTTTCAGATTTGAGCAGAGAGGATTCTGCAGCGATGTCGTCCAGGCCCAACGGGAGCCCTCCCCCCTACGAGCCAGAGGGATAGTAAGTATGCCTGCTGCTGTTTCTCCATTAAACACCTGTTCAACACACGGTTATACACAAGTGAAGAAAGGTCTCAGTCAGTAGATTAGGGAGATTTTCTTTTTATTTCATGGTGTAGCTGCAATTTAAAGTAGAAAAAATTCAACTCTGTAGTTTTACAGAGTCTAAAACTCCTTTAGAGCTCCAGGTTGTTTTTTGGTTTTCATTAATATTCATGAACCTCACTTCTGATTGATGTTTGACTTTGAGGACTGATGTCAGTGTGAAGGCAGGGGCAGGTGGGTCAATGGGTGGAGAGATGACATTGTGAAGTAAAGGAAGTTGAAACTCTAAGTGACTATTCTGATTATATGGGACCGATCTGAAGTTTGAAACTGGGGATTAGTGGATCATCACAAAATGAACCAAAACAAAACTAAAAACTCCTTGCACATGTGTTTAGAAATAGAGCTGAAACAATCAGGTGGTTAATTGATTTGTTGCCAACTATTTTGAAAATAATTATTATAGAAATAGGATTTTTGTTATATTTAGCAGGGAACATTCTCATTTTATTGGACATTATTTTACTGGGTTTTGATAAATTTTTATTAGTATTAACTGATTGGAGACATTTTTGAGAAGAAAATATCCAAAATCTCTAGTTCCATCTTCTCAAAACTGATTATTTTCTGGTTTCTTTACTCTATAATAATAAACTGATGATCTTTGAGTTGTGAACTGTTTGTCTGGACAAAAAATACATTTTAGGCTTAATCTTCAACTTTGGGGAAGAAATGCTGATCTTTTCAGTAATAGATGAAGTCATGTGATACCTCATGGTTCAATTCGAGGGCCACTTTTATTCTATTCACTTTTCTTTTCTTTTATTTTTACATACAGCTGTGTGTTTTTATTCAGGGAAAACAAGATTAATGAGGTGTTTCTTCTGTAAAATTAGTGGCTTTAAAATGTCAACAGATTGCTTACATTCTTTCTTTCCTTCTGAACTGCAATGGGGTTTATTTGTTGCTTTTTCCGATTAACATTCTCTGTGTCTGCAGTCATGGTCCCCCCCAGCCCGCCTACTCTTATTACCCCGATGACGAGTTCCAGCATTTCTACCGCTGGACATCTCCACCGGGCATCCTCAAAATCATGTCCGTTATCGCCATTGTGCTGTGCCTTGCCATATTCGCCTGTGTGGCCTCCACTTTGGCGTGGGACTCTCAGAATGCCATGAGTACCTTCGGTGGCATCGGGTATGGCTACGGTGGCGGTGGGTACAGTGGAGGCGGGTTCGGTAGTGGTAGCTACATTGGCGGAGCAGGATACGGAGCTGCAAACAACTATGGTTACGGCGGACTAGGAGGGAACTACAACGACCCGCGGGCGGGCAAAGGGTTTATGATCGCCATGGCTGCCATCACCTTCATCATCGCTCTGGTCATCTTCATCGTTACCGTGTCTCACCAGAGCCTGTCTCAGAGCCGGAGGTTCTACCTGGCCGTGGTGATCATATGTGCCATCCTGGCGTTGCTGATGCTCATAGCTTCCATTGTGTACCTAATGGCGGTGAACCCCATGGCGCAGTCCTCAGGCTCCGCGTACAGTAACCAGATCGCCGGCCTGTGTGCTCAGTACCAGCAGCCGCAGGTTTCAGGCGTGTTCGTCAACCAGTATCTCTACCACTACTGTGTCGTGGAGCCACAAGAGGTGAACACACACTTTTTTTCCAACTATTACATTAATCACCAACTATTTTGATAATCAATGAATTGATTTGAGTATTTTTTCTTATAATAAACTTCTATAACCTGCATTATATAGCGCTTTTTTAGTCTTTTCGACCACTCAAAGCGCCTTACACTACAAGTGTCCATTCACACATTCACACACTTTGATGGCGGTGGCGATATACAGAGACGCCCGCACATCAGGAATTTACACATTCACACACAACGGTGCAAGCCAGGCAAATCAGGGTTAAGTATCTTGCCCAAGGACACAACAAACCGAACCACCAATTTTCTGGTGGCCGACTGTTCCACCTCTGAGCTACAGCTGCTGGTAAATTGTTCTTTGAGGTGTGAACTTTTGGTCTGGACAGAAAAACACTTTAGGTTGAAAAAGTTATCAACATTTTACACAAAATCAATTAATCAATTCAATAGTCACTAGATGATGATAACACACTTTCAGTAGCAGCCCTACAATAAAAATGAGCAGCTTAAAATCACATCCATTAGTTAAGTAAGAAAAAGCCAAATATGAAAATGAAATGATTTTGTCAGTAACTCTGCTCTTTTCTCTGGTTCAGGCCATCGCTGTAGTTTGTGGTTTCCTGGTCACTGCGGCGCTCATCATTATGCTCGTCTTTGCTCTGAAGACTCGTAAGAAGATCCTGAACTATGGCAAGAGCAATATCCTGTGGAAGAAAGTGAAGGTCATCAATGAGATGGGGCCACCAGAGGATGTGGAGGCCTGGGTGAGTCAATTGTTCATTAACAAATTTATTAGATTATTTATTATACCAAAAACAAAACTTCAAATATTCAGTTCACAATGATGGATTTAAGTAGCTAATTCTCCACATTTGAAACACTATTCTGAGAGATTTGGTGATTCTTCTTTTTTTAAATTTTGGATTAAATTTGACATCAAAGATGTGTTATAAAACAACATTAGTTATACAAGTTAAATTATAGAAAAACATCTTTGATTTGTACACCCCTCATTGAGTTAAATACTGAGGTAAAATAATGCTAGAATAATGTTTCCTTAAATACTTTGTAATGACTGGCTGATCAAGTTGTTTCATTTTGTTCTACAGTTTATGGGAACAAATCTTTAACATGTAAAAACATATGAACAGAGAAATTTTGGTTAGTCTGAGTTTTACATAATGCTGATTTTCTTCCTGGTTCTAATTACATTCAAGACTAAAGAAACTTTATTGTCCAGAAATTTCTCTTTGTTGTGATGAACAAGGGATAACAAATTGGAAATGGTAAAATAAGTTTGGAAGGAGAATAAAACAAACACAAGATTGCCAGTTCATGAGCAACTGAACATTTTAAATGAAAGTCACTCCTGATCCTAAACCTTTGCTGCCTGCTGAAGCACAGCAGCAGTGACGGCAGCAGCATTTTTAGCAGCAGCAGCAGCTTGTGTATCACCTGAAGTGGTTGAACCTGTTCAGTGACATTCAGCTGCTGATCGGAGGGGGGAGGGACAGAGTCTGTTGCTGGTTTCGAGGTGTGGCCTCTTCATGGCTGACAGTTTCATGCTGATGTCGCAAAGCAGAACAAATTTCAGACATAGAACAGTTTCCATGGAAAAACATCAGTGATTTAAAATAAATAAATAAATAAATCATTTTTCTAGCTATATTTTCAGAAGTGAATAACTCAGCTCTCCACATAGTGAAGAAGTCATTAAATAACAGGTTGTAATTGCAGTGATTTGATGATGAAGAGGAAGAACAGGTTGTAACATTCAGCTTACACAGCAGCAACAAGATGCTGGGAACAGAGATGCTTCACTGCAGCCGCTGTCAAAGTGCCGACACACACACACACACACACACACACACAAATAAACACACACTCACACAAATAAACACACACTCAGGAAGCTCAGGAATGACGTGTTCTTTCAGAGAACAAGTCTGTGCAGGCGTTTGTCTGAGGTGAGAAACTCTGTGCTGTAGGTAGTGCAGTGGAGCTTTTATTTACCTTTAAGAAGGCTCTAAACCTTAAATTTCATATGCTTTCTTTCTGTAGATGGATATGTAGGTTGTTGTGTTTGCAGCTGTCAGGAGACATCTGTAAACTAAAAGTGAAACTGTTTGCAGCAGGCTGTTGCCCCCTGCTTTCAGTGACCTTCAGACCTGCAGCAAACATTGGTTCTGCTTCAGCAGCTTATTCCCTTACTGTGGGTAACAGACAGGTTTCAGCAAAAATGACTTTCAATAATTAATGCATCTAGCAGTTATCTTATCTATAGGTTGTATTAATTGTTTGAATGATTGTTATATCCGGTTGAGAGGTTTAAAAAATGTATTAAATTTGTATCTGTTAGAGCTGCAAACATTTGTAGTTTTCATTAATCACCAACTATTTCGATAATTAATCGATCAAGTCAATTCTGAGAAGAACCTTAAACGTCAATGGTTTGTTTTTCTGCTGATCAACTGATCCAACAAATATCAGTTTTAGCTCTTAGTCTTCTACAATTTATAGGTACAAGTCAGGTTATCAGGTAAATGTATATGAAGAAGAAAAGGTTGGTCTTGAATAGCTGTCAACTAGAACGTTAATCATCAACTATTTGATAATGGCTTAATTGATTTGATAGATTTTTTTTTTTTAAGAAAATTGTCCAAATTATCTGGTTCCATCTTCTCAAATCTGATTATTTTCTGTTTATTTTAATCTTCTGTATTAGTACGATGATTATCTTTGGGTTGTGCATGATAGGTCTGGACAAAAAAAGTAATGGTAGGTAGAATTTTTTGAAGGGTGCAGTGCTGTACATTTTACCCTATTTTATGAAATGACTAACTGATTGATTGTTAAAATTAATAAAGTATCCTATTAGTCTTTATTTGCTCCTCTATTCATATGTCCCAGTGAAGAGAAAATAAAAATGGTTCTCGGACAGACCATGAGGTATCCCATGGTATCATTATTTAATTTGGACAGTAATAGATGATACCTCATAGTACCATCCCAGGGCCACTTATATTCTTTTCCTTTTTCTACATACTGCTGTGTCTAGTCGCTTTTATCGGGGAAAACAAGAGTCATGACGTCTTTCTTCTATACATTTTGTGCCGTTTAGATGTTAACTCTAAATAACAGTTTTTACTGAAAGGTGTGTTATTTTTTTGGTTCAAGAAGAAGAAAAAACTGAAGTCATTTCACTCTTGTAGTGCAACAAACATATTGAATCCTACTGAAACATGGCTGAGATTCAGAAGGTTGATTTTGATGTGTTGTGTGACTGTTTGCTGCAGGTGAACAACGTGTCCGTCCCTGCTGACGCTTTACCCATGACGGAATATCCCGACAAGCTCAGAGGCTCCAGGAGCCACCTAGATGATGAAAGCACCAACTACGACAAACCTCCGTACAGCTACAGCCCACAGTGAGACAGACACACACACACACACACACACACACACACACACACACACACAAGCTGTTTATGATGCTGTTTAGATGGTAGCACAGAGATGCATCTGAGCTGTTGTGTGACCAAATATCACACAAAAGATTTTAAACCTGTATTTGACAGTTCACGTTACAGAGAAACAGAGCTGTGTGTTCTTCTCTGACACCAATGTTCTGGAAATTTAATGTAATAAGTGGAAACAACATTTGGGAAACCCATCATCCTCTGTAACTGCGACAGGAAGCTACATCCTGTTTACAGCCTGCATTTGGCAAAGTGGTGCAGAGTCAGCTAACAGCAGCTTTTGTTTGATTGTAGCCATGAATCTACACACACACACAAATGTCACTGCAAACTTATTAAAATCTTAATTTTCCTTCCTGTTATGTTAATACTGAGCTAAAATGTACCTGGGGCCCAACTTTAAACTGGTTCTTCAGACCTAAAGAAACCTGCTGGAACATGTTCCATGATCACTCTGTGACATTTTCTGTGAAAGAAAACAACAAATGCAGACAATAGGAAAAATCAAATCTCTTTCTAAACCAACTGACATGTTTGTTAATGTTGCTGGTTTCAGTGAAGAAATTCCTGCATCATTTTTTCCTGCAAAACAGTTTGAAAGTGTTTGTGCTGATAAGGAAACTAGAGAGAGGTTAATATGTGGGAATGATCGGAAGTGATACATCTGATGAGAATGACCTTTATTTGACTTCGTCCTTTGACTATATATTTATAGGAAAGTTGCTAACGAGATTTACATTAAACCTGCTTACATATTTTTACATATATTTCCCTTTTATGTGAATTCACTTTAAATAGTAAAAAGAAGCTGTCAAAGGACATCATTTCTATAATAAACAATTAGTTGATTGTTTAATTATTGCATTCATTACCAACTGTTTAATAATTGATTAATGGATTAGTTATGTCCAAATTCTTTGGTTCCAACATCTCTTCTGATGATTTCCTGATTTCTTCAGTCTTCTATAATAGTAAACTGATCATTGGATTCTGGACTGATGGTCTGGATGGAAAAAAAATAGGCTGAATCTTCAGCTTTGGGAATCAATGCTGAACATTTAACCCCATTGTAGGTAACTAGAATAGGGTTAGGATTAATTGTTTGTTCATTGAAGTATATTGGTCATTAATTGCTGCTCTATTTATATGACCAAGTGCAGAGGAAATACTCTAGGGGAAAATAACAAAAAACCAAAAGTGATTGACCATTATCTCCTGAACCAGCCCTAGTATATGACCATAGATAATGTTAATATAGTTTTACCAGGTTGTCGCTTTACTTCACAGTATCTGACTCATGTTCAGCACTTTTAGAATTATATTATATTATAATAAGAATCTTGATCTGATAAGTTTCACACTGTATTTTATAAAATTTTTTTTTACAGTTTTAAGAAGCATTCAAGAAATTGTCAAACCAAAAAGGAATGTTACATTTTGAATAATAACTCCACCAAGAATGTGAAACTAGTTGATAGCATGTGTTTTAAACCTTTTATAACTTTTAACTGTTATAATATATGGTACCAAGTTTTTAGGGTTACACCACATGACAGTTTTAACACTGCCCTATTTTCCCTGATAATCATCAAATATAGGGATAACAAAGTTTTCTTGAATTGTGCCTTTTGTTGGTATATGCCAAAACAAAAAAAATCCAGCATAAGTCTCTAATGGTGGTTGTGGTGTGTCCCTCAGGCCTGTGTTAGAGGACTCCGTCCCCCTGCAGAACGGCCTCCCCTACAGCAACAGCTCCACGCCTGCCGGCTCTGCCAGGCGACCCAAGAAGCGCCGCGCCGGCCGCCCACGCCACACTGACGGACAGGACTACGAGACAGACTATGCCTCCTCTGGAGACGAGCTAGATGACGATGACTTTGACAGGTTCGAACGAATCACAGACTCTCTTGTCTGCCTTGGCTTCCTCTGTGGTTTAAAAGAACCTTCTCTTTTCCTTTACACATTTCAGTGAATTCCCACCGATCCAGAATGAACAGGAACGCAACAACTACAAGCGTGAATTTGACAACGACCACATGGAGTACAAAGAGCTGCAGGCAGAGCTGGATGTCATCAATAAGAATCTGTCAGAGGTGGACAGGGAGCTGGACGAGCTGCAGGAGGGAAGCCCGCAGTACCTGGTGAGACACAGGCGGATTGAACCCTATTGTGGAGCTTTAAATCAGAAATAAGTCCATACTCCTGCACACTATCATTCAAAATAGTAAATATTGAATATAACAGGGTTTTGTTCCTCATGTCACGTTTACACAAAGCCGCCCGCACATCAGGAAACTACACATTCATACACCAACGGCACAACAGAGGCAAATTGAGGTTAAGTATCCTGCCCAAGGACACAACAATATGCAACTCGGGGGAGCCAGGAATCGAACCACCAACCTTCCGACTGGGGGACAACTGCTCTACCTCTGAGCAGCTGCCCCTAAACGCCCATAACAATGTTATGTTAATACTAATTATTTTTTTGAATGATTGTGTGGGAGTTTTATTTTTGTGTCTCTTGTTAATGCTTTTTTTTTAATAATTAACAGGATGCTTTGGATGAATATCATAGGATAAAGGACATGAAACGGGTAAGTTGATGGATCTGTTTAAATTATCAGAACAGACTCCATCTATATGTATGTATATATATGTGTGTGTGTATATATATATATATATATATATATATATGTATATATATAAATGTGTGTATATGTATATATATGTGTGTATGTGTATATGTGTGTGTGTGTGTGTGTGTGTATATATGTGTATGTATGTGTGTGTGTATATATATATATATATATATATACACATATATATATACACACATATATATAATAGTTTCGCAAGCTGCTATATATATATATATATATATATATATATATATATATATATATATATATATATATATATATATATATATATATATATATATATATATATGTGTGTGTGAACCTATTTTGCTCCCTTGAACTTTGACCTTTTGCCACATTTCAGGCTTCAAACAAAGATATAAAATTGTAATTTCTTGTGAAGAATCAACAACAAGTGGGACACAATCATGAAGTGGAACACACTTTATTGGATATTTTAAACTTTTTTTAACAAATAAAAAACAAAAAATTGGGCGTGCAAAATCATTCAGCCCCATTAAGTTAATACTTTGTAGCGCCACCTTTTGCTGCGATTACAGCTGCAAGTTGCCTGGGGTATGTCTCTATCAGTTTTGCACATCGAGAAACTGATATTTTTGGCCATTCCTCCTTGCAAAACAGCTCGAGCTCAGTGAGGTTGGATGGGGAGCGTTTGTGAACAGCAGTTTTCAGTTCTTTCCACAGATTCTCAATTGGATTGAGGTCTTGACTTTGACTTGGCCATTCTAACACCTTGATATGTTTTTTGGTGAACCATGCCATTGTAGCTTTTGCTTTATGTTTTGGATCATTGTCTTGTTGGAAGACAAATCTCCGTCCCAGTCTCAGGTCTTTTGCGGACTCCATCAGGTTTTCTTCCAGAAAGGTCCTGTATTTGGCTCCATCCATCTTCCCATCAATTTTAACCATCTTCCCTGTCCCTGCTGAAGAAAGCAGGCCCAAACCATGATGCTGCCACCACCATGTTTGGCAGTGGGGATGGTGTTGAGGGTGAGGAGCTGTGCTGCTTTTACACCAAACATAACGTCTTGCATTGTTGCCAAAAAGTTCGATTTTGGTCTCATCTGACCAGAGCACCTTCTTCCACATGTTTGGTGTGTCTCCAAGGTGGCTTGTGGTAAACTTTAAACAACACTTTATATGGATATCTTTAAGAAATGGCTTCCTTCTTGCCACTCTTCCATAAAGGCCAGATTTGTGCAGTATACAACTGATTTCTGTCCTATGGACAGCTTCTCCCACCTCAGCTGTAGACCTCTGCAGTTCATCCAGAGTGATCATGGGCCTCTTGGCTGCATCTCTAATCAGTCTTCTCCTTGTATGAGCTGAAAGTTTAGGGGGACGGCCAGATCTTGGTAGATTTACAGTGGTCTGATACTCCTTCCATTTCAATATTATTGCTTGCACAGTGCTCCTTGGGATGTTTAAAGCTTGGGAAATCTTTTTGTATCCAAATCCAGCTTTAAACTTCTCCACAACAGTATCTCGGACCTGCCTGGTGTGTTCCTTGTTCTTCATGATGCTCTCTGCACTCTAAACATACCTCTGAGACTATCACAGTGCAGGTGCATTTATACAGAGGCTTGATTACACACAGGTGGATATCATTTATCATCGTTAGTCATTCAGGTCAACATTGAATCATTCAGAGATCCTCACTGAACTTTTGGACAGAGTTTATTGCACTGAAAGTAAAGGGGCTGAATGATTTTGCATGCTCAATTTTTTATTTGTTAAAAAAGTTTAAAATATCCAATAAAGTGTGTTCCACTTCATGATTGTGTCCCACTTGTTGTTGATTCTTCACAAGATACAAATGTATGTGTGTGTGTATATATATATGTGTGTATATATGTATGTGTATATATATATATATATATATATATATGTGTGTGTGTGTGTATATATGTATGTATATATATATATATATATGTGTGTATATGTATGTATATATGTATATATAGTTTTGTTTTTAATCTTTAGTCTGCAGATTATCAGATGAAGAAGCGCAGGTGTAAATATCTGAAAGGCAAACTGAACCACATCAAGAGGATGGTCGGGGACTTTGACCGCAGAGCCTGAGCTGGTCTGAGGGCACATCTACCCGACCCAGACAGGAAGGATGTTGTGCGGCGTTGTGTTGATGATGCTTCTGTTCCTCACCTAAGCTGAATTGATGAAAATCTGTAAAGGCTGTTTGGATTTTTAAGAAGCACAAAAGCAAATATTATGATGCATCATGCCACTGTTTGTACTGGGAGTGTCAGCTGCCCTAATATGTATTTATTTTGCCTAATATGATCAAAGTTGGAGCAAATTAATACATAATCCAGCTCCTGCTTTATACTGTTATTACTTATGTCTTTTATTTTTCAATTTTAATCCTTTGTATGATATTTTTTGTCATGTGTATAAGGGTTTTTCTGTACAGACACTTTTAAATGTTTATGCCTGTTTAATGCATTGTAATGCATAATAGATGTACTTTTTACACTGACTTGTGATCCATACATTCTTTTATTAAATACTTTTTCTTGCTCTTTTTACACAGTGAATATGTGTTTCTGCTGACCATGAAAAACATGGATAGCAAAATGGAAGATGTTTTCACAAGTTGAAGTAGTAAAAACTCCCCAGCCAACATGATTTAAAGCTAGTCATCTGCACTTCATTTATACAAAAAAAAATATGGCTTTATCTTGTCACTATTATTATGAATCTCATTATTTAAAAAAAAAAATGACCATTGTCTCTTTTTGAGGAGACAGAGGTATAATGCCTGCATTAATTTCTTAGTTTTGACTGCTAAAAATATATAAAATGTTATTAAAGGCAGCCAAATTTAATCAAAGTGTATCAATAAATTGTGATTTTTGTGGCAGTATACAGTAGATTTTAGATCATGAAATATTGTAGTGTAACATGTTTTCATATATTGATTTGATGCAGAAGTTATAATATAACCATATTTGTAATATAAAAATAATCATGATGAAAGAAGCTGATTTATTATGGTATTTTTGAAATTATACACGACTTTCAAACTCCAGTAATCACACTTTTAAATGTAAAAAAAATATAATACTATATCAAGTTACAACAAACTCGGAATCATCTCCCTGAACTGTTTTGAATCTGTGATGAAACCTTAACACAAATATCAGGAGCTGGAACAAGTTATTAGACTGCTGCACAGAGAATCATTTTATTATTATTTTTATTTTATTTTATTTATATGTTTACACCAACAATGGGTCAAAGGAAAGCTGAACCTCCTAGTGACAAATACAGACATTCTCACCTGAATACTTTTTCCCTCTTTTAGTTTTGTTTTTTTTAAGAGGTGAAGAATATAAAGCATCAAGCAAGAGTCTTATTGTTTAAAGCACAGCAGAACAGAGGCAGAGAATATTGACCTAACATCTAGAAACCTGAAAAATGAAAGCAGCTGTTTCTCTGCTGGAGGTGGAAACAGTATTTTGCATACATGCAGTTGCTAAACAGCTGTGTGACTTTTTACACAACAATAACTTATACAAGGATTTCCAGTCAGGTTTTAGAATGCATCACAGCACAGAGATGGCTCTAGTTAAGGTTTCAAATGATATTCTCAAGGCATTGATAAAGGATTTATTTCCATCCTTGCTCTTTTAGATCTTAGAACATCCTTGTTCTGTTAGATCTTAGCGCTGCATTCAACACCGTTGACCATCAAATCTTATTACAGAGACTATAGCATCTTAATGGTATAAAAGGGACTCCACTAAACTGGTTTAAGTCCTATCTCTTAGATCGTTCCCAATTTGTCCATATCAATAGGGTTTCTTCTATCCATAGCAAAGTTAATAATGGGGGGCCACAATGTTCTGTGCTTGGACCAATATTTTTCACTCTCTATATGCTCCCATTGGGTAAAATCATTAGGAAACACAGTATTAATTTCCATTGTTATGTAGACAATACACAACTGTATATCAAATAAGCAGAATGAAACCAGCTAGCTTAACCTCGAGCTTGTATTAGGGATATAAAATCCTGGTTGACCTGCAATTTTCTTCTACTAAAGTCAGACAAAACAGAAATCATTGTACTCGGGTCTGAAATTCTGTGGAACTCAATATCAAGTGATATAGCTATCTTGGATGACATTTCCCTGGCTTCTAGCTCCACTGTGAAAAACCTGGGAGTCATTTTCGATGAAGATTTGTCATGCTCTGCCCACATTAAACATAATTCTTTCCTGCCTTCATTCACCTGCGCAACATAGCAAAGGTCAGACACTTACTATCTCTGAAAGATGCAGAAAAACTAATCCATGCATTACTTCCAGGCTTGACTACTGCAATTCTTTACTTGCACCAAAAAGTCTCTAAGGACTCTCCAGCTGATCCAGAATGCAGCTGCACGTTTATTGTTATTTAACTGGCACTAGAAGAAGGAAGCATATTTTACCTGTATTAGCCTCTCTATACTGACTTCCTGTGAAATCTCAAATAGAATTCAAAATCCTGCTTCTCACCTATAAAGTGCTCAACAGTCAGGCGCAATCCTACCTTAGGGATTTCTTAGTCCCATATCACCCATCCAGAGGATTACATTCCCAATATGCAGGCTTTTTGGAGGTTCGCAGAATTTCGAGAATTAAAACGGGAGGCAGAGCCTTCAACTTCCAGGCACCTCTCCTGTGGAATCATCCCTCCGGGGGGCAGACACCCTTCCTATATTTAAGAATAGGTAAAAAACATTTCTGTTTGAAGAAGCGTAGAGGCTGGCCTAGTCATAGTTATTCTGCAATAGGTTAGTCTGCCGGGTCCTCATGAGATGCTCTGAGCTTTGTTTTCTTCTTTTTCTTCTTCCATCTGTGATACTGATGATCCACTATTGTACTTTTAAATCTGCTGTGTTCCTGGAGTACTGCCCTGTGTTTTCTCATTCACAGATCATGCTGCAGTGCAGCCACTGAGGAATCTACGGATGTTGGAGGGTCTGATGCTGTCCTAGTTCACCTGGAAGCTGTGATGGATCCTGCTCCTCATCCTTCACTTACACCAAAATTCATTACATTTCGGTTTTGTCTGTTTGTAATCCAATAGTCCAATTTTCCCTGTAATGTTTCCACCTGCACACATCATCTACTGTAGCTTGTCTGTCCTGGAAGAGGGATCCCTCCTCTGTTTCTCTTCCTGAGGGTTCGTCCATTTTTTTTTTTTTCCCGTTAAAGGTTTTTTTTAGGGAGTTTTACCTTGTACAATGTGAGGGTCTTAGGGCAGGGGAATTTGTGTTGCTTTTGTACAAACTGTAACGCCTATTGGGGCAAATCTGTGATTTGTGATTCTGGGCTATACAAATAAATTTAATTGAAATTGAAATTGGATTAAATACATTTACTACTACAACTTTATTAGGTGAGAGTGCCACATAAGCATGATG
The DNA here is from genome assembly GCA_036785175.1 of Eupleurogrammus muticus. NCBI lineage: Eukaryota > Metazoa > Chordata > Actinopteri > Scombriformes > Trichiuridae > Eupleurogrammus > Eupleurogrammus muticus. The sequence goes on along the minus strand of JAYKQN010000013.1, from coordinate 2,145,815 downwards.
TCTAGAGTAAATAAAATCTGAAATATATTTGAGGCATTATTTGCACAGTTGCTCCAGCGCCACCTTTTGGCCAAATAATGCAAAATTGATTATAGTCACTTGGTTATCAGGTGGATTTGCAATAGAACATGTGTAAGTGATACAACTTGTTTTATATATATTAGACCTGCTAACATTTACACAAAACTGAATTTAATATAGATTTTTTAGATTTTGTAGAAGCAATGAAAAGCAAGTTAGACTTAACACACAGAATCCTTTTAAGACTTTTGAAGGTTATAGCTTATATAAGTTATAAGTCTAAGCCTAAATTCATTGTTCGAGTACCACTATCTGGCCAGATCACACAAGTTGGCACTGAATTCACTTGGGTCTGAGCAACATCACCAAAACTGAACCTAATTGGATGAAGGGTTGTTGAAATGAAAAAGTAAGGGAAAAATATGATAATATGCAAATTTGACTATTTTCCGATTGGCAATATATTTTAAAATATCATTGTCCAGGGCACAAAAGCAACGGTTGAAGAAAATAACAGGTATTTACTTTATTTGTTAGGGAAGTAAGAAATGACACTTGCAACCTAGAGAAACTTCTGTTTGTAGGCATCAGATGTATGTCGCTGCTCCTAAGTGGCCAAAATATCTAACTGCATCTTTATAGAATCATTGCATATTAAACTGCACAAAAGCAACAAGCACAGCAATGACAAACGGTACACTAATGCAGAGGCTCTAAGTTGTTATATCGATTTGGATCTTCTTCTTTTTCTTCATGTATCTCTTTGGTTCCATCACTGAGTTTTATTTTACAGACTCTACGTTACATGACCGACACATTTAACTTTGAAACACACTGATGAACTTTGAATTTGAATTTCAAGCTGTCGTCTGCATTGAGTGTCTCCTCAGCAGCATCCTCCTTGTCAGTTCCTTTGGTTGCCCAGGAGGAGCAATGGGGAGGAAGGTTTTTAGACCTAACTCCTTCTCATAGAAACTGCCTCCACTGCCAGAATTGAAGTCGTAGACATTGAGGATGGGGGCATTAGGGGTGTTGGGAGAGTTCAGGGTCAGAGGTGGCAGACATCTCTGCCTGGATTTGGAGCTTTGGTCAAACAGGAAGGCCCCAGATCCTCTGCGCTCAAACCCAGAAAGCACTCTCCTGCTTGGGCCTGAGGTTGGCAGTAACTCCCTAGATCCCGGCGTGTTGGAGAAGCGAAGGGGGGCCAGTTTCTTGGCCTCTGCCTGGTCTCCTGCTTTTTGCTGCAACTCATCTGGGAGACACTTGACCCCTGCAGCCAGCTGAGGGTCTGAGCTATAGATGTCTGCTCCCAGCTTGCGCCTCTGGATGATGGTATGGAGGCTCGATGAGGCCATGCTGGGAAACAAACTACCTAGGTTGTCGCCACCAGAAAGGGAGGACGAGAAGGCAACTGGATCAGTTCCAAGGTTTCCACAATGAAGGTTGGGGTGTGAGGCAGAGTGGGATGACAGAAAACCAGGTAAAGAAATCTTCTGTCTAAAGCATCCATCCTTCCTGTCTCTTTCTGCTCCTTTATCGCTTCCCAATCTTCCATCATAGCATTTCAAGTTGTCTTTTGAGTATGTGGTGTCATTGTTCAGTTTCGGGATGCTGAGTGACAGGTCCTGGATTTGTCTGTTTTCTGAGGCTTCGTTAGTCTGCAGCGAGTCTGGGATCTTTAGCCACGGCTCAGAGTTTAGCCTCAGGAGCGGCTGCTGCAGCTGGTTTGCTTCTGCTTGGTTGAAATCTCGAAACCGCAAAGGTGAACATGGATGGGAGCTGACACTACAGGACTGAACATCTTTGAAAGAGAAGACAGGCTTTAGGGAGCACAAGGAGGAGTTGGTTGACTGGGGGGAAGTGATGAGCTGGATTTCAGAGGGAGAGGCAGGAGCCACCATCTTGTCTGTCTGGACCAGAGGACCAAGAGGGGGGATGCTTAGGTGCTGCTTGGCTTGCAGCTTCCCACATGGGAACTGGTCCGTGGTTATAATTATCACCTCCTTCCCCTTCGCCTTGCACGTGTCCGTCATAAGTTTCAGAACCTTCCAGTCCCCGGCCATGACCGCATAGACCAGCGCTGATGACCCTGACTTATCCTCCAGGCTCATGTCTGCTCCACTGGCCAGGAGTAGAGAAGCCACCTCGGCTCCAGCTTGCTCCTGGCAGGCATGCATCAAAGCAGACCGGCCCTCTTTGTCCTGGATGTTCGGGTCCGCTCCTTTCTCAAGGAGGAACTGGATGAGCTTGACCCGGCTGGCGCTCTGGGAGTCAATGTGCTGGGTCCTGCAGGCCACCATCAGGGGCGTTTGGCCCAGGCTGTTGCTTTCGTTGATGTAAGCCCCACCCTCGAGGAGCAGCCGCGTGAGGCGCAGGCGGCGGAGAAAAACGGCTTTCAGCAAAGGGTTCCCAGAATCCATAACTATGCCTGGATTACAACCGTCCCCCTCCATTCTCTTGGGTAGCAATTGGTGGTTTCGGGCGATTTTAATGGATGAGTTTCTGGAGATAGAAACAAAACAATCATGTTATCAATCTGTTTTTTTTTTTCATTTTGTTGTCTTTTTTTGTTTTCACATTGTTTTAAATTCACAACAACTTATCCATTGATCGTACCAGGATTTCCTGACAGTCTGTGAATGTGTGAAAAGTTTTCTTAGGAAGTTTGTAGTCAGTAGCTAAACTAGTAAAACTTACTTTCATCGCATTGGAGCATTGTTTGAATAGTAATAGAATGGTGGGATGTAATCGTCATGGTGATCTTAGAGTTGTAACACTGGAAAAGACATGCTGCAGAATAGTGGTGGGATATGTAGGTTTTTCCAGAAACACAGAATGTGATGTTATTATTCTTGTGCGGGCATATGCAATGGTGGACTTAATGGTGTGTAGTTGGGGTAAAAGTGGAATGAATTTATGGATATGCATCATCAGTAGTGTTCCAGAGGATCATGGGGTGTTTCGGCCTTTAACACTATACGACCTTTCCAGTGGCGGCCAGCGGCAGGGTGATCAGACCTGAGCTTGCGTCCCAAGCCCAATTGGCCACAGCTGTTGCCTTGTTGGTTAGTGGCAGAGCTCTCAAGGGGGGGCATGCAGGGGTGTCTAGTTCCCTGAGTCAAGTCTTGTCATGTTACTTGGGAGCCCAAATGGGGTCATTCTTCTTCAGCCATAGCCACTGGCTGCTTCTGACATGGCTTTGATGGCTGCACGCTGGTTCTTTCCCCTGACCCCCAAGTCCCTCAGAAGTTTTTTGCAGGATGTTTTCACCAACCCTCTGCACCCAACCTCCACGGGGCGGACTTCGGCATTCCAGCCACTATGTTGCGCTTCAGCAGCCAGTTTGAAGTAGCGCAGGTTTTTTCGGTCATGCGCCTCTTCTATGGAGTCCTCCCAAGGTACAGTGAGTGCAATGATGTAAGCCTTCTTTAAGGAAGGTGACCAGAGCACCAGGTCAGGCCTCAGGGTGGTAGTGGCGATCTTTGCGGGGAACACCAGCTGTTTGCCGACATCTGCCAGCATCTTCCAGTCCCGTGCTAGGCACAGCTGGCTTCTCTCTGATGGTGTAGTGACCTTCCTGGTACTGCCCTTTGTGGGGCTGGTTTTGCTCCCTGTGAGTATGTGTCTTAGGGAGGCTGGCTTGGTACACAAGACGCATGCAGGATCTTTGCCGCACCATTGGTGGAGATTAGTTGGTGTTGGAAGGACATCATAGGTGGCTCTGATGGCAAAGCTCAGGCTTGTCGCATCCATAGCCAGTACGTCCCTCCACCTCAATATCAGCCTTGTTTTCCAAGGGCGGATGCCTTAGCCTACCTTGCTGCCTCCTCCTGCCGCCGAACTTCCTCCATCACCATCTTCATTCGTGCCAGTGCAGCGACACTTCTCTAGGCTGGGCGCGTGGGTGTTAGCCCAAGACCTCCACTTCCTTGCTGGACGTTTCCCACACTGTCGGCATGTCTGCTGCTGTGAGCTGCTGTTGCCTCCTTCATTGCTCTTGCTGGTATCCACTTCCGGCCGGTGGCCAGAGTAGGTGCATTTTCCCAAAACGCTGGATCCTTGGATTCAAATAGGGTCAGGTGCAGTCGTGTTTTGGCAGACTTGAACTCCTCCATGAGGCTGCTGCTAAGGGGCAACTTGAGGGCACTGTATCCATAGAGCCCTATGGTTGTGAGGCAGCGTGGGAGTCCAAGCCACTTCTTGATGTAGACCATGACTTTTCTCTCCAGCTTCTCTACCGTTGAGACAGGGACCTCATAGATAGCCGGGGGCCACAACACCTGTATTGTCAATAGCCAGTAGGCCTGCATTGATGTCCTTGGAGAGTTGCTTGACCCGGTCTTATATTTTATATTCTATATTTCAGGCTTGCGTCGTAGCGCCTTCCTAGGCTTTTGACTGGTTGCTCTGACACAGTGGGAATTGGGTCGTCTCGGATAAAGAACTGCAGGTCAGACAGCATCCCCTTCACCACTGTGGCATAGGCCCAAAGGAGTGCATTAGCTATGCTAAAACCCAGATCTACTGCGATGGCAAGTGCAATACCCCCTACACTACCACACCGCACCTATGGTACCTTTTTGTACCATCGCTCTGTTAAAGACACACTGCAAAAGAAGGGATTCTTTTCCAAATGCATTGCATTTATTGATAACTGCAATAAAATGATAACTGCAATAAAATGTTTGGAGGAATCAGGGATAATGAGGAGGGAAACAAAGTTTTTCACATTTAAAGAAGTCCCTGCAGAACACAGCTCTTATTGGTGCTGGCTTTTATTCACCATGGTGCAGACACACTAGATATTGACATTGAGCAACTAATTTTCAAAATCTATTACCAATATCATATACACACTGTCCACACAGAAATTTGAAGGAGCACTGTGAAGTTTTTTGAGGATGAGTTCAGAGTGAAACCCCGGTAGGAAACATGATTATTTATTCTTTCTACTTTTTGAGAATTATTGGAGAAATTGACCTCCTTTGGCCTCGAACAGTTATTCGTGAGAAAACAGTTTATTCGTGCAGGGAAACGTTTTTTTTCACGACACTGACATCTAATAAAAGACAAGAGGAGATATCCATTTTATGTAAGCAATAAAGTTTGCAAACTAATCTTTTCATTGTTTGAAGTAAACTCATCCTTATGTTATTAAATATATATTTTTACCTGAAAAATAGCAACTAAGGCTAAAAATGTAGTGGAGTAGATAGGAGCATCAAACGTATTCAAGTACACATGTCTTTAATTTCTTCTTTTTCTTCAAATTTTTTCTTTAACTCCTCCGTGAAGGAGCACTTGCTTTTAGGCATTGTTGCAGCGGACGCACATGTGCTTTTCACTTGTGAACACTGAACATACACGATTCAAGTCTACCCACTTACACACAAAGCAAAGTGACTGGTTTGAGAATGATACAGAGAAACCTGGAATGGAGTAAAACAAACGGGGTGGAATTCAATTGGAAATGCAGATTAAGGTTTAGACAGGCGCACAAAATCCCAGATAATTTTGGAAATCCCCCCTGTGATGTCACGGGAGGCCGGGTCCTGGAGGGGCACTACATCCCCTTGAGATGGCTACAGCAATATCCTGGCATGGCTCCATCTGCTGGTAGAGCCAGGAACTTGCCAGGAACTCCAATCCACTGAACACCGATTGCCTAATGAGGCATACCTGTGGCCAATCTCCTGCAGTGAAACTGCAGGGCTTTTTAGGACACCAGAGCTCTCAGTAGAGTGTGGCGAGTAGGAGAGAAGCTGCAGACTCTGATCTGGGTGGATCATATGTGCTGAAGAACCTGCCAAAGAGAAGACTCCTTTTGTTGGATTATTCATTCTTTGGTATTGGACTATTTTTGTTTGCTGCGCTGTGTGGAGGTACTGTGGGGGTGAAGACCCAAGAAATCAACTAAAAAGAAAAGGACAATTGTTTGTGTTTTGCGAAGTGAACTTTATTTTGAAGGAAGACTTTTGAGTTCGATTAGAGACTTTTTTTGTGATTATAAACCGTTGAAGAAAAGAAATCCTTAGTTTGCCTTTTGCGCTGGAATGCCTTTTCTGTTAAACCCTTTTTGACCAGTAAAAGAAACTGCCTTTTGAATTTTTGTCTTCGTGCACTTCTTGGACTGCCCTGCTGAACGTGGATTGCCTCTCATGACATCACATATGGTGGAGAATGCAGGCGCTCCAAGTTTAAAAAGTGCATGCTTGAGGAGGACACTGAATAATTGAGCCTGAAATTTTCACAACTGGCCCTAGACTCCCCACTAGACAAAATGGAGGACATTTTAAAATCCCTGTTAACGCAGCAGCAAGCCCGGCTGCAAACGAATGTGGCTCTCCTGGAGGAGCAAAGGAGAGCGAACCTGCTAAAAGCAGAAGAGCTGCAGTTGCAGCGGCAAATGGCCGCACGTCAAGCCCGCCCAGCAAAAGCTGGTGATTTTATATCCAAAATGGAGGCCACCGACGATGTTGAGGCGTCTTGAGACGCCTTTGAAGCTACAGCCATGAGGGAAGCATGGCCCAAGGCACAATGGGTTGAACTTTTAGCCCCATTTTTAACCGGGGAATCACTGAATGCTGTTTGGGACCTGCCTCCTGACAAAGCAACGGACTATGACGCGCTGAAGACTGAGATCCTCAGCAGAAATGGGCTCACTAAACAGGGCCTGACCACTGCTGAGCTCACAGTGGAAGCGGTGGAAAGACATCAGGCCAGCACAGAAATGCTTAGGGCTGCCAAGAGGGATTTGTATGTTGCCTTTATGTGTTATAATTAGGGATGCACCGATGTGAAAATTTCGGCCGATATCGATATCCGATATACATATCGGCAGTCACTGCCGATATCGATATTTGCTGATATCGATATATGTAGAGAAAAAAAGTTTTCTGTAGTGTCACAAATTTAGTACAGACCAGAAAAAAACACTGTACATTTGAAAAGCACAACAGTGCTCTTTATTTAAAGGAAGGCTCACTGTAAAACTGTCATGTGGTTAGAGGAAGTACGGCGGAGCGGACCCGATGGAGCTCCGCGAAGAAGGCGGCGGCCGGCGATGAGAAGGCGGCAGGACGGCGTCCGACACCCCGGAGCAACGTTCTGCGCATTTTTTTGTCTTTTCGGGCGATGCGATGTGACGGAGGAGCCCGCTAGGACCAGCTAGCTTAGCGCGTCGCCGAGAGACACGCAGACAGTGACCCAACTAACTGTAGCGGTTTAACTCTGCCAATTGTTGACATATCGGCCAGAATTTGTTGACATCGGACCGATACCGATAAGTTAAAAAACGTGACATATCGGCCGATATATATATCGGTTGGCCGATATATCGTGCATCACTAGTTATAATGTATACTTCATATGTTTGTATGTCATGTTTGTTCATGCTTTATATGTCATCTTTTTGTTTTATAATTTATAACTTATGTATTTCTATGTCATGTTTGTTCATGTTTTGTATGTTGCCTTTATGTTTTATACTTTGTGTCTCTGTCATGTTTGTTTGTATTTTGTATGTTGCCTTTATGTGTTTCTATTTCGTGTTTGTTGTTATTTTGTATGTTGCCTTTATGTGTTTCTATGTCATGTTTGTTCATGGTTTATATGTTGCCTTTATGTGTTATACTTCATGTGTTTGTATGTTTTATGTTTTGTATGTCGCCATCATGTGTTATAATTTATAAGTTTGTATGTCATGTTTGTTCATCTTTTGTATGTCGCCATCATATGTTATAATTTATGAGTTTGTACGTCATGCTTTTCGTGTTTTGTATGTCGCCTTCTTGTGTTGTACGTCATGCTTTTCGTGTTTTGTATGTCGCCTTCTTGAGAAATATTGGGCCCAGTAAACCAGTCATCTAAAATTAATTGCTATCTAGGTTGTCATTATTTGATCTTATTTATGAAGAAATTACTACATTTCTGTCTGTCTTTTCTCAGCTGTTTACAGGGTATGTACTTCTTGTAGTCCTCTTATGTCCTCTTATAAGTGTGTCTTTAAAAATCTATGGCAAAAGACATATTGGCTGTAATTATTGTTTTTATTATCTTAAAATATGTATATCCCTGTTATGTAATGCTATCATATGAAGCCTGTATTCTAATACAGTTTTTTTCACCCACTATGTGAGATATTGTCAGGTGTTCCATGGGAAATTATCAGTTTGTGTGTCCGTGCTGCCCCCTGCTGGCAGAACAATGATTCAGTAGCTACCAGCAGGGGGCAGCAGCAGGTAGTAACTGCCTTGTGATGGAGACAAAAGAACTAGTGACGCATTGTTGATGTTCATTGTGGATAGCAGGACGATGGAGAAAGTGATGAATATGTTTTTTTGCTGGATGACGGTGACGTCCAGGGAAGTTTCTGGCGAGAGGAAATACAATGAAAGCCTCGATTTATTTTTACTGGAGATGAGACGGCACCAATTCCGTTGTGCTTGGTCTGTGGTGAAAAGCTCTCCAACAGTGCTATGGTCCCGAGTGAAACACCATCCCTAAACTAAACACCTGTCACTTCAAAACAAAAATGTATTTTATTCGCCTGCGTGAACACATGGAGAAACAGGCGACTTACATGAGAAAAACTGAAAGGTAAATAAGAGAGCCTTAAAGCTAGCTACCATGTAGCTGAACTTGTGGGTAAATCAAAAAAGTCCCACAATGTGGCAGAGAAATTAGAACTTCATGCCTGCAAAGCTATTGTAAATGAGATGCTAGAACCATTGTAAATGAGATGCTCGGACCCGAGGCGGCTAAAGAAATAGACAAAGTCCCGCTCTCAAGCTGTGAGCTTTTCAAGCCTGACTGCTGTAAAAAAAGGAAAGACTGAGAGCTGTCATGGATTCCTTCTGGATATCAGCTGTGTTTCCTCCAAACAGGCCTAGCTATCACAGAGTGAGTATAATCATGAAAGATTAGAAAATACTTGAAAATACTTTGTGATTATTACATTCTTTTTCAAGATTTTATAACGTCATTCTTCAATTAAAAAAAAGTTTATATTAACAGTACTTACTTACTTACACTTACATTGTCATAAAGGTTTTTTTTCACATTTTAAGCTGGTGGTGTGCTGCGAGATTTTTTCAATGAGAGAAATGTGCCTTGGCTAAAAAAGGTTGAAAAACACTGATAAAGAGCAGAAACAGATTTGAAATATTCAAACAAGAATAGATATCATTAAACCTATAACATTTTTAAACTAGCAGGAAAAAATTCCAAAAAGAATATAAACTGGTAAATAGAATGGGAGAATGACCTGTGAAATAAGCGTTAAGAGGTTTTTGTTAATTGGAGACTTTTAAAGCCTCTAAAGCCAACACACCTGAGGAACTTTTTCAGGTTTGGACCTGATATATGAGACATGTGATAAAAATACATAAAACATATTCCATGCCTTATATAACTATATAATCCATTTTCTTTAAAACTACTTGTATAGACAAAATTTGGGGGTTTGGAGACACAGGAAATATGCAATTCATGTTTTTGTCTGCCTGCAGACTGGATCCATTGAGCAGGTGCATTTCATGCTGCAACAACAGAGGTAGCAGCTTTTGTTTGTTGTCCTTGCTGCTCTGTGGTGGAGCAAATACGTTTTAAGCAGCATCTTGACTGCAACGTGATGTTTTCCCACATGAGTCACACACCATGAAATCAAACATGGTCCAATTTAAATCTACAAAGGAAAATTTACTTTTATGTTGCCTGAGATCATATTTGCAATTGTTGATAGATGGAAAATATTAACTGTCACCTGCACCTGCTGCATTTTTGTGCCCAAATCTGTTTGGATGTAAATTGTTGGTTTCCTATTGTTCACTGTGGAACTGCACATCATTCAGCATGTATTATAATGGTTGAAAAAGTAAAGGTAAATTATCTGCATTTGTGAAGCAGCTTTCTAGTCTTCTAAGCACTCAAAGCACAATACAAATTTACATATATTTCTTTATGCACTGGTGATGGAGGCTCAGGCTGTTGTTAAAAGAGCAGGTATGGGGTTGAGTGTTTTGTCCAAGAACTTTTCAAATTTTACTGTATATCATGTACTTGTTTGAATCTTAAAAATGTATTTGCAATTTTAACAATTATATTTGAAATTTGATGATTATATGTAAAAAAATGCATGTCCATGTGTAACTAAAGTTAATTCTGAGCTTGTACAGATTTTGATTTTATGGAAGATGCAGAGCACTTTAACTGAATTATTATAATTATCAAAATTCAGGAGCAAGAATGTAAACCATCAAAAAACAGATTGTTGAAATGATGAGGTTTTATGCTGCTGGTGCTTTTTTGACATTTTATGTGTTTGAAATATCTTTTAATGTGTCGTTTTATTATTAGATTGTAACAATTATATAAATATATTTATATAAATATTGTTATTTTATATAAATCAAGTCTCTGTGAAAATGTCCCCTATTGCTTAAGCAATAGGGGACAACCTGTATTTTAGTCAAAAATTGTGAAATACTTCATTACGTAACATGTATAAATACATAGTTAAAGGTTTCTTTCTCTACAATTCTAATATTTCTTCATTATTAGTGAGACAAAACAAAGTTTTCGTGCATTTGTCTTGTTACTGTGAATGTTGTATACTACTCACCAGCCTTCAACCAGGATCAGTCGTCTCCTGCAGACATTTATCCTGATGTGTCGATGACCAGAGTCACAGAAGAAACAGCATTCAAGTTTTTTTCAAATTGTGTCTGCTCCTCAGACAAAGTGTGTGAAGAGATGGATAAAAGCTGGTCGTGAGGCAGCTCTGAAGAACAATTATCCATCACTGCAGCAGCAACAACAGCAGAGTTAGATTTTGAGAACAGGACACAGCACTATAGCAACATGGCAGCACCGGCTATGATTTAAAGCAGATCTAATTCAGCGAAGAGCCTCACAGGACATGTCTTTAGTTATGTGTGGGAAAGAAAAAATGTTTTTTTCACCACGTTATCAATGACATCTCCATGACAACCATCAGGGAGACCGAATGACGGCACATGTTGTAATTGTTAAAGAGGAACTGTGTCTTGTGTCTGTGTGGGAGTGAGAGCTCCCGTCTGTGAATAAAGAGGCTGAGCAGCCACATGGAAATAAAACAAAGGGAATGTGAGACTGTTTGTGACTGACCTATTCACCAACTGACATCACATAAGACAAAATAAAAAAGCATTGACAGATGTTGCCTTTAACATTATTCAACATTATGAATGATCTGAACATTAAAGATGAATTTAATAAAACATGAAGTGTAGTAATATAAAATGGTCATAAGCTGCTGTGCTGAAGAAAAGATTCTTCTTTGTATCTCAGCTCAGTCTGTCACTAACCCCGCTATTAATTGTTAAGAGCTTGGAACAGTGTTTCCATCACTTTGCTGTAACCATAGAAACACAGTAAATCAGGGTGCAGTTCACTTTCTTACCACGAGATGTCAGCGTCTGACAAAACAGTAGTCTCAGTATGGCTCCTGTTAATCAGCTTCACAGCTCTGTTACACCACCTGAAGAGACAGCGCCACCATGTGACGATACAATAGAACACAGACCCAAATAAGTAAAGGAAAACAATATATTAAAAAGAGTTAATAGCTAGATACGACTCTAATTAGTTATTTTCTGCTTAAATTTAAAAAAATTTAAAAATTAATTTGAAATATTTAGACAACAAGAGGGATAATACAAAAATAATATAAAGAGAAATGTATTTGTTGTTTTTCCACTGAAAAAATGTCTTTATTCTCTTTATTTTATGTGCAGATTTCATTTAAAGGGGGGAAGATTTGCGACATTACTAACTAACTAACTTGTACATGAATTCTGATTCACCACTCAACTTAACACTCACCAGAGCTCTTCAAGCTGTTTCACAGGCTGTTAAAGTCAAGCAAAAAACTACATGAGGGTTTAACATATTGGTTGATAGGTTGTTATTTAATTCAAAGTCCCTTTCAGGTAATTTTATTTTTCCAATAGGCTCCTGACAATTGTTTTAATACAGAAAAATTCTGCAGTGACTTGAAGCTGGAATTTTGTGTTGAGAGATTTAAATCAAAATCCCTCTCAGCTGCCAACAGATGCTGCAGCTGTTTGCTTTTCATTCTTTCAGATAGAAGACTTACTTGGTTTATTTTTGGAGACATTACAGAGAAACTATCATCTCTAACCTTTCTGTGTGAGGTGGGGATTATTTGTATTGCTCCTCCATCCTGAATTAAATCAGGTTTTTTATTGTAATTTAATCTTTGCATCTTCACAATTTACCTAGTCCAGTGAGATTTTTTTTTTGCAGGTTATAGGTTATAAGCTACCTCTTACATCAAAAATCAATTCACTTTTTTACTATTATTTTGAGAATCAATTTGAATCTTGCAGATTGCAGCTTCTCAATTTACTTTTATTCATTTTATTCTTTTTTGTGCTAAAAATCTTTATAATATTGAACCTGCTTTGCTTGAATTATGCAGAATTGCAAATACATAATCTAAATGTAAATCAGTCATTTTGTGTTGATGTATGTGCAACAGTAAAATTAAATCCTTTGTAATCCTCTGATGGCTCGTTACAGAGGAGGGGGATCCCTTAACTCCAGACCAGACTAGACCAGGCCTGTAGTTTCCTATGGTTAAATGTGTTTTCATGTCATATCCTCCTGTAGTTTCCACTCGTAGTTTATGCAGCTTTGTCAGTGCAGCAGTGGGCTGTATTATACCATACTTTCTGAGGGTCATTCAGTCCAATAGTTTCCTCCTATAGTTTCCTGTAGTTTGCTATAGTACCTGCAGCTCAGTCAGTGCAGCATTGGGTTGTAGTTTGCTGTAGTTTCTGAGGCTCATTCAATCTTGTAGTTTCCTCCTATAGTTCCTGTAGTTTGTTGTATATTCTGCAGCTCAGTCAGTGCAGCAGTGGGCTGTGTGAGCTGTGGCCTTCAAGCTTATAGAAGGTGACAGGATGAGGTTAATCTGCTGCAGCAGTTGATGTGTCTGCTTACTGACACTTTACAGGAGCTGTTACTTTACAGAAAACTCAATGTTTAATTCACTGCTTTAAATTCACTTATTATCTATTATTTTTGTTTTAGGCTTTCAGGTTTTTCTGGCATCTTATTTCTGCCGCTGCTGCTGTCAGTGTAAAATAATTCTCACAATAACACAATGTTAACTACATTTAAAGATTCGCTGTGATTCACATGTGTTGTTGTTGTTGTTTTTTTATTTTGTGGTTTATTTATACAAATTAAAATGCTTTTATGAAGCAGCAAAAAAGAAGCAAGTATGACCTGAAACAGCAATGCTTTCTAATTAAATCAGTTCGATAAGAGCTGCTTCTTCCATACTAGTAATGTACCACTGTTCTGTTTATTGTTTGTATCTGTGTGATGTTGTAAATCGAGTTGATGTTGCAGGACAACAGTAATATCAGACGGTAATTATATTTATGATCAGATCATAAATTTGATGTTTGAAACCAACTATGACCTGATCTACTTATAGGTATTGAGTGTGTGAGTATGTGTGTTCCTCATGATGAAAAATACACAATACAATATTATATTATGATATAACATTGTGATAATATTAGAAGTAGAGATAAAATAATTATACATTTACAGAACACAAAACACTACTGTTATATGAGTTCAGAGAGACTGTGTGCTGTGTGTGTGTCTATGTGTGTTTGTGTGTGTGTGTATGTGAGAGAGTGTGTGTGTCTTTGTGTTTGTTTGTGTGTGTGTGTGTGTGTGTGTATGTGTGTGTGTGCCTAACTCAGTGTCTGTCAAATTATCACACTATCAAAAAAAAGCTCAGCAGTCAAAGACACTGACACTAAGCTGTGAACAGATTAAACATCTGCTATTGTCTCTGTTACATGATGACGTCTATGGGCCCCAAATATGTCACATGATTTTTTTTCTGACCATGGCCAGACCAAGTCCTGACCTTTGACCTCTGACTGCAGGACAGAGGTCGTTAATCTGTCTCAATTTTCTTCAACCAAACACTTTAGGAACAAAGTGTGTGTCTGTTTATGTTTGTGAGTGTGTGTATGTGTGTGTGGCAGCTTAAAACATGCATGCACACAAACACACACACACACACACACACACACACACACACACACACACACACACAAGCAAGCAACATCTGTCTCAATGCATTTCTGCATCTGCATGCACACAGACATACACACAACCACACACAGTACTAAAACAGCACAGCATCTGTTTGTTCAGGCTGGACAGTTTCAAATCAAACATGATCTGAAGTGCTTCAGAAGTTTACAGAAATAGAAACTTTTATCCACCCTTAAAGTGTTTGTGTGTGTGTGCGTTTGTGTGTGGTGGTAAGGGTCTGTGGGCAGGTGTGTGAAGATTTAAGTATAGTACTTTAGGAAAAGTTCTCAGTTACTTTCAGCACTTTAGACTTTGTGGTGAGACAGGTGGAGCTGGAGGAACCTGCGGCTCCTGCTGCTAGAGCTAGAGCTGCGCCGCGCGGCGGAGAACGGCGCGGCAGAGTGCGACGCGGCGACCTGTCTCTTTAAATTGGTGTTAAAGCCGATTAGCGCTGATCTCCGCCGTGATTCCGTTCCCACGTCTGTTCCCGGATCTATTTCTGGTTCGCGCTCTTCGCGAGGTGCGGTTTTTGTAATCTGACCGCACATTATCGGACATTATAGCTACTGAGTGATGCGCGCGGCGCCGCGGACCCTGCAACTTTTAGCTTTTTAGATAATTACCTTTCCATTCTGATTTAAACGGATCCCTAACCCTAAAACACCCACCATTGGAGACTGGTGCGATGCTGCAGGCTGTTGCGTGATCGAGCGCCATAGTAAAGACAGGGGATGCAGAAGAGCGTGCGGTACAACGAGGGCCACGCGCTCTATCTGTCAGTGGTCGCGCGTAAAGAAGGAACCAAGCGCGGCTTCCTGAGCAAGAAAACCGCGGAGAACAGCCGCTGGGCGGAGAAGTTCTTCGCGCTTTACCAGAACGTGCTTTTCTACTTCGAGAACGACCAGAGTGCGAGACCCTCGGGGATCTACCTACTGGAAGGATGCACGTGCGAGCGCGCACCTGCGCCCAAAGCTTCCGCGGTCAGCAAGGAACCGGCCGAGAAAAAGCAGGTGACACACACACACACACACACACACACACACACACACACACACACACACACACGCACGTGGAAAGTAACTAAGGACATTTACCCAAATACCATTTTTAGTACTTGTATTTTATATGTGATACTACTATACTTCACTCTGCTACATTTATTCCTATGAATTGTCTCTTTTTGTTTTAAAAGGTGTTGTCTATTTTATTTAATTGGAAATATTTAATGATCTGTTCATGTTGCTGTGACTTATAAAACAAGATAAGTAATCACATATTTCCAATTGTAAGTTGTGATGTCTTGTTTTGTTATAGTTGCAAGTAGAAAAATAAGAGAGCTGTTAGCTGAAGGATTGTTAAAAGAATAAATTTAAAAAATCCTCAGCGTTGAACTATACTTTTTATTTTATTTATTCATTTTTTATACCTCTGAACTCTAACTCCTCTAGTTTTCTAAAATTCTGTCTTTAAGTTTCAGTGTAGAAGCTGTGATGGAACCAGTGACTTTGTCTTTGAAACTAAGATTGTTTAACATGAGCAAAGAGCAAAATGAGCAGCTTCATTATATCTTGCATCATTACAGAACAGAGTTTAATGTCTAAGTTAGTGTGTGAACAGTTACAGAACAAACACACACTGTCAGTAAAAAGGAACAAAGTGACTAAACATGCTTCAGTTTCTTCACAAGAAAAACCTTTCTGCCATAAAGGATGTTATCATTTTGAAATAGTGGAGACAGAAATCCTTGATAACTAAGATATACATGCGTCAACAATGCATTTTTTACTTATAAAACACCACTCTGTCTTTTAAATATGGCATATACATTTGGTACATGTCAGATTGTAAAGAATTTGAGCTAAGGATACAGGATTAAAAATGTCATTTTCATGGGGCCTTTAAAGTCAGAATAAAATATCAGAGACTCTTTTGATGTTTGCTCTGAATAAAACAGATGAGTTATTTATTCAGTCAGTAGCCTGATGACCTGCAGCTTCATTAACATCACAGTGGTAAGAAAAGGACCAGGAATGAACTGGTTTTGTGAGGTTTTGTACGGGTCCTGGTCCAGTGAGGCAGCTTCAGAATCACTTTCACTGCTTTACTCTGGTGTTTTCCATCAGGGCTAGCATCGTGCATCACTGTGAGATAAGATGAAGGAGAGTGCTCCCTGCTTTCTGTTTTTGAAACATTGGTGTCTTGGAAGTCAATTCCTGTCTGGCAAGTTTCTAAAACTTGTGTCTTGTTTTTTTTGAATGCTGAAAAAAAAATAAGCGTGTTCCAGGATTTTTTTTATACTTGGCTTCACATTTATCGCTTCTGTTTGGTTAATGAAATGTCAGAAATTATGCAAAGTTGTGTTATGTTTTGTAGGGTGTCCTCGAATGTCATTTTTCATCTAAAAAGATGTTCAGTTTAAAGTAAAAAAAAACCCCAAAACAAAACATTTCTAAATCAGAAACATTGTCTGTCTCTCGTGTCTCTTGTGTCCTGTGACAGCATTGTAGTTGTTGACCTAAAGTTGTCATAAAGAAGAAATAAGAAACAAATTCTCAGGTTTCAGCTTCTCAAATCTGATTATTTATATATTTCTTTTTTTTTTTAAGTAATTTATTATCTTGGGTTGGACTATTGGTCTGGACATTTTGTGAATAATCTTTAGCTTTGAGATCAACAGTTTATGCCATCTAATAAATAAAATAACTAGGGATGGAACGGTTCACAGTTCAGTTCTGTTTACAGTTTTGTGAACGGTTTGGTATACGTTAAACTTTGGAAAGATCAATCATGTCTTAAAATTATATTTTGTTATAGTCTGAGGTTAAATGTAGATCATTTTCTGGCTGCAAGAAATGAGACATTGGCTGTAGCTCAGAGGTAGAGCAGTCATCACCAGTCAGAAAATTGGTGGTTTGATTCCCGGCTCCTCCAAGTTGCATATCGTTGTGTTCTTGGGCAAGATACTTAACCCCGATTTGCCTCTGATTGCATGTGTTGTTGGTGTGTGAATGTGTAGTTTCCTGATGTGCGGGCGGCTTTGTGTATGGCCACCACCATCAGAGTGTGTGAATGGGTGAATCGAAACTTGTAGTGTAAAGAGCTTTGAGTGGCTGAAAAGACTACAAAAACGCTATATAAATGCAGGCCATTTACCATTTTAATCCCACCATACATTCAATTTTTTTGGCAAACAAAGTTTGCAGCATATTAGCGATAAACTTAGGTCCCTATGTCTGCGATAATGTCTCTCCTTACAGTGCAGGAACTACCATGTTGTGAAGTGTTTGTTGGGGGGGACTTTATATTGTGGCTCTGATGCTTTGAATCATAGAGCTGCACACTGTTCACTTTTGTCAACAACTTTGTTCCCACCATCATCATAGGTCACTAAATGCAGCTGCACTGGTCATGACAACTAAAATGAATGAACACTGTCTGAACACACACTCGCACACACACATAAGCTATTTGCAGCTTCCATTTCCTGATATGAGTGGCCGTGTATGTTTCCTACACACTAAGAAAGACTGAAACAAGCAGCTGTGGCAGCTGTTTCTCTTCAGAAGTGATCAAGAGAAAAACGTGAGGATCTTCAGCAAGGAGATGTTCAATCTCAGCCTGAAGTTCCCCAATACAGATGGCAAACAACTAAAATGTACTTTCTGTTAAGTTACAAAACACATGATGGAACTAAGTGGAACCAAATCTCAGCTTAAAGCAACTGCTATAACAACGATCAACTTATTCTTGGGTCCTGTTTTGTTATATCAGGTTGTGTTCTCAGATCTTGTCCTCAGGTCGCATCATGTCCTACAGGTCGTGTCCTCAGGTTGTGTCCTCAGGCAGGTTGTGTCATGCATGTGGTGTCTCCAGGTCTTGTCCTGCAGGTTGTGTCTTCAAGTTGTGTCTTCAGGTCATGCCTACAAGTAATTTCCTACTGGTATTATCCTGCAGGTCGTGTCATGTCCTAAAGGTCTTGTTGTGTCCTACAGGTCATGACCTATAGGTCATATTGTGTCCTAGAGGTCATATCCTGCAGGTAATGTTTTGCAAGTGTGTTGTGTCCTACAGGTTGTGTCCTGCAAGATGCGTCCTACAGGTCTTGACCTACGGATGTGTCATGTCCTACATGTTGTGTCCTGCAGGTTGTGTGATGTCCTGCAGTTTGTGTCCTCAGGTTGTATTGTGTCCTACAGGTCGTCTTCTCAGGTCATGTGCTACAGGTCTGTGCACACCAGACATATATGAACTGATGTTTGGAGGTAGTGATGCAGGGGGTGGGGCTTAAAGCTCCCTTCTTTCTGTCTCATTGTTATCCTACAGCTTAAAACTGGCTGTGATCAGGGGGAAGCCGCATTAGCAGCACGAGGAGCTGAACAAGCCATGATGGTTATATAAACCCTCCCTCCCCCGCACACACAGACACAGACACACAAATACATACAACCACAACCACACACACACACACACACACACACACACACACACACACGTTTACAAGCCTTTAAGCTTCTCTGGTCCACACCGCGCGCTACTGTCTCTCACCCGCTTATCTACATCATTACTACACAGACCCACTTTCTCCCTCGGGGAAAGTCTGTGTTCAATCAGTAAAAACTACAGATGAAAGGGGGGCCATTTTCAAATTTTTCCTGCTGATTTTCTATCATCAGTTATAACTACTAAAGAAAAGTCGAAGCTAAAGTATTTTTTCTATGTTTGGCCAAATGAGGGTGTTTTAGCCAGTGTTAATAGAAAAAGTGTATATTGGGTACATGGACATACATTAAGACAAGGAGTGTACTGGTTAAAAACGGGTTTGGCTTTTCCTTTAGCCCAAGTCCTATCCGTTTTGTTCCCAGTTGAGAAGGCAGGTGTCAGGTGTTTTTACTCACACCCTTAATAATCCACTGAGATGAGGTTGAATGGAAATGTTGCCGGTTTTATTACAAATTAAAATAAATACAAAGAAAAGTTGCAATGGGATGCAGTCCATAAGTTGCACAATTGTCAAATAATATTGCAAGTGAGCAGCGGCGAGTGAGCGAGTTGGCGAGGTGGCGAGTGAGGTAAAGAACAGTATGGCTGCCTCCTGCCTTCTTCCCGTCATGCGCAATGGTGCATCCTTTTATGCTCTTTGGTGGCTCCATCTCACCACCTGTAGCTGGTGCAATCTCCCAAAATGCAGAAAGCAACAAAACATGAGTTCAAACAACTTAAACAGGAATGCGGCTCCTACACACCGGCCCCTTAATTGTTCCCCAAGAATCAATTACTTAATATACAAAAAGGAGCCATGTTATAAAGGGTCTATTAACTATGTATAACAGAAATATATGCCAAAGCCAAAATATGGCAATTATCAAAACGTAAGTATTTAAATCAAAAAAGGTAAGTATTCAAATCAATGAAATTACTAAATAACACTACTTTCCTGTATAGCGTTATATTGGACATCATCATCGTCATCATGGTTCTTCAGCCTCAAGGATGCGGCACAGCTTGGTGATGGGCCTCTCAAGGACTGACGCCTTGGTCTTCAGCTTGACAGATCTGACCAGGCCTCTTGCGTCTGATCTGGTCTCCATCACTCTTCCTAGTGGCCAGGACCCTCGTGGAGCATTGGGATCGACCACCAGCACAACGTCTCCGACGCTGAAGTTCTTCGTTGTGCCGGTCCATTTCTGCCTTTCCTGGAGCAGAAGAAGATATTCCTTCGTCCATCTTTGCCAGAAGACATCGGCCATGTACTGGACCTGTTTCCAGCGGCGTTTGGCGTAGATGTCTGTCTTCTGGAACACTCCAGGGGGCAGAGTAGGCGTGGTCTTCAGCAAAAGGAGATGATTGGGTGTCAGCGGTTCTAAGTCATGGGGGTCTGAGGACACTGTGGAGAGGGGGCGGCTATTCAGGACTGCCTCCACCTCACAGAACAGGGTATGAAGGCCTTCATCATCTGTGGTGTGCTGATGCTGAATGGAGTTGAGCACCTGCCGGACGGATCGTATGAGTCTTTCCCAGACTCCGCCATGGTGTGATGCAGCAGGTGGGTTGAAACTCCATTCGATGCCATCAGGAAGTAGGGAGTCTTGGATTTTCTTCTGATCGAAAGAAGCCAGCGCCCTCTTCAGCTCTGCGTGTGCACCCACCAGGTTCGTCCCATTGTCAGACCTGATGTGCTTGACTTGGCCCCTCCTGCACACAAATCTCCTCAGAGCATGAATACATGAGTC
Source organism: Eupleurogrammus muticus (assembly GCA_036785175.1). Lineage (NCBI taxonomy): Eukaryota > Metazoa > Chordata > Actinopteri > Scombriformes > Trichiuridae > Eupleurogrammus > Eupleurogrammus muticus. The sequence goes on along the minus strand of JAYKQN010000013.1, from coordinate 2,125,437 downwards.
TGTGTCCATGGTACAAGCAATCTCTAAATGAACGGCTCTGCTGGACATACAAGTAAAAATGACTCCATACCTTTTGATGGTGCTTCTCCCTCTCCTCACCTCAATTGGGCCAAAGTAGTCCAATCCAACTTAGGTGAAAGGGGGTAGGTCAGGTTGGATTCTTTCCAGCGGTAAGTCTGCCATTTTCTGCTGTCCTATTTTGCCTCTCACACGACGGCATGTGACACATTTGGAGAGCACCTTTCTTGCTACGGAGTTGCCCTTTACAATCCAGTATTTCTTACGGAGCTCTGAAAGCAGGTGGTTTCTACCACTGTGTCCACTATGTTTATGAATGTGTCGTAACAGCAAAACTGAAATGTGAGACTCTGTGGGCAAGATGCAGGGGTGTTTAGTCTCCTCTGGCATTGCAGATCGGTGTAGCCTGCCACCTACTCTTAGAAGGCCATCTTCCAATACAGGATCAAGCCTGCGCAGCCTGCTGTTGTGGGGTACTCTGGGACGTGTCATCTGCAATGTTAAGAGTTCATTAGAGAAGAATTGTCTCTGAACATACATGACTACTGCTCTTTCCGCATCTGCTAAGTCTTTCACCGTCAAGTGCTTTGAATCAGAGGTCTTTATATTTTCCAGCTTTTGGGTCGATTGTGACCCGTCAGAGTGAGAGAGTGGGGTGAGCTCCTTTCCTTTTCTCACTTTTAGCAACAATGCTTTCTTTGTTTTAAGGTACCAAGCGACAGCCTTTAAGAGGCTGGTCCAGTCTGAAAAATACATTAGAAGCTGGTCAGTAGGGGTTTCAGATTTCACCATGGCTGTGAGCACCGTCGTGGTTTTCTTCAGCTCTGGGTCATTCTGAATTATGGGGCCCTGTGCCTGCTCTACTGGCCAACTTTCTTCTGGTTTCCATAGGAACTCTGGAGCGTTCATCCATCGGTTTTGCTCCATGAACTTCCTGGCATTCAACCCTCTTGATGCGTCGTCAGCGGGGTTGTCTTTGCTGCCTACATATTTCCACTGTGACAGCTCTGTGTTGTCTCGTATAAATGAGACTCGGTTTGCCACGTAGGTCTTAAACCTGGCTTGGTCACTAGCGATGTACTTTAGCACTGTTTGGCTATCTGTCCAAAACACTGAGGGCTCTAAGTCAAGGTGTAGTTCTCTTCTCAGCATTCTGTCTACTTTGACTGACAGAGCAGCAGCCGCCAGCTCCAATCTTGGCACTGTAATTTTCTTTAAGGGTAGCACTCTAGACTTGCCCAGTAAAAAGGTGACATGTACTACCTCTTTCCTGTTCACCTGTCTGATGTAGCTGACAGTACCATAGCCACTCTCACTGGCGTCTGCAAAATGATGCAGCTCAGCACACCTGGTCACTCCAAAGCCCTCTGGTTTCAGACAGCGCGGCACGGTGAAGCCTTTGACCAACTCCAAGCTGCTGGTCCACTCCATCCATCGCTTTGATGTGGCCTGCGGTAGTGGCTCGTCCCATCCATAGCCCGCCTGACAGAGCTCCTGTAGCAGCTGCTTAGCAGGCAGAATGAGAGGGGCAAGAAAACCGAGAGGGTCAAAGACAGAGCTAACAACAGACAGTATGCCTCTGCGTGTATGTGGCTTTTGGTTGAGGTTGATGTTAAACTGGAAGCTATCAGAATCTACATACCATTGCAGGCCCAGTGCTCGCTCAACTGGTAGGCTGTCTTTGTCCAGATCTAGTGACTTAATGTCTTTGGCTCTGTGCTCTTGGGGAATGGATGCCAGCACTGCACGGCTATTGCTTACCCACTGAGTTAACTGGAACCCACCTTTGCTGCACAATGCGGTGAGGTCTCTTACCAGCCGGATGGCATCAGACTCGCTGGCCACTGACCTAGCACAGTCGTCGACATAAAAGTTGTGCCTGATGGTCTCTGCTACCTGAGGGGCAAAACAACTTGCATTGTCAGTGGCAGTTCTTTGGAGAGCATAGGTTGCAATGCTGGGGGAAGACACCGCACCAAAGATGTGCACAAGCATACGGTGTTCTTTGGGGTTCTGACTGGTGTCACCTTGTGGCCACCAGAGGAATCGCAGGTAGTCCACATCAGACTTTGCCACTCTGACCTGATGGAACATTGACTTGATGTCAGCCATGATGCCAATGGGCTCCCTGCGAAACCTCATGATGACACCAAGGAGAGAGTTGGTGAGGTCTGGACCCTGTAGTAGCTCAGTGTTGAGTGACACACCTTGGAATTTCGCAGCACAGTCAAACACCACTCTGAGCTTTTGCTTCTTGGGGTGGTAAACCCCGTGGTGTGGCAAAAGCCATGAGGCTCCTGCTGGCTGCCGTAGCTCCCCCTGTGGGACTTCCTCAGCATAGTTGTTCTCAAGTGTGTCATTCATGAACGCTGTATATTCCTGCTTGAACTGCTCATTCTTTGCCATTTTCCTTTTCAGGCTGTTCAGACGCTGTTCTGCCATTTGCCTATTGTTTGGCATGCGTACGTTTGCCTTCCTGAAGGGCAGTTTCAAACTGTAATGGCCATTCTGCAGTACCGCAGCATTTGCCATGTGCAGGAATCTTTTATCCTCTACAGACATTTCAGTTTTTTCCTCAGAGGCATTTTCCTGGAAATCCTGGTTGTACTGTGAGATAATCAACTTCTCAAGACCCTCGACAGAGATCCTATTTACTGTCACACTAGTTCTAGTACCAGTAGCGCTTCGGAATGGCCCATTTACCACCCACCCTAACAGTGTTCTAAAAGCATAGGGCCCCCCATTCTGACTGTTTATAACCTCCCATGGCTCAAGTAGGTGTGGAGCATTCGTGCCTATCAACAGTTCCACTTTAGAGCTAATGGAGGGAATGGTGACCTTATCCAAGTACGCCCAATGCGCCAGGTCACTTTGTTTGGGGATGCTGCTACTGGTAACTGGCATGTTCTTTTGGGTCAAGGTGCCAGGCAGATTGAAGAATGTGTCACTGTCCAGTGCTGAAATTTCCAGTCCTTTGACTACATAAGTTGGCACTGATGTTTCTTGACTCATGGTCCGCAGAAGTATGTTTGTCCTCTTTCCTGTGAGGTTCAGACGCATCATGAGCTCCTCTGAGCAGAAGGTGGCAGAAGACCCGGGATCAAGCAGAGCGTACGTTTCAATGACACGGCTGCCCTTTGCTGCCCTGACTTTGACTGGAACAATGGAAAGTACGCTTTCATGGTCTCCGGCCCCTATATGAGCACATGACTCTGCTAAATTGTCAGGTGGGCTAACTGTTTCCTTGGTTGCAATGTGGAGGCTACTGGGATGATTTTGCTTACACATATTGCAGATAAGACGCCTACTGCAGTCTTTACTAAGGTGCCCTGCGGCAAGGCATCCATAGCAGATACCCTTAGTCCTTAAAAAGCTCAACTTATCTCTATGGGCCTTTTTCCTAAATTTCTGGCATGAGTCTAGTGCATGTTTGGAGCTGCAAAAGTGACATGACTGGTCTGATGGGGCAGGGCTTGTTCCTTTAACAGGCGCTACACTAATCACATAGCTACTGCTAGAGGGCTTGGAGGGCCGTGTTTTAACAGGAGCCTTTCCTTTTCCTGCTGGCTGATCTTGGAGATCGCCAAACATAGGGTCACTAGCTATGCGTGATTGTGTTTCCATAAATGTGACAAGATCTACAATTCTTACCCTGCTCTGGCGTTGTTGTTGCAGCTCAAATGCCTTGTTGCACCATTTCTCTCGGAGCTTGTATGGCAATTTCACAGCAATGCTCCTCATGGTGGATATGGTGTCCAGCTCCTCCATATAAGTCATCTCCTCCATAGCGTTGCAACAGCTCCTTAAAAACATTGCAAACTCCTGCAGGGATTTAGCATCCTGTGGTTTGAGCTGTGGCCAAGAGAGGGCCTTTTCCAAGTAGGCACAAGAGATTTTATACTCGTTGCCAAAGTTTTCCTTTAAAAGTTTCAGAGCCTTTTGGTATCCTCTGTCCGGTTCCATATACTCACAGCTTTTAACCAGTCTTTGTGCTTGGCCCTTTGTGTATTGTATTAGGTATTGCAGCCGGTCTCTGTAATTGTCAGTTTTGCGTTCAATTGTGTTTTTAAAGTTATGTATGAATGATTTATATTCCAGTACTTCACCATCAAAGATCTGAATGCTACCTTGTGGCAATGTGGATGACAGCTGCTGTTTCATGAGCAGTTTGGTCAATTCGTTCTGGTTTTCCAGTACCTTCACTAAATGACTGTCATGTGGTGAACTGGGTGTAGAGGGTGTTTGGGCCTGTGGCTGTGACTGTACCTGAGGTGGTTGAGGCTGCAGTTGAAGCTGAGGCCGTTGTGAGTGAGGCTGTGGCTGGGACACTGGAGGCAAAGGCTGAGGTTGCAGTGGCAGTAGCAGCGGCTGAGGCGCCATAGGCGGAGGCTGAGTCTGTTGTGACATAGGCTGCAGCTGAAGCTGGGGTGCCATTAAGGAGGCCTTGACACTGGTGGCAACTGTGAATCAGCATGTGGGGGCAGAGGCGGCGGATGCTGTGTCTGAGAGGGCTGAGAAGCTTGTAGCTGTTGTAGCTGAGATGCTGGCAATGGCGCTATAGGCTGTGTAGGCAGGGACTGAGATGGTGGTTCCGGCTGGAGCAGCTGTGCAACATGTGAGCTCTGTGTACTAGTAGCCAATGTGTCCTGAGCAGAGCTAATAACTGCACTGACCGCTGACTGAGAGAGGATAGAGGAAATGTTTACATCATCGCCATATGATAGACTATGCACTGGCATAGATGTGCACTGCGCCTGGCTTATTGTGGGCCTAAGGTGAGATGCAGGTCTACTGTGATCAAGATTTAACAGGGGGAAATTAACATGGGCAGCGTTTGTCCTGGGCTTAACTGAGGGGGTTTCGTGAAATGAAATTAGGCTTATGTCTTCATCACATTGTGCAGCCTGTGCAGCCTGTAGTGCACTTTCTCCAATCACAGATGTGTGCGTGGAGCCCAAATTAAAAGGAATGTGATCGAAGGCGTCCTCTGCGGCTTTTAAATAATTAATTTTGGCATTGGCTGCGTCCAGCTCCGTGCTTATCTCCAGTGCTTCTCTCCTTTTGCGCAGTATTTCCTCTTGCTCCTCAATGGCGTGTTTTTGCTGTAGCTTCAACGCTTTGACCAGAATAGCTTCGCGTTCTGCCTCCGCGTTGATGCGCAAGGATGTAGTTGAGGAGTGTGACCGGCCAGAATAAGCGCTGGACCTGCGAGATTGCATGTCTAAAACGTCCAGGTCCGTTTGGGCATTGTCGCGGTCTGACGGTGCAGATTCATGAGCGGGGACTGACTCATGCATGACGCGCGCCGAGGAAGTAACTTCTGTCATGCTGGGGCTTGGAGAGCTCGGCCTTTCAGTGGAAACAATCCACTGTGTCACATTCTGAATAAATGAATCTATATCCGTAAGCTTCGGCCAGTACCAGTTCCTCATGTCCTCATCACGTTCCGTTTCCTCCAGCATGTTCGCATACGATGTATGCAACGCCTTGAATTCCTCCAAAAACTCATGAAATCTTACCATGTTTTGTTTCACGTCTTCAACAAAGTCCTTATCAAGCATTAAGTTATTCACAATGTTCATCCTCCTAGTAATATGCGACAATTTTCCTGTTCTTGCTTTACGCATACGTGTCACAGTTTCCTCCTCCCCGTTCCCAACAGGTGTGTCTGATTTTCCGTCAGCCATTGTTAAAACTAAAAAGTTCCAAAAATCCCAGAAAATAAAAAATATTCTTTTTTCAATTATCAAAGTCCAAAAGAAAAGTTCAAATACAGTTCAGTTTCCTTCAAACTTAAATGTCGGGTTCGCTTCCAATAAGCCCCGCTTCGATTATTCGGCTTCGTCAATTAACTTTAAAACTAAGTTTTCAAAAGTTCTTATCAAAAAACACGAACAAAAATGGCTTCTAAATAATAAAACGATTTTTTCAAAACGAAAAAAGTCCTCAGAAGTGCCTTTTTGGGCTCACATACCCACAGCGGGAAGATTCCTTTGTTCTCGGCGTTCCTGTTGTCCTCCTGTGAGCAGCGAGGTGGTTTCCAATTCCAACGAAATCCAAAGATGTCCAAGGAGGTTGCAGAAGTCCTTTTACTGATTGCAGATGTTCTTTACTAAATGTACTGGTTAAAAACGGGTTTGGCTTTTCCTTTAGCCCAAGTCCTATCCGTTTTGTTCCCAGTTGAGAAGGCAGGTGTCAGGTGTTTTTACTCACACCCTTAATAATCCACTGAGATGAGGTTGAATGGAAATGTTGCCGGTTTTATTACAAATTAAAATAAATACAAAGAAAAGTTGCAATGGGATGCAGTCCATAAGTTGCACAATTGTCAAATAATATTGCAAGTGAGCAGCGGCGAGTGAGCGAGTTGGCGAGGTGGCGAGTGAGGTAAAGAACAGTATGGCTGCCTCCTGCCTTCTTCCCGTCATGCGCAATGGTGCATCCTTTTATGCTCTTTGGTGGCTCCATCTCACCACCTGTAGCTGGTGCAATCTCCCAAAATGCAGAAAGCAACAAAACATGAGTTCAAACAACTTAAACAGGAATGCGGCTCCTACAAGGAGAGACATGCAAATGCAGTTATTGTAAGAAAAATGTTACAACTTATGGTTGAAAGAGTGGATGTCAGTCTACATGTCAGTTTTCACGTTGTGTTGACGGCGAAGTAAAACTGGAGTAATTGATTACTTACTTTTTTCTGTATAGAGTAACAACCTGGGCATATTACTATTATATATGTCTATAAATAAATGAGTTTAGGGCAAGAGTCTGTTATGTTACATTATAGTGTTGGGATTTCCTGAGGGTCTGTGAATACATCTTGGAGTAAGACCTGTGTTAGCGTGAGGAATAAAGTAGCAGCTAAACTAGCTAACATGTTAGCGTCTGGTTTTTAAGAGATGTTACAATACTTTTTTTTTGTTGGCCGTTTGATCAGTGCAGGAAAAAATGGGACACGGAGCTTTGAATTGTGACTAAAGTGCTGTAGAGCAACATGAGAGGAGTGCCGTGATATGGAGCTTTACACTGTAAATAAAGTACTGATGCAGGATTGCGTTGATATTTCAGGATTTTAAGTTTTTTGTTTTGTTTTGTTAAAGATATTTTGTGATTTAGGTGCCTTATTATACAATAGCCAGACAGGAAGCAGTGTGAGATAGAGGGGGAGACATGCTGTAAAAGCTAGCACTCAACCAGAGCAATGCTCTATATGGCAAGCGCTGTATCCCTACACCATCTAAGCACACTTATGAGATTTTAACTTATAATGACAAGGATGTTTTGAAGTTCAACCCAAAAAACACAAAAATCCACAAAAAAGGATACCACTGTGACATGCACAAACTATATCAGAAAGTTGAGGTTGATATAACAAACAGGCAAAGTGATATGCAAACCCCAGACAAACAGATAGACAGATACTCCTTGATTTATGGATAGATGGAAGCAGCTAAAATCATGTCAATCAAGTTTTCTCACAGTGATCATTGACGTTTATGTTGTGTTGCAGCAAATTTAATCTTATTGGTAATTAATTGTGTTTCCTCTGATATATATACAAGCTGAGAGATAAGATAAGATAGGACTTTATTGATCCCACAACGGGGAAATTTGCTTGTTACTGCAGCTAAGCACCGGTGTGAGAGAGTACAGAGTACAGAGTAAAGAAAAAGAAAATAAAAGCTAAAGAAAATAAAAGCTATAAAAAGTAAAAAATACAAAACCCTGTATACAAAATCCATAGAATTTGTTGATCAGCATACACAGTATACATTATGGACATATTTAGAATGTAAAAAATACTAATAAATAGCAAGAAAAAGTTATGCATAAGCAAAGCATATATACATACATGCACATACATACCTACATACACACATACACACATATTTACATATTTGCATAAATATACGCAAGTACATATCCCCGCACATACACACATGTACACATACATAGCTAATGCATACTTAAGGTGCAGGATGTGTGTGTAGAGTAAAGTGACAAGTGGAGGAAAAATGACTACAGTGAGATTTATGTTTATGTTATGTTATAAAGTCTTATTGCTGTCGGGAAAAATGATCTGCAGAAGCGCTCCTTCTTGCAGCGAGGGTGTTTGAGTCTCTGGCTGAAGGAGCTGCTCAGTGCACCCACCACCCCATGCAGAGGGTGATCATCTGAGAACTTCTGTAGGTGGCAGTTGTCAGAGTTGTAGCTGAAGTCTGAGGTGTATAGACTAAACAGAAAAGGTGAGAGCACTGTACCCTGTGGCACCCCCGTGCTGCATACTACCACCTCAGACACACAGTCATGAAGCCTCACATACTGTGGTCTGTTGGTGAGGTAGTCGATGGTCCAGGCCGTCAACTGGTCATCCACTCCGGCTCCCTCCAGCTTCCCTCTCAGCAGTGCAGGCTGGATGTTGTTAAAAGCACTGGAGAAGTCAAAAAACATGACCCTCACCATGCTCGCCATTCGTTCCAGGTGGGAGAGAGATCGGTGCAGCAGATAGATGATGGCGTCATCCACACAGATGCCAGGCCGGTAGGTTCCAGTGAACTGCAGAGGGTCCAGTGCTGAGCTCACCAGTGGGTGAAGGTGGTGCAGGATGAGCCTCTCTAAGGTCTTTATCAGGTGGGAAGTCAGGGCTACAGGTCTGCAGTGGTTGGGCTCCCTGACCGTGTGAACTTTGGCACTGGAACCACGCAGGAAGTCTTCCACAGTTCAGGAACCCTCTCCAGGCTCAGACTCAGGTTAAAGATGTGCAGGACGACCTGACAAAGCTGGTCTGCACAGTCCCTGAGCAATCTGGAGCTGATTCCGTCTGAACCTGCTGCCTTCCTGACCTTTGTCTTTTGACTTCTCACCTGATCAGCTGTGAGGCAGATCTGCGGCTGGTCCGGGGTGGGGCCTCGGGCTGGCTTTGCTGTGGTTAGGTGTAATGGGGGTGTGGTGGGATGGTTCGAGGGGAGTGCATGTGGTGACAGGAGAGGGGGGAGACAGCATATGGAGGGGGGTTGGTGGAAGCTGAGGGGTGGGGGAGGTTGTTGGCCCAGAATTGAATCTATTAAAAACAGATTCACTTCATTAGCCCACCCCTGGTCGGTGGACACTGTTTCTCCTCCATTGTCTTTGAGGTGACCCTGAGATCTTGTTCATGCTTCTCCAGACCTCTCGGACATTGTTTACTTGGAGCTGCTCCTCCATCTTCCTCCTGAAACTCTCCTTGCCACTCCGGATTTTATACTTTAGGTCCTTCTGCACTCTCCTCAGTTCCACTTTGTCCCCCGACCAGAAGGCCCTCTTCTTTTCAGTAACGTGTTCATGCATAAACACATGTTTAGTAGATGTACATTTGCACACACACGCATAATTAATAAATTGTGTAGACTAATAAAATAAAATAAGATAGTTAAAACATGGATAGATGATTAAAACAGGTTGGGACCCCTTGTGTCACAGTTTGTGATAGTCTTTAATTTCACAAACATAACCTAAAACCAAACTACAGCATTAATAAACAAGTGTTCTAGATTTAATACATAACATAACATACACAACTACAGGCTTCTTGGAATAAACAAATGAAGACTAAGTGTGACAGAAATGTCAGGATGGTTTGTGCCTAGTCAACACAAGAACCTGGTGGTATTCAATAGTTTCTCGGCTTAAATGTGAAGCATTGATGTCCTATCTTATTCATTCTCCACTGTTCCTGTCTGTTCTCAGCATTATTTCCTGGTGATTTTTGGCCATGATGGACAGAAACCTCTGGAGTTGCGGACGGAGGAGGAATCTGACTGCAACGAGTGGGTAGACTTCATCCAGCAGGCCAGGTGAGGACCACAGGAAGCAGCTGAAGCACTTTTAGCTCACTAATGCTACCACAGTAGCCTTAGAGATTACAGACTTTTTACTGATTATGTCTTCCTTCATGTTGTTTTTTAATCTTCACCACTATATTCAGCTACTTTTAATTTTAATAATCAATATTCAGGCAAGTGTCTGTGTGACATAATACTGTATATCAGTAACATGCAGGATCCTGCACAGTTCACCAGTTAAATAACAAACTTCTTTGTTGACAGACATTCCACATAACCACCACATTATTCCGTGTGCATGCGTGTGTGAGAAAGAGTGAGCACATGGATGAATTGTGCTTGCAGCAGTTGACATTTAGGTCACACTGGTGCCGTTTTGCTGGTTACATCACAGACTCGTTTTTAGCACTCGACTCCTGTGTTTCGCTTTCTGTGGCTGCATTTCCTATTTTTATCCCAACAGTCTCCAGAAAATCTGACGCACATCAAACCCTGTCTTCTCTTTTTTCAGGTTTTACACTCTGTGTTCAGTACTGCAGCTAATATTTATTTTGATTATCTATTAACCTGCTCATTACATATCAGGAAATTGTGAAAATGCAATGCAAATGTGTTGCAAACCTATATTCTTTGTACAGTGTTTAAATTTAATTTCCTTTTTTGTGACATTTTTATATCCTTTGTTCTATTTTAATGCCAAATTGATTATGTTATTCTTATTTAATATGAGTAAATTCATGATCTATCTGTGTGTGGAGCTTTCATTTCATTTCATCGTCAACATTTAAAATGATCTTTGAAAACTGTCAAACTGTTAAATTAATGTCAGTTGCTTAATTGACAGCTTTAGTCTCTTATTTTGTTTCTATATAAGCTTAAGTACAGTTTGTCTCTAAAAAAAAAAGCTTGAATGCTTTTTGTTTTTTTCTCCCTTTAGTTACTCCGACATCATTGTCGAGCGTGAGATTCTGATGCAGAAGTACATCCATCTGGTCCAGATCATGGAGACAGAGAAGATCGCAGCCAATCAACTGCGCACTCAACTGGAGGACCAGGACACAGAGATCGAGAGGCTGAAAGCTGAGGTATGCACGAGTGCACCCCATCTGCGAGACACACACACACACACACACACACACACACACACACACACACACACAGGCTCTCTGGGATGAAAAACATGCAGATTCAATTCATCTAATGTCTGCAAATATCCTCTTCTGCAATATCATGTGACTTTATGTGGTGTATTCTGTCTACATGTATATTTGCAATGTTTCCTCATTGTAAATTTTGATCATTTCTGGGGCCTTGTTTTTTATTAGAAGTATATGCTGATATGTATTCTCATGCATACAAGCGATTTTATTTATTTATTTCTCTCTTTTTTTCATAACTCAGAAAATTTTTTTCAAACTTTATTTTTCATTACATGAACTGATACTGGTTGATGCACATGCTGTAATAAGAATATTGTTAATAAAATCATAAAACATTAATAAACGTTGTCATAAAAAGACAACACTTAATCATATAATACATCTTGAATTTATATTTAACTTAAGCTTATTTATTAAGGTATTTTCAATACTTGATCCTCTGTGTCAGTCTCTCACATGTTGATGACTCACATGCTCTTGTGCAGATTCTAGTGGTGAATAAAACCAAGGAACGACTGCGTCCTTCCTACAACAACCAGGAGGAGGAAGATCCAGACATTAAAAAGATCAAGAAGGTGAGTTATTGGCATCACTGACAGAAGCTAGAGACGGAAGTTATGGTAACGCTGCTAGTGTTTGTGTGCAGGTGCAGAGCTTCATGCGTGGCTGGTTGTGTCGGAGGAAGTGGAAGATTATCGTCCAGGACTACATCTCCTCGCCTCATGCAGAAAGCATGAGGAAAAGGAACCAGATTGTTTTCAACATGGTGGAGGCAGAGACGGAGTATGTCCACCAGCTCTCCATCTTGGTCAACTGCTTCCTGCGACCGCTCCGCATGGCGGCCAGCTCCAAGAAGCCTCCGATCAGTCACGATGACGTCAGCAGTGTCTTCCTCAACAGGTTTAACCCACACAATGTCACTTATTATTGGCCTATTGATACAAAAATATGGCTGTATTCATTGATATTGATAATTACCAATGATTATCTTTTAATTAAATATTACTTTGACACGATAAAAAAATGTTCTGAATGTTTTTATTACTTATTTACTCACTAGCCTAAATAATTAATATATTACAACAATGTACAGTTTAAGAAAAAAGTTGTATAAGTATAAAGTGGTTCAAACTTGTTTTCTTTCTTCCAGTGAGACCATCATGTTCTTGCATGAGATTTTCCACCAAGGGCTTAAAGCTCGAATTGCCAACTGGCCGACGCTGGTGCTGGGTGAGAACTGCAGAGTTTATATGTTTTAGCTGCACAGATACTGAATTCAGGGTGATCAACACACGAGTGCATTAATGGCTGCATTTCTGTCCATATTTTGTATCCCCTCTACACCCTTTTAGGAACACTGGGCAGTTTCTTTTGTCAAAAGTAAAACAGTAACATTAAGGTGAATGTTCCCAACTAACCTTCACATAATATTCTTTAAACCTGACAATGTTATATTAAAAAATATGGGAAACTTTCCCAGAAACAAAACCAAACATTTTCAGAGTATGAGACAAAAAACATTAAATTGACTGAAATCAAGAATAAAGTATACAGTTCAGATAATTCAGGAAAAATAATCTCATTTTTGGACTTTTAATATTTTCTGTGAGATTTTTTGCAGTAAACCTTTTGCTTTCTACCTTTTGTTCTTTAGCTGACCTGTTTGACATCCTGCTGCCGATGTTGAACATCTATCAGGAGTTTGTTAGGAACCATCAGTATAGTTTGCAGGTTCTGGCTAACTGCAAACAGAACAGAGACTTCGACAAACTGCTGAAACAATATGAGTCCAATGCTGCCTGTGAGGGACGAATGCTGGAGACGTTCCTCACCTACCCCATGTTCCAGGTACCACACGCACCATGTTCCAGGTACCACACGCACCTGCACAAACACACTCCAAACTCTGATCTCTGTTGTGTTTTTCATGGCATGTAAGATTCCTCGGTACATCATCACACTGCATGAGCTGCTGGCTCACACCCCACATGAACACGTGGAGAGAAAGAGCCTGGAGTTCGCCAAATCCAAACTGGAGGAGCTCTCAAAGTAAGTATGGAGTGAATGGGGAGGAAGATGCAGGCTGGAGCATTCACGACTCTGATGCCTGTTCATGTTTTCAGGATGATGCATGACGAAGTGAGTGACACGGAGAACATCAGGAAGAATCTAGCCATTGAAAGGATGATTGTAGAGGGCTGCGACATCCTGCTGGACACTAGCCAGACATTTGTCAGACAAGGTGACTTTTTCGCCACAGACAATATACATATAAAAAACAACTGTATACTTGGATAAAATAATAATAATTATCACAAATACCAAGCACACAACTCACACCCTACAGATAACTGGTTGACTGGTCACATCAGAGCAGGTTAATATACAATGGGTGCATGTTATTATCTGTTTGGGTACAGGATAATATCAGGTTTAGTGTAGGGAAATATCCAGTTTAATGCAGGTTGAAATCAGGTTTTTAAGGTAAGTATGTCATTTAGTCAAAATAATTATTTGTGTTTGTTTCCACTCTTAAGTCCTAACTCTCACCTTTATCATCATCATCATCACCACCATCCTCATCATCATCATCATCATCATCATCATCATCATCCTCATCATCATCAGGGTCTCTGATCCAGCTGCCATCCAGCAGTGAGCGGGGGGTGCTTAGTAAAGTCCGGCTGGGTTCACTGTCCCTGAGGAAGGAAGGGGAGCGGCAGTGCTTCCTGTTTACCAAGCACTTTCTCATCTGTACAAGAACATCTGGAGGAAAACTGCACCTGCTCAAGGTCAGTCTCACCTCTTCTTTTTTAATGTTCAGTTGTGGTTTACAGTGGTAATGACTATATGTAGTAGTATTATTAATCACAATAATGATATTATAAATAATGAAAGTATTATTTATATTGATATGGAAATTATCATTATCATTATAACATAAAGTAGCAAACATAATTAAAGTCAGATTTCAATCTGATGTTTAATAAAAAAATCACTGAATGGTTTTGTTGATTCTTAGCAGGGTGGAGCTTTGTCTCTGATTGAGTGCACTCTGATTGAGGAGCTGGAATCCAGCGATGAGGACTGTGAGCATTTTTCATTTTTTTTTCTTTTTTTTTTCTTTCTGTGTCCTGAGCTCTGCACTGAACCTTGATGTTCTTTCCAGATAACGCAGCAGGTCAAGGCTTCAACCACCTCCAGTTTAAAGTGGTGGTGGAGCCGACTGAAGCTCCGCCCTTCTCTGTTGTCCTCCTGGCTCCTTCCCGTCAAGAGAAAGCCGCCTGGACCAGTGACATCAGCCAGGTGAGCTGAGCGCGTGGAGCAGGTAATGATATCCTCATCGACCTGTTCAATAAAACATTTGGATGTCTCTCTCTTTTAGTGCATTGATAATATCCGCTGTAACGGCCTCATGACCAGCGTGTTTGAGGAAAACTCCAAAGTTTCTGTGCCGCACATGATCAAGTAAGAAATAAGATACAGCCGCCTCTAAAGGGCCGATCCGTTCATGTAAATGTTTCTGATAAACAGAAGCTGTGCTTAATAGTAGTTACAGTTTAATTAGTTCAGTTTAGTTTATTAATGGTTACAGTTTAATTAGTTCAGATTAATTTAATTGTAGTAACAGTTTAATTAGTTTTATTTTATTCATAGTTACAATATTGAATAGTTTAGATTTTTTAAATTGTAGTTACACTTTATTAATTTAGTTTATTTATAGTTACAGTTTTATTAATTTAGTTTAATTTATTCAATACATTTTATTTAGTTTATTTTAATTTTAGTTACAATTCTTCTTTTTTAATAGTAGTTGCAGTATAAATCGGATAGTTTAGTTTAATCATAGCTACAGATTTATTAGTTTAATTTAGTTTAATTGTAGTTTCAATTTAACCCTGGAATAACATGATGTTGATGAATAGTTATACTTGGAGTTTTATCACCAAAATTGAAACTGTTGTGAAATTAGGATGTTTCAGGAAAATATTGAAATTTTAAAATACAATTAAATGTATATTTATGATTGTGAAAGTTTCATTCTCTTGGGATTTGTTGACAGTAAAGCGACAGGAAGTGGTCCTTCATCTGAAGGTAAACATTGTGTTTCTACAGGTCTGATGCACGGCTGCATAAAGACGATGTGGACATTTGCTTCAGTAAGACGCTGAACTCGTGTAAAGTTCCTCAAATCCGTTATGCAAGTGTGCAGCGCCTGCTGGAGCGTCTGACTGACCTGCGCTTCCTGTCCATCGACTTCCTCAACACCTTCCTCCACACGTACCGCATCTTCACCACCGCCACCGTGGTCATCGACAAGCTGGCCAACGTCTACAGGAAACCATTCACCTCCATCCCCGTCAGGTATTGACCAGCACGACCACCATCATCACCATCATCATCATCATCATCATCATGTCTCCATCATCACATGCATGTGATGCCATCTTTACATTTCTACATCTCATCTTCAACTCCTGTCATCCTCCTTCTCTTCCTCTTCCTCCCCATCCTCCTCCTCCCAGGATTGAGCAGCTGTCCTGTGACCGTCTGTCCGTTGTGTCCTTGTGTCCTGACTACAGTTTGAAGATCACTCAGCTTGCTCTCGACCAGTCGAAGTAAATGATTCAGCAGCTCTGTGATTCTCCAACACGTGTTTCTCTCAGCTCTTCATCTCCTCCTTCTCCTCTGTCCCTCAGGTCTCTGGAGCTTTTCTTCGCCACCAACCATGCAGGTTCGTGGGGCAGCGATCCCCTGAACAACAAATCCCCAAGGCTGTGCCGCAAGTTCTCCTCCCCCCCTCCCCTCACCATCCCATCCCGCACCTCCTCCCCTGTCCGCTGCCGCAAGCTGTCACTCAGCTCGCCAGTCAGCTCCAAAGCAGCGGGAGCTTTGGACCTGTCCACACCATCGTCCTCCGCCGCCAACTCCCCCACCTCCAGCTGCTGTCCTTCCATCTCCTCTCCGCCCCCCGGCTCCCCCAGGGCCGTGTCCGGCTTCTCGTCACCTCCACCCACCACCACGCGTTCTCCCAGCCTCCCACAGGCCTCAGGCCTGCCATCTCCACCCCCCACCGCAACCAAGGCGCCACTGGACCTGAGCCGGGGTCCCAGCTCTCCAGATCTGAGCCCAGCGGCCTCTGAGGACACAAGCGCTGAGCTCCCTCGCCTCGATGCCTTCTGTGGGAAGCTGCGGCGCAGCATCCGGCGAGGTGAGCAGCTCAGAGAACATGAAGAAACAATAATTCAAGCCTCAGATAATCAATAATGGATCGATCACATTTAATGATTGTTAGAGGAGCAGAGTGGAGGAAAGTCTGGTTTATTATTTAACTGATTTCATGAATACAACAATTAAACCAACTTCTCTGTGGAGCCAGAAACATCTTCTCCTCTACAGGATCAATGCAGGTATTGATTATGTGAACTTGTCCCCTCAGTTGTTCTGGAGACAGCCTCTCTGGAGAAGTTTATTCCTGAAGCTCCAGTCGGCAGCGAATCAGGCGATGCGTCTCCCTGCCGCTCGCCGTCTACACCGAGACATCTGCGATACAGACAGACGGGAGGTGTGATGAGTACACACACACACACACACACACACACACACACACACACACACACACACACACACACACACACACACACACACACATACTAATACTATGAGGTCCCTTTCGTATCAAATTAATTAGAGACACACACACCTATTAACAGGTGTGTGCATGCTTGATCTACTTGATAAATTTTGTCATGCATGCATACAAAGTTTGTATTTCACAAGGACAGCCAGAAGTGGATCTACATGCTGTGCAGCATTTACATGTACATTTTGTGTTCATGTTGGTTTCTTGATATTTAAAACTCCATTTGTATCATTCTTTACACAAAAATCAAATGTTGTAATAAAATTGTTAAATTGTATACATTTAATTCACTTAAAATATAAAACTAGTTGATACCATGTGTTTTTATTTATTTTTCTATCCTTTTTAGGAGACTTAAACTATCTGGCACCAAGTTTTTAGAGCATCACATGACAGATTTGGCATTGTCCCATACACATCTTGTAGAGTTGTAGAGAAAAGCAACTGGACTTCTGGCCTAAGACATAACTTATCAGCAACGTACAATGCTGTATTGGAAGTCGTTCACATCTGGAGGCAGAAGACACCTAGCCATACTGGGATAATGTGACAGCTACTCATATGACCACTCCCCAGAAACTCTTTACTTTACACACAGATAACACTTTAACACACACATGTGCATGAGCTTGTTTCTCCTACATATCTTTGATGTTTCCGCCTCCTTCAGTCATATCAGGAGAAAATTCTCGCTGTACGATGTCACCAGCTTCAGCGTTCGCCATCGCCACTGCTGCTGCAGGTCACAGCAGCTCTCAGGGTGAGAAGGTCAAAGGGCACACATTACTGTTCTACAGTCACCCAACATTAACCAGGCAGAAGCTCATCAATGGGAGAGTTTCAGTTTTAAAATATGGTTCCAGCATTTTTATACTGACAAATTTTAGTGTTTTACTTTATAATTTTTGTTCACTGAATATTTACAACCTTCAGATTTTATGTGAACAATGTCTGTTGTGGTGCTTTCTATATACTCTGCCTAATATGATAGATGAATAGTTGTTTATTGTCAGTACAACACAGTTATAAGCATAGAACAGAAAAAAATGTTAAAATTTCTCTGACCTGAGTTGCACTCTGGATTTTAGTTTAGTTTGTTCAATGTAGGGACAATTAATAATAATAAAGTCAGCATAATAACAGCAGCAGAAGTGGAAGCTGCTGATTGGACTATTTGACGTTTGAAGCACAGCCTTGGCAAGACGGTTCAGACAGCGACAGAGATACAGATGCTGCCGGACTAATCCCTTATTTTTTTTCCTCCTAGGATTTAGTAATTCTGAGAAATCCTTTGACAAAGAATTCATCATCCGCAGAGCTGCGACCAACAGAGTTCTGAACGTGCTGCGACACTGGGTCTCCAAGCACTCGCAGGTGAGATGATCGTGGTTCCAGCTGGTCAGCAGGTCAATGTGGTGTCATGTCTCATCTCCCCATCGCTGACAGAGCTTTGCTCTTCACTCTGTGTGTTTTCCTCCCACCTCGACAGCAGAAAGGTCATAATAATTTTAAATGTAATTATTTTAAAAATATTTTTTATTTAAATCTCTCTGACAGTAAACTGAATACATACGTATATGTTGACAAACATAAACATGATGACTCATGATGATATATATATATATATATATATATATATCAACTAATTGAACAGCCCACAAACTAATATTTTATATTTGATCACATCTTACTTTGACCAATAAATTACAGCCTGAAAACCTAGTGTGCTTTTTTATAGCTTAAAATGTGTAAAAAAAACATTTTTTCTCATTCAGGACTTTGAGATGAGCAGTGAGCTGAAGACAGGTGTGATGAGTCTCCTAGAAGAGGTGCTGCGAGATCCAGACCTTCTGCCACAAGAGAGGAAAGCTACATCCAACATACTAAGGTTCACAAGCACAACATGTAGATTACTGTGTAATTTGACATTTTAATTCACTAAAATTGTTTCTAAAAGATCTCTCTCTCTCTATATATATATATATATACAGTAAAGAAAACAAGTATTTGCTATTTTGCGCATCACAGGACACAAACAAACATGGGACAAAGGTCATCAGCTCATATACAGTGGGGAAAATAAGAACAGCTATTTTGCTATTTCTCCCACTTAGAAATCATGGAGGGGTCTGAAATTTTCATCGTAGGTGCATTTCCACTGTGAGAGAGATAAACTAAAAAGAAAAATCCAGAAATCACAATGCATGATTTTTTAATGATTTATTTGAGTGATACAGCTGCAAATAAGTATTTGAACACCTGTGTGTCATCTAGAATTCTGACCCTGAAGGACCTGTTAGTCCGCCCATTAGAAGTCCACCTGCACTCCATGTATCATCCTTAATCAGATGCACCTGTTTGAAGTCGTTAGCTGCATAAAGACACCTGTCCACCCCATACAATCAGCAAGACTTTAACTTGTAACATGGCGAAGACCAGAGAGCTGTCCAACGACACAAGAGAGAAAATTGTACACCTCCACAAGGCTAAAAAGGGCTACGGAGCAATTGCCAAGCAGCTTGGTGAAAAAAGGTCCACTGTTGGAGCAATCATTAAAAAATGGAAGAAGCTAAACATGACGGTCAATCTCAATCGGAGTGGAGCCCCATGCAAGATATCACCTCGTGGGGTCTCAATGATTCTAAGAAAGGTGAGGAATCAGCCTGGAACTACACGACAGGAGTTGGTCAATGACCTGAAAAGAACTGGGACCAACGTTTCCAAGGTTACTGTAGGTAATACACTAAGACAGGGGTGTCCAAACTTTTTACAAAGGGGGCCAGATTTGGTGTCTCAAAAATGTAGGGGGCCAACCTTGGCGGACGTTCTTTACATATAACAGCAATTAATTTAAATACATTTCAGCGAGCCGTTCTGTTTCACATTTGCTTTTTTATTTTAATTTCTTAAGCATATGTTTTGCTTCATTTGAAACATGCATATCAAAATTCAATTGACATTGAAAATTGAAATTAAATATTCACTTAACTTTACTTTTTTTCCACACTTTAATTAACTTTTTTGTAACAGTTGAAGAGAAGTTATTGTACTCTTGGGTGCAAATTACATTTGAAACATAAAAAAAAATGTCACCATGGCAGTTAAATATTTGCAGAATTTTTAAACACAATAAAAGAGAAATTGTCATATCAACAAGTGCAGGGCTAATCTAAAATATGACAGTAACTATAAATCTAAAAGAAACTATGAATCAGCGCTGCTACCTCGTAACTATCCTTTGTAGCGTTCTCGTTTGACTCTCGAGTTTTTGTAAAATATTGCTGCTGTGAGATTAAGCTAGCTTCAAGATGTTTCAGTTTCTCGCTGCGTTCATTCCCTGTGATCTTGTCATATGCGTCAGCATGTTTTGTTTGGTAATGTCGCTTCACATTTAGCCCCTTGAAAATAGCCACTGTCTCCTTACAAATGAGGCAGACACAGTTGTTACGTATTTCAGTGAAGAAATAGTCCAATTTCCACCCATCCTTTTTTATCCTTTTAATTGCTGCCATTTTAGAAAATTGGGGGGCCTCACATACTAGTTTGCTGTTCCTATTTGGGCCTCTAGATGGCAGCACTTAGAACACGCAGGTAACTGCGCTGCTGCCCAATGTATTACGTAATTCTACACGCGGGCCAGGCGTTATTGATTTTATGACGGAGGCTGCGGGCCGGATGACAATTGAGCACGGGCCGCATTTGGCCCCCGGGCCGGACTTTGGACATGTCTGCACTAAGACGTCATGATTTGAAATCATGCATGGCACGAAAGGTTCCCCTGCTTAAATCAGCACATGTCAAGGCCCGTCTTAAGTTTGCATATGACCATTTGGATGATACAGAGGAGTCATGGGAGAAAGTTTTGTGGTCAGATGAGACCAAAATAGAACTTTTTGGTCATAATTCCACTAAGCGTGTTTGGAGGAAGAAGAATGAAGAGTACAATCCGAAGAACACCATCCCTACTGTGAAGCATGGGGGTGGTAGCATCATGCTTTGGGGGTGTTTTTTTGCACATGGGACAGGACGAGTGCACTGCATTAAAGAGAGGATGACTGGGGCCGTGTATTGTGAGATTTTGGGGAACAACCTCCTTCCCTCAGTCAGAGCATTGAAGATGGGTCGTGGCTGGGTCTTCCAACATGACAACAACCCAAAGCACACAGCCAGGAAAACCAAGGACTGGCTCCGTAAGAAGCATATCAAGGTTCTAGCATGGCCCAGCCAGTCTCCAGACCTGAACCCAATCGAAAATCTTTGGAGGGAGCTCAAACTCTGTGTTTCTCAGTGACAGCCCAAAAACCTGACTGATCTAGAGAAGATCTGTGTGGAGGAGTGGGCCAGGATCCCTCCTGCAGTATGTGCAAACCTGGTGAAAAACTACAGGAAACGTTTGACCTCTGTAATAGCAAACAAAGGCTACTGTACCAAATATTAACATTCATTTTCTCAGGTGTTCAATTACTTATTTGCCGCTATATCACACAAATAAATCATTAAAAAATCATGCATTGTGATTTCTGGATTTTTCTTTTTAGTTTATCTCTCTCACAGTGGACATGCACCTACGATGAAAATTTCAGACCCCTCCATGATTTCTAAGTGGGAGAAATAGCAAAATAGCAGGGTGTTGTGTATATATATATATGTATATATATATATATATATATATGTGTCAATTCAAATTGACTTGATCACATATAAGAACATGATATACATTATAATGATTATGATATAACTTGTCATTATATATTGTCAACTCAGTTTGAATAACTCTTAGTCTATGATTCTGATCTGCAGTTTGTTTGTGCTCCTCAGTGCCCTTTCTCAAGACGAACAGGATGATGCTCAACTGAAGATAGAGGACATTTTACAGATGGTTAGTATCATCTCCTGTTATTGACACCCAACCTGACAGAAGGATTTCTGTCTGAGTCTGAGCAGTGAGTAAACCTGAAATCATGTTTCCCGGTCATGGAACAGAAAAGCTGTCCCTTGCTTCACTTCATCGTGGTAAGAATCCTGTTCATGTTGTGAAGAAGTTTGTCCTGTACAAAGCTGTTAGTGAAACAGCTCCAGTCCTAGATGAGTGTAGTTAACTGGAATAGTTTTATGTTGTACCTGTTTAAATATACCTTGTACATGAGCAGTGTATCTGTGTGTCTGTGTGTGTGTGCGCGTGTGTGTATGTGTATGTGCGTGTGTGTGTGTGTGTTTTTGTAGGCAGAGACTCCTAAAGTGGAGTGTTTCGACTCTCTCTCTGCCATGGAGTTGGCAGAACAGATCACACTGCTGGATCATATAGTTTTCAGAAGTATTCCCTATGAGTAAGTACATCAGACCACACACTGAGGCTTCACATCTGTCGTCTGACCTTAAACTACTAAACTGTCAGTTTACACAGGGCAGAACTCCAGGAACACAACTGATTTTAAAAAGGACATCAGTGGGATTAGAGAGGAAAGAAAGAAAGAGAAGCTCAGAGTATCTGATGAGGTCCCAGCAGTCTGAATATATAACAGCATAACAATGTTCTAGAGCAGTCAGGACCAGAACTAACTATAACCTTCTTCGAAAAAGAATGTTTTAAAGTGTCCTTAAATGTAGGAAGGGTGTCTGCCCCCTGGACTGATACACAAGAGTCCCTGCCTCTAATTAATTTTATAAATCCTGGAAACCTTAAATAGGCATTTTTTGAAGCATAGTGTTCTCAATAGATGATATGGAACTATGAGATCCTATGAGAAGGTAGGAGGAAGCCTGACTGGTAAGGAGGAGGATTTTTATTCTAATATTGATTTCACAGGAAGCCAGTGCAGAGAGGCTAAAACAGGTTAGATATGATCCCTTCTTTTAGTTGGAGAGTGTTTAGAGACTTTTTGTTGCAGCTGTACGAGAATTGCAGTAATCCAGCCTGGAATAACAAATGCATTGACAGGTTGTTCTGCATCTTTAGAGACAGGAAGTGTCTTTTTAGCTGGATTGGTGCTCATTTTAATTAAATTACTATGTGTAAACCTGTTGTGTATTATAGAGGAGTTTTAACTCCTCTGGTTGGGATACAGACACAGTCTCTATAAGGTTTTGAGTGGGTGACTGCTCTAAGGGAGGCGCAGAGAAGTGTGTAGGACTGTGACTCCACCTCCTGGACTCAACTCTGCATAGTCCGAGTTTTCCATGGATGTATTATAGAACTGAAGTAGCATGCTGATTCCTCCTAGTGGCCACTCGTGATACTACTACAGACTCGTGATACTAAATCCCATGCAACCCATAAAACATGTTTCCCTTAGACCGCAATATTAAAAGAGGAGCCTGTAAAACTGTTGACAGGACATCCTCATCTATAACCCCTTACTTATCTTTGACTTTTTATCCATCAAAAATGTTTCTAATAGTCAGAAAATCTCTTTTCCCAGCATGACGTCACTACTCTAAGATCCAGATTTGTTTTCTTTAATTATTGAATTATAATCATTTTTCACCAACAGGCGTAGCAGCTGATCTTGTTGTCTCAAAACTGCTGTAACATAACTAGTTCAGCATATTGACTTATGACCAGGTGAGATCTTTGTGTGTGTGTGTGTGTGTGTGTGTGTGTATGTACATGTGTGTGTGTGTTCGTTTTCTGCAGGGAGTTTCTGGGTCAGGGCTGGATGAAGGTTGACAAAATGGAGAGGACTCCATACATCATGAAGACCAGCCAGCACTTTAATGACGTGAGTGTTTAACTACAGACTGAGCATTACAGCTCAGAGGAGGAAGTAGCTTTAAAGATGAAAAGAAAGATTTTTTTTATGTTTAAAAAGTCACTATAATATGTAAATATGACAATAAAGTCTAAATGTCGGACTTTGGTCAGACTTTGTGTGCAGCAGTATATAAACGTGTAATTCTATCTCATTTTATAATATTAAAGCTCATACAGCAGCAAACACTCCTGAGTCTGATCTAGCTGTCAACTAATGCACATAATAAACACCATCTTACACTATATATACAGAAACTTTAAAATCAGCAGCTGCCTGTTTTATTTAGATGAGTAGAGGCTCAATAACCTTATGATCCAAACTCTACACCAGACAAAAAATACAAAATCTTGTCTCAAAGAAAGGAAATTTACAGTGACTGAACACATACCTGTAGCATAGAAATCAAGAAAAATAAAGTAATCCTTAATATTATATAGAAATATTAGGGCTGAGTTTCAATAGTCAAATAACCGATTATTGAAACAAATACTCAACTAGACAATTCCCGCTGCAATTGTGAGAGTTTGGGCTGGGCCGTTGGGCGCCGGGACTCGACTGTGGCTTTTTAAAACATTCTGGGGTAGCTCTGGTCATCACTATCAAGTTTGGTATGTGTCATACATTAAAATCCTAAGTTATTAAGGAAAAAACAGCAGCCAATCAGCTTTCAGCCTGATGGAATAAACAGCTCAGCCACCAAGCTGAGCACAAATCATATGTATGGGGAATGAAGTTGAAGAATGTCCCTTGGGATGGTGCAGAACATTTCTGTTGTCACTCTCACAAAGTTTGGTGAGCTTGCAACCTTTACATCAAAACTTATTAAGGTAAAAACAACTGCCAAAATGCTCTCAGTCTGCTTTGTTGCTAGAGCTGTGGGCCGTTGCTACGGGTACACACGCACCTGCTGCAGCTCTTTGATGTAGACGAGCAAATAATGATTCTAACTGACATCTTCTCCCAACGTGGTGCGTAAACAGCTGTTTCACATGCCCGAACAACTGCTCAAAATGAGCATATTTTCTGAGAGGTGAGGGTTGGCTGATCGCGGTGATATATCTTTTAAAAAATGTGGGGACAGGAGCAGGATAGAATTTCAGTG
Organism: Eupleurogrammus muticus; assembly: GCA_036785175.1. Taxonomy (NCBI): domain Eukaryota; kingdom Metazoa; phylum Chordata; class Actinopteri; order Scombriformes; family Trichiuridae; genus Eupleurogrammus; species Eupleurogrammus muticus. The sequence continues at coordinate 2,100,940 of JAYKQN010000013.1, read as the reverse complement.
TTTTACAAAAATGCAGGATGAGTCAGCGAAAATTTATAATGGGAGGAATAGGAAGAGCAGGAGTGTGAAGCTCCGCTTGGAGGGTCATAACGCCAAAACCGTATAACTTTCAGCTTTCTTACTCACATTGAAGCGATCAGGAGGGTCAAGCCGACGTTTTGATGTAAAAATTATTAACGTAAGGTGAAAACTGTGGCTGTGAGTTAAACATTTTTTATCAGAGGAATTTTTTGTGCTTTTACACTACCGATGACATCAGCACTCTAGACTTCACATCTGTAATGCATTGCCATTGCGCCAAAATCTCGCACAAAAATGGCGACTATGTCGCCATAGTAACGAATATCACCACCGAAAGACATACCACACGATTCTCGATCGAGCCCGTCGATTTGATATAACTATTATAGAAGTATGCTATCTGTTTTAGAAGGAAGGGGCGGAGCCTATTGTCTAAAAGCTGAGCTTTCAGAATCTCTGAACTCTGGTCATTGTGTGTGTGACAGATGAGTAACCTGGTGGCATCTCAGATTATGACCCACACTGACGTGGGCTCCAGAGCCAGCTCCATCGAGAAGTGGCTGGCAGTGGCTGACATCTGCCGCTGCCTCAACAACTACAACGGTGTCCTGGAGATCACCTCCGCACTCAACCGTAGCGCCATCTACAGGCTGAAGAAGACATGGGCCAAAGTCTGCAAACAGGTTGGAGAAGAGTTCTGAAACGATCAAACAGAAAACTTGTCTATGCAGAACTTCAGATTTGTGTGTGTCTTTTTCTAGACAAAGTCACTAATGGATAGGCTGCAGAAAACCGTGTCATCAGAGGGAAGGTTCAAGAATCTCAGAGAAACACTGAAAAAGTAAATTCTTCTGACTCTTGGGTGAATAAATGTGTGAATCTGGTCTAAAGCAGTCTAACTTGGGAGTTTTCTGTGTAGCTGTAACCCTCCATGTGTTCCGTACCTGGGCATGTATCTTACTGACCTGGCTTTCATCGAAGAGGGGACACCCAACTTTACTGAGGACGGCCTGGTCAACTTCTCCAAGATGAGGATGGTAAAGATTTGTGTTAACTGAATTTAACAGAAACTGAAACTAAATTTGTCTCCACATTATGAAACTAAAAAGAGTCTTCACATTTTCAATAGCTAATTTTCACTTTTATTTTCCAATGACAACAATATAAGAATCTGGTTGAATTTAGGGCAAAGTTTTATTTAAATAAAACATTTCAATATCAAGGTAAATCAAAGTGTATAAATCATTAAAAGCGTCAATTAAAGACACAATTAAAAACAGTAAAAACAGTTAGTTAATCGTTACAGTTGATTCAACTTTGATAAGCCTTATCCAGATCCTAAAATTCAATTTGTTAAATTCAGATTTAAAAAAATATCATATATCAGTAAAAAACTTTTATTCATAACTTTTACCTATTGTGAATTAGGAAAAAGAGAAAACAAGTTATTAAGAATGAACAATTGGATTCACAGGCTAACAGACCTAACAGGTTCTACCCTACCATCATAAGACAAACATTTTTTGCACATAATTCTTGTACATATTTATTTATTACATATTTGTACTGTCTCCTTTTCCTCAAACTTGTTTTTTTGTATTGTTTCATATTTGTATTGTTTTTATCCCTATTGGGTTTTTGGTTGTGGCTGTGCATCATAATCCTCTGTATGTAATGTCTGAATGATGAAGGAATCTGATAGATTCTGATGCTGAAAATGTAAGATTCTTAGATATTTCATTTCAATGAAAAAGAATTTGGAATGTCTTAAGGATCAGGATTTTTTTTTAATTACAAATAATTTACAGAAACATTAGATGCTGAAGGAATGGATTTACAATCGGTTGTATAAATATATAATTACTGTATATTGGGATGAATTGGCCAATTATGTTTTAGCTCATAAATCATTTTACCCAATACCCCAAAACATATATTATATGATATTTATTTATTTTATGCTCCTTAAACATGCTCCTTATGCCGGTGGACAAACGGATACCGGACTGAAAACAAGATGCTTTTTTTTTCTTATTTGACAAGAGTCATGATCAAGTCACATGTTCTGTTACCTGAAGAAACATGACTGATTCTAAAAGTTTTATTGAATGTATAGCTACTCATGAAATAGGAGCAAATTGAAGATAAAAAATAAAATAAGGGAAATGTGTTTATATGTCACTTCCTTCACATAAAAGAAACTCAGCAGAGCCAAAAAAGTCTGAGTTGACTATTTTTTTAACCTTTATTCTACATGATAATTAATAAACTGTCTCTGCTTGCCTAGATCTCTCATATTATCCGTGAGATTCGTCAGTTCCAACAGGCTCCGTACAGGATAGAGCATCAGCCCAAGGTCCAGTAAAGTCACACATAAACACAAACCATTTCCTTCAATGTTCAACAATATTTATCTAAAACAATGATAGTGTAACATCTTTTCCATTTGTCTATTCTCATTTTATATGCAGGTGACACAGTTCCTGCTAGATAAAACGCTGGTGATGGATGAAGACACTCTGTACGAGTTATCGCTGAAGATTGAGCCTCGGGTTCCACCTGGCTAGTTTCAGCTACACACACCAACATGTTGCAGCCACCCGGATCAATGCAAATTTAAAAAACCTGGGATTCTTTCTTAATAAAACTGGGATTGTTACAAAAATCCCCACCAGTTTATCATGCTTATGATGCTCAGGAGAATATGTGCCTTGTTGTATGAACAAATATAGTGGACAGAAAAGACTGTATAACACACAAATCTCTGCCATAAATCACAGGTATGACTAATATGTTAGCAGAATAAACAATAGTAGAATAAGATGGTTCTTTTACATGTAAATCCAAACAATCTGCCTCTGTAGTTTCCCACAGGAACAGTGTCTGTTAACTCCATTCTCACTCTGTGCATTTTTGTGGTGGACTCACAAAGTCCAGAGTTGTTGTTTAGTTGTTTGATTAAACACAAATTACTTTGAGAAATATGTGGTCTGTAAAAACCCTACAATGTGGCAGATCACAAAGAAGGATTCTGTCAGAATCATGTAACTGGGATTAGCCTCAAACCTGCATGTAAACACACTCAAAACATACATTTTCCTTCAAGCCTGTGTGGTTGGTGAGTGTGGGTTAAAGATGCAGTCAGTTCAAGGTTCAAGGTTCAAGGTTTTTATTGTCGTTACAGCCATATACACAGTATATAGTGAGACGAGACAGCGTTCCACCGGGAGCAATTGGTGATAAAAAAGAAAAAAATAGAAAAAAAAGTGCCTAAATACACTGTACAGATTCAGACACACACGTGTCTATACACAAACATACCTGCATACACACTTTATCTTACATGCACACACACACACACACTCACGCCCTCGTCCTCACCCACACATACATTATACATACATTATACATACATCCTCACCCACACACTCAATCATATTATACATGAATTAAAAACAGTTGTCAGATTTATCAGCATCTACAGAATAACCTTGGCAGAAAAGGGTTATGAAATTCTAAGTATTGATTGATTGTGATTTTTTTATCTTATGGGGAGCAGGTCTCTGTCCATGTTTCTACAATTGCCCAGAGACAAATCAAGCACCAGCTCCAAAGGTTGAGATTTACACTTGATCCAAACTGCAACTTCACCACTAGTTGCTGCGATAGATCTACACACTGCATCATGACCAAATCATCTTTGTTTGAATTGTTTGGGTTTGTTTCATATGATTGTGACTGTGGCCACAACAATATTAGATCAGTGTTCTTGGCAGAGGTTGAAGCACAGAAGCAGCAGAAATAAAATCTTACAACCAGCAGCCTCTTCCAAATGGAGCTTTAAGATCAGGTCAGAATTAAGGATGTTAAATGATGAAAGGATTAAGTTAAAGGATGTTTTATGTCATTTTTTGGGGACATGGTGGTCTGAACCTTTTGGTACATTGGCCTGTTTCACCTAGTTGGTTAAACGTGTGTGTGTGTGTGTGTGTGAGTGTGTGTGTATATTGTTGTACAGTTCATTTTAGGATTTACCTAAACATTCACTGACTTGTTTTCAGTGTAGTTTTGATATCATGTCACATATGTGTTAAAGCAAAAAAGTGTAGTTTACACATTCCTAATGGGATATATGCTGAAAATCTATTCAGTTTTATAAGAGCAGCCATTTTGTAGCAACACAAAACTCGCTGACTTTAAATCCTTTTCATCTCTGCTCTTTTAAAAAAAGACAATCAGCCTAAAACTGTTACATGCAACAGAATAATACAATTTCTTTTACATGTATTATTATTATTATTCTTGATCAGTTCCTAGTCAATGTGCTGTTTTAATCATGTTTTAAACCTTGTCAATTGTATTAGTAGTAGTAATAAAGTTGTCCTATTAATTTGTAAACAATGTCCATAGGCTAAGTTGTTTATGGTATGAATAATTTCTGCTGTCCTTGTAGTTGACTGTTTGCTAAGTTTTATTAGGTTTAAGCATTTTTTAATGTTTCAATGTATCTTTCTTTTCTGCATTGCTGTATACTTTTAAACTTCCAGTTTTGCTGTTGTTTTTCATGGATTTCATGGTCCAATGTACATATATTTACACACACCAGGCCTAAAAATAAAAGCAAAAAAGTGAATTATGTTGTAGTTACAAATTCTTTTTATGTGGGTACAGATGCAGATATGACATGTAAATAAAGAAAACACACGACTGAACATCTTCATTTCATGAGAAGCTGGCTTTGACAAAATTGAATACTTGTACTTGCTTATATAGTTTAATATAACAGTTACGCATACACATAAAATCTCATGTGCACATAGAAGCTACAAACTAAGCTCATTCTATCGAGATTCAGGCTGTTTGGAGATGGCTCTGAAACTTTGGAATTGTCATTGTATTACCTAAGAAGTTCAAATACTGGATCATTTTTAATCTAAGGATAACTAACTTCACTCTCAGCTAACAGGCATGAGGTACGGATTGGATTTGAACCCATGATCTTGAGTTGACAAGCCAAAGCCTCCCTGGGAACCGAGCGCCTGTATGATCTCCTCCAATCACGTTGCCCCTATTGCATCTTTGCCGTCGGCCAACCACCGTGGCCGTTCCCTGAATTTGTTGGGATAGACAAATTGCGGCTCATGTTCCCCGGCTTCCTGACAGCCAATACGATGGCGCTTGTCCGAAAATCATCCAAACCCCCCCCCCCGCGACATATAGGTGGACTCAGCAAATTAGCTACAAAGGGTAAATATATCGCTGTTTTAATAATATACAAACTCAACTAGTTAGCCAGCTAGGCAGATATTAATAATTTAACAAAACAAGAAATTACTATGAGCCTCCTGTCCTGTTCACACTATTACGTTGGTAGTATAATGTCTGCGTATGTTCTTTTGCGCTTTTAGCATAACTGACATACGCACTACTACTACTAGTACTAGTATTAAAGTATTAAAGAGTATTAAAGTATTAATAAAAAACATCGGTAAGGGGACAGTCAAATATGTAGCGGGGTTAAATTGGAATAATATTACTTAAATTCACTGCAAGTCTATAGTAATCATTACCAGTTGTTGTTCAGGTGCTGTTACAGTGGACACAGAAGAGCCAGGAGAGAGGTGGGAGTTAAGCTGAGCTGCTGGAACAGACACGGTCCTCACCCACATGTTCAGAACCGAGGGTTAGCAACTAATTTGACGCATACGTCACAGGGCGGGTTTTGGATGATGACGGCAAAGATACACCATACCCCAGGACTAGCTCCATGGGCCCCACACCATTGTTTTTATTGTTATAGCTGCTGTGATCATCTTTAGTTTTGTTGTCGTTATTCTTTTTTTTTTTTTTTTTTAATTTGTTGCTGTTTATAGGATGTTTTTATTGCCTCTGTCTTGCCTATGTGTTTATATATCAAATTGGTAATGTGTTTCTAAAAGTGCTAATTTATTTTTTATTTTCTTTGTAATGTGTCTTTCATCATTTTAAAAACAGTTACCGTTTAGGGGGAAAAAACTTAATGAAAAATGAATGTGTTTTTAAAATGATATAATATTTTATTAATTTTCTTTTGTTTTTATATTTTTCATGTGTTTTCTTAAGATGAACACTACAGATGATTCAGGTTGAACCTGCAGATATAATGAAGATGCCATTAACACTTCTTTTATCATCTGGTCCAAGAAGGAAGAAGGAAAAAAAAGAGTTAGAAAGGAAGGCAGGAAATGAGTGAGGAGGGGGGAAGGAATAAAAGAAATTAGTGAGGGAGGGACCAAGGAAAGAAAAAAAATGAGTGAGAAAGGAAAGAAGGAAATTACTGAGGGAGGGACCAAGGAATGAAAAGAAAAGAATTAGGAAGGGAGGAAATGAGTGAGGAGGGGGAAAGGAAGAAAGAAAATTAGTGAGGTAGGGACCAAGGAAAGAAAGAAATGAGTGAGTGAGGCAACCTGTATAATTAGTTGTTATCTATCTATCTATCTATCTATCTATCTATCTATCTATCTATCTTTATTCTTCTGTAAAAAGTTTGTCCCATCTCGATCGGGAATTGTGTGGTATGTCTTTTGGTGACAATATTCGTTACTATGGCGATGTAGTTGCCATTTTTGTGCGCGATTTTGGCGCAATGCATTCTGGATGGGGAGCCTAGAGTTGTGATGTCATCGGTAGAGTGTAAAAGCACTAAAAATTTCAAACTCGCGGCCACGGCCACACTTTTCACAGCACGTTAATCATTTTTACATCAAAATGTCGGCACGGCCCTCCCGATTGTTCCAATGTGAATATCAAGGCTGAGAGAATATTTCAGTAATCAATAAATTAATTAGTTATCAGAATAATCATTAGTTGCAGCTCTATATGAGTGAAGTGAGTGTAATGGCCTAGATGTGAATTTTCACTGCTTTCCTTAGTCAGAAATAAAACATGTTTTTGAAACAGAATAATCCAAAACATAAAATTGATATAGTGTTTGTAAAAATTGTTATTTTGTCTGTTGTGTCTGTCTTTAAGCAGCGAGAAGCCTGGAGCGAGGAGGGTCACTGTAGGGACAGAATGTGATCATCAGAGTAGTAGGAAGAGAGGGTGTGTGCTGCAGTTAAAATATCAAGGTCAGTCTGGACGCTGAAATCAGACCCGTCGTGGCCGCTGTTAATCATAGCCTGCTCTTTGTACTTCATGTTGGAGCTGCTGCTTTGCTTCATATCAGTCTATTTCTGAACTTTTGATTGGCCGCCAGCTTTTAATACCACACGAGGGGGCGGAGCCTCCAGTGAGAGGAAAAGCTCTTTAACAAGGGACCTTCAGAAAGAAAGCAGACCAGCTTCTCTACAGGTACTGTACCTTTTATTGGTTCTCTCACATTATTACACATCTGATTATCAAACAAATGTCACTGAATTATATTGACTAGATTAATATTTATTTATTTATTTCAGACTTATGCTTTAATTTTTTAATTTATCTATTTTAAATAATACATCAAATCCATGTTCAAATCTGGGAATTTCATCATTTTAAAAAAGTATCAAAGCAGGTTGTAGATGAACAAATAGAACAAAATTAATAAATAAGGGAGATTTTGACTAAATGGGTGCATATTGGCTTTAAAAGACTTTTTCCTAGTACTAGAGCACCACTGATTTCTCTCATCAGTGATGCATTATTTCAGTTTTTCTCTGTGTAGAGCATCTGACTAATTTCTTTAGGACATTACAGTCTGTTTCATCATCACTTGTTCTAAATTTCTGTGTTACCTCTCCTGTGTCCTCTGCAGAGGACAGAGTTGCACGTACACCCTCAGAGACAAAAGGTCACTGGGGATAGGGGAGGGGTAGCTGATCCCATGCTTGTAGTGGTTCTGGTCTACAGTAATCCTGACAATAAGACCATATGAACCAGTGGTAGTTGGCAGTTAAATCTTCAGCAAGGCTGTGGATGATTGCTGTCTTGTTTCTTTGCCATTTCTGCACTGGTCATTATCCTGGTTTCTGCCTCCTTCCATGTTTCCATTGCTCTGTCCTGCTGCGTTGGTCTCATGAGTCTCTGATCTTGTGACCAGCTCAGAATGTCACTGAGCCAGAGCCAGAGATGACTCTGATTCTGGCAGGACCCAACAATCTATAAATAACATTATCATTCACGCAAAGGGTCTGGGTTATTAGCGAGTGAAAGGAAACAGAGTAGAGTAACTGGAACCCTGGGATTCTAACTGAAGATGAACAGGTTAGTGTGAGACATTTCTCAGTCTGTCTGCAGGATTAACAGTAATAATGTCCTCACAGCTTCCTGCTATAATAAGACACATAGAGCCATCCCCCCATCGTCCATGAAGGACAAGCTAAAGAATTACATTAGAGTTCCATTAAATCAGGGAACATTTGATTAAATTTAAAATTCCTGTGGAGAAACACTACGATGGTAATACTGAATGTGCACTCAGTACCAAACTGAGATTTCTACCTGAGCATTAATCTTTTTTTGTAAGGTTAAGCCAGACGTCTTTGCATAATTGTTCATTACTGCAGCATTAGTGAGCATATGAAAGGAGAAAAGAGGCTAAGAGCATCTGCCAAGGCCTGTCAGACCCTAAGCTTGTTACTGTACTGAGGAGAGAACCTGTGAAGGTGAGGGGGTCAGCATAGCAGCAGGTGTGAGGACATTTTCACACTATAGGCAGCAAACTCAGCTCAATCTAAGACTTGTTCAGAAGTATTGATTTGTAGGGAATAGATTTAGTGGAAAAGCTCAAAGGATTCTACTGAGATCTCTAATCACTGCGTGACTAAATGACTTCAGTGAAATATATAATTCAAAAGCTTGACAGAAACAGAAAAAAATCATCCTTAATTATAACAAAATCAAATCAAATCAAAAAGTTCTGATGTAGAGAAATTATCTGTGTTTTCCAGGATAGTACCATAATTTGCTAACATTTGTTCTTCACAAAATCAACAAAAATTACAAAATCAAATTTTCTGTTGTATATGAGTGGGCTTCTTCTTCTTCTTCTTTTTCTTCTTCTTCTTCTTCTTCTTCTTCTTCTTCTGTTCTGTTAATTATAGCATGTATACTGCAACTACCACCTGCTGATGAAAACTGCTAAGTTTATTCTCTGCAATCCTGCTAATGGAAACACAAAACATTCACACTTGCCTAACCCTAATTGTCAGTACTATAGCAACAGTAGCCTTTTCGTGAACAGGACACATTTACAAAGTTTCTTTAAAGGATTTAAAATTTTTGGAAATAGGAGGTTTTTCATCTACATAAATATGATTGATAGAAATGAAGATTGCAGTTAGTGACTTTGAGACATGACTCATGTCTCAGCTCCAGTATTTTTTCTATTTTGTGTGTTTTTCATGCAGAAGTTGAAATATTCATTGTCACAGATGAAACTGATCCTGTTGTTTTCCTTGCAGCTCTTTTGCTCCTGAAACAAAGTTTTCATAATATCAGAAAGATGGCAAGCACATTCACACGCATGATCTCCGGCCGCAACACAGCCGTGCTGTTGGCGAGCCTGGGTGCAGGAACTGTGGCGACTGGCTTCCTTTTGAGTGAAAACAACTCTCTGGCAGCAGAGATGAAGAAAAAGATGTATCCTCCCAGGTATGACAGGAAAACCCAGAATTAATTTATGAAGTGTTTGTGGTTTGTTTGTGTTTTTACATTGTTTTGTATTAACTGTTTTGTTGACTTATGTGTTGTCTCAATCGGTAATTGATAATCATTTAGTTAATTTGATTTATTTTTAAAAAGAAAAGGTCCAAATTCTCTGGTTCCAGTTTCTCTTCTATGATTCTTGTCTAGTTACTTCAGTTTTCTATAATAGTAAACTGATGATCTTTGGGTTTTTCATTTGTATAGACAAAAAAAGACAAAAAAGATTGCATCTTCAGCTTTGGGAAACAGTAATCTATAATGATCCATTATTCAATGCAACAATAGTTTGATGAACTATCAAAATAGTTGCAGCTCTAGTGTGTATATACATTGTATGTATCCAGTATGAAAAAAAACAACATATTTCAAGAAAGTAAAAAAAAGCTTGCTTGGGTTTGTTTTGGAAGTCATTTTATTTGAAGAAAATATTTACTAGTTTTGATCTGAGCAAAAATGACTGGCAAATAAATAAAACAATTCTTCTGTTTAGACAAAAAGAAACAGACTTGATTCCTAAACAGTTTTTAGACTTGTGCAGTTTTATGTATTTAAAAAAGTCTAACAAATCTATCAAGTACTGTTCTGTGATTTTATTTTCTATACATGCTAGACCAGTTTTCAGTGATTTCAGATGATGAGCCAGAGTAAGAGGAGTTTGTGCATATACAGTGGGGAAAATAAGTATTTGCTATTTTGCTATTTCTCCAACTTAGAAATCATGGAGGGGTCTGAAATTTTCATCGTAGGTGCATGTCCACTGTGAGAGAGATAAACTAAAAAGAAAAATCCAGAAATCACAATGCATGATTTTTTAATGATTTATTTGTGTGATATAGCGGCAAATAGGTATTTGAACACCTGAGAAAATGAATGTTAATATTTGGTACAGTAGCCTTTGTTTGCTATTACAGAGGTCAAACGTTTCCTGTAGTTTTTCACCAGGTTTGCACATGCTGCAAGAGGGATCCTGGCCCACTCCTCCACACAGATCTTCTCTAGATCAGTCAGGTTTCTGGGCTGTCGCTGAGAAACACGGAGTTTGAGCTCCCTCCAAAGATTTTCGGTTGGGTTCAGGTCTGGAGACTGGCTGGGCCATGCTAGAACCTTGATATGCTTCTTACGGAGCCAGTCCTTGGTTTTCCTGGCTGTGTGCTTTGGGTCGTTGTCGTGTTGGAAGACCCAGCCACGACCCATCTTCAATGCTCTGACTGAGGGAAGGAGGTTGTTCCCCAAAATCTCACAATACACGGCCCCAGTCATCCTCTCTTTAATGCAGTGCACTCGTCCTGTCCCATGTGCAGAAAAACACCCCCAAAGCATGATGCTACCACCCCCATGCTTCACAGTAGGGATGGTGTTCTTTGGATTGTACTATTCATTCTTCTTCCTCCAAACAAGCTTAGTGGAATTATGACCAAAAAGTTCTATTTTGGTCTCATCTGACCACAAAACTTTCTCCCATGACTCCTCTGTATCATCCAAATCAATCCATATGCAAACTTAAGACGGGCCTTGACACGTGCTGATTTAAGCAGGTGTTGTGCACACAGTAGGGGGTATAAATAGTTATTAGCATGAATTAATAATTTTTCAAAGATGATTATTAATTGTAATATTGTTATCAATTTTATTGAGTTATAATTGATAATATAAACGGGGCACCACCGGGTTAACCGGACTAATAACTATAATAATCAGTCTCATTAAATAGTTGCCTTATAATTAACTCTATGTTTAAACATAATAGTTAAAAAGGAAACTGAAAGGAAGGTGTGAATTCGTACACAGGCCCAGTCAACCAGCTCTTTGTTGCAATACACAGACAAAATACCAGGAAACTTCTTCTTAAAATACAAAGAGTTTATTGACAATCAGTAATCAATTTACAATCAATACTGTTGTTAATATTCTCCGCTAAACTATAACTAAATGAAACACAAACAAGTAAACTAATGAAACCGTGCAATAAACAGACTACTGGATGATTGATGTACACAGATGAAACCAAGCTTACAGTGGGGTTGTATATAGGTGTGTGTGTGTGTGTGTGTGAGTGTGTGTGTATGTGTGTGTGCGCGTGCGTGCGCGCGCGAGTATGCGGGCGTGTGCGCGCAGGAGGTCACAAGATGGCGGCTACACCGGGACAACAGGACCTCCCCAAGATGGCGGCCAGGCCGTGATGACGTGTCAAAACGGCAGCCGCGCAGGAACGTGAGGCTACGTCACTAGCGGTCTCGCTGTGACGGCCCACTTACGGATGCCGGTGCGTGGGACAAGATGGCGACTTGTCCACGACACGTGATCCGAAACAAAGAAACACAATCGCGCGCAGAGTGTCGTGTGGGTGTTTATGTGAATGAATGTGCAGATGATCGTAACAGGCAGAGGAAGATTGGAAACGGAGTGCGAGAGAGAGAGAGAGAGAGAGAAAGAGAGAGAGAGAGCGATCGGCGCTCAGTCAGCTGATCACAATAACAAAACAAACAGTGCAACGGATGCGGCGATCCGAACAAAACAAGTTAAACACTAATAAAAATAAAACACAATTAGTATTCACTAATAAAACAACACAACTAATATTCACTGCCCAGAAGATAACCTCTTACTGTGATGCAGGCTGGAGTTGCGATGATACAGAGTTGGTTGATCCGGGTCTCGTTGATCCGGACTCCGTTGATCTAGAGCGCAGCACGTCCTTTGCCGGCGGTCCAGGGGCTAGCGGTTAGCTAGTATCCTCTCACAGTCCGTGGGGAGAAACGGCGTTTCTCGGCTGTCCTTCTTTTATAGGCGGTTGTCGCCTACTTCCGCGGGAAAATACGTTTGGTCCGGGAGTAACCGTCGGCAAACGGAGGTAGAAGAAAGGTCTCGGCCAGCGATGATTTCTTCTTTCAGGCCTTCTGGAGATGCGCGCTTACTTTTCACTCAGGACTACTCGGTGGGAGCAGGCGGGTTGAGTGAGAGTGGGTGTGCTTCCGATCGTCACGCCCGTCAGCGCGACTGGAAAGAGCGCCGTCCTCAGGTACACCCGTGTATTTATACCCTCAGTGTTGTCACCGCCCAGTGACACACTGCAGCCAATCGAGGTCCGCTTTCGGGGGGGACCCCTGCTGGGGAATACCTGTGACGTATTGACGTATGTCTGCTGGATCCGCCGGAAATGCAGGGGCGCTGCTGAACAACGCCCGGGCCCCATTGTGTAGGGAGCCACGTGGTGGGGGTTTCTATTGTCTTAGGGGACCATGTGTTCAAACACTCATAGTCAGGCTTCAGGCCTCAGGCCTGAAACTCAGTCTTATGATGGCGAGGCACAACACAGGGAAACCTTTCGTGCCATGCATGATTTCAAATCATGACGTCTTAGTGTATTACCTACAGTAACCTTGGAAACGTTTGTCCCAGTTCTTTTCAGGTCATTGACCAACTCCTGTCGTGTAGTTCCGGGCTGATTCTTCACCTTTCTTAGAATCATTGAGACCCCACGAGGTGATATCTTGCATGGGGCTCCACTCCGATTGAGATTGATCGTCATTTTTAGCTTCTTCCATTTTCTAATGATTGCTCCAACAGTGGACCTTTTTTCACCAAGCTGCTTGGCAATTGCTCCGTAGCCCTTTCCAGCCTTGTGGAGGTGTACAATTTTCTCTCTTGTGTCGTTGGACAGCTCTTTGGTCTTCGCCATGTTACAAGTTAAAGTCTTGCTGAACGTATGGGGTGGACAGGTGTCTTTATGCAGCTAACGACTTCAAACAGGTGCATCTGATTAAGGATGATACATGGAGTGCAGGTGGACTTCTAATGGGCGGACTAACAGGTCCTTCAGGGTCAGAATTCTAGATGACACACAGGTGTTCAAATACTCATTTGCCACTATATCACACAAATCAATTGTTAAAAAATCATGTATTGTGATTTCTGGATTTTTCTTCTTAGTTTATCTCTCTCACAGTGGACATGCACCTACGATGAAAATTTCAGACCCCTCCATGATTTCTAAGTGGGAGAAATAGCAAAATAGCAGGGTGTTCAAATACTTATTTTCCCCACTGTAGATAAACATGTGTCCTCATCGAGGTTTATATAGATAAACCTCGATGTGTCTGGAAATACTTTCAGCTCAACATTTAATAACCTTGACGACAAAGAAACTGACTCATCGCTTTGTGTTTCCATGGCAGAAAGAAGTTTTCGAAGCAGATGTATAAACTGCACATTAGTTTTTAAAAGTGTCTTCCATACCAAACAAATCCAGGAGGGTGAATAAAGACAGACAGGATCAGTGGTGGTTGGTTTGTGGGAAAAAGCAAAAGAGGTCAGAGTAGCAATGCTAGAACTGTCCCACAGTATCACTCCCGCTCTCAGGTTTCAGCTACGCTACCTTTGACTTACTCTCTCTCTCTCTCTCTCTCTCTCTCTCTTTATCTCTCTAACTTTCTCAAACACACACAGACACACACACACACACACACAAACACACACACAACCTATCACACCAACCACACTCATACATACTGCTGTAGAAGCTATTAATGTTATATCTGCGAATAATATAATGTAATATATTACATTTTTTAACAAATATTTAAAAAAATTAAGAACTAGTGCTGATAATGTAGTAATACTATATTGCTACACTTATATTGCTGAGGTTGTTGAGCCCTGGAATATAAATATATAGGTGTAAATGCACAATGTCTCTACTAATGGATTGAATGACAGTGAAGATGTCATTTCAGGAATTTCTATCTAAGTAATTGAACTTTTTTGTGCACCATATTAAACACTGAATGTACAGTGGGGAAAATAAGTATTTGAACACCCTGCTATTTTGCTATTTCTCCCATTTAGAAATCATGGAGGGGTCTGAAATTTTCATCATAGGTGCATGTCCACTGTGAGAGAGATAAACTAAGAAGAAAAATCCAGAAATCACAATGCATGATTTTTCAATGATTTATTTGAGTGATACAGCGGCAAATAAGTATTTGAACACCTGTGTGTCATTTAGAATTCTGACCCTGAAGGACCTGTTAGTCCACCCATTAGAAGTCCACATGCACTCCATGTATCATCCTTAATCAGATGCACATGTTTGAAGTCGTTAGCTGCATAAAGACACCTGTCCACCCCATACAATCAGCAAGACTTTAACTTGTAACACGGCGAAGTCCAAAGAGCTGTCCAACAACACAAGAGAGAAAATTGTACACCTCCACAAGGCTGGAAAGGGCTACGGAGCAATTGCCAAGCAGCTTGGTGAAAAAAGGTCCACTGTTGGAGCAATCATTTGAAAATGGAAGAAGCTAAACATGGCGGTCAATCTCAATCGGAGTGGAGCCCCATGCAAGATATCACCTCGTGGGGTCTCAATGATTCTAAAAAAGGTGAGGAATCAGCCCGACAGGGCTGACAGGAGTTGGTCAATGACCTGAAAAGAACTGGGACCAACGTTTCCAAGGTTACTGTAGGTAATACACTAAGACGTCATGATTTGAAATCATGCATGGCACGAAAGGTCCCCCTGCTTAAATCAGCACATGCCAAGGCCCGTCTTAAGTTTGCATATGACCATTTGGATGATACAGAGGAGTCATGGGAGAAAGTTTTGTGGTCAGATGAGACCAAAATAGAACTTTTTGGTCATAATTCCACTAAGCGTGTTTGGAGGAAGAAGAATAAGGAGTACAATCCGAAGAACACCATCCCTACTGTGAAGCATGGGGGTGGTAGCATCATGCTTTGGGGGTGTTTTTCTGCACATGGGACAGGACGAGTGCACTGCATTAAAGAGAGGATGACTGGAGCTGTGTATTGTGAGATTTTGGGGAACAACCTCCTTCCCTCAGTCAGAGCATTGAAGATGGGTCATGGCTGGGTCTTCCAACACGACAACAACCCAAAGCACACAGCCAGGAAAACCAAGGACTGGCTCCGTAAGAAGCATATCAAGGTTCTAGCATGGCCCAGCCAGTCTCCAGACCTGAGCCCAATCGAAAATCTTTGGAGCCCAGAAACCTGATCTAGAGAAGATCTGTGTGGTGGAGTGGGCCAGGACCCCTCCTGCAGTATGTGCAAACCTGGTGAGAAACTACAGGAAACGTTTGACCTCTGTAATAGCAAACAAAGGCTACTGTACCAAGTATTAACATTCATTTTCTCAGGTGTTCAAATACTTATTTGCCACTATATCACACAAATAAATCATTAAAAAATCATGCATTGTGATTTCTGGATTTTTCTTTTTAGTTTATCTCTCTCACAGTAGACATGCACCTACGATGAAAATGTCAGACCCCTCCATGATTTCTAAGTGGGAGAAATAGCAAAATAGCAGGGTGTTCAAATACTTATTTTCCCCACTGTAAATGTGCTATTTTATATTTATATTGTGGTTTCCCTTGTGTGGCTGCTTAATTAATTTTCTTACAATTCATTTTTATCCAGATGTTTGAAAAAGGAAAAACACACTACAAAGATATCGTTATAGTGAAGATGAAAGGTGAAGTAAACACCAAAGGTGCTTTGCTACAAGCAGAGACTGCATGAGCAACTATGGATGTAGATGTTAAGGTTTTAGCTGGTGGAGTGTCATAGTGTTCCTAGGGACCCCTTCCGCATCCTCAGCAGGTATCTCAGGGTCACAG
The DNA here is from genome assembly GCA_036785175.1 of Eupleurogrammus muticus. Classification (NCBI taxonomy): domain Eukaryota; kingdom Metazoa; phylum Chordata; class Actinopteri; order Scombriformes; family Trichiuridae; genus Eupleurogrammus; species Eupleurogrammus muticus. The sequence continues at coordinate 2,084,612 of JAYKQN010000013.1, read as the reverse complement.
GTGTTTCGCCCCTTAACCTGTACACCTATCCTGAGTGGGGCAGCAAGGGCTGAGTTAGCCTTCACCTGCGGAAGGGGTCCAGCTGTGATTTCTTGACAGCCACAGCTACCTGGAACTGCTTTCGGCTACTGTGGCTATCTCCCTGGTAGCCTTCTGTATTTGTTTGGCATCAAGCCCGATCTTCTGCAGGAAACTGCGAATAGATGTGGCGGGGAAACCGCGAGCCCCAACCTCAATTGGGTAGAGGGTGGCTACCTCAGTGAGGACTTTGTCGTGTCTCCACCTATAGCGCCCGTCTGCCAGAGCTTTTGGGCAGCTGGTCAGAATGTGGTTCAGTGTGCAGAGGCTGGCGCCGCACTGACTACAGGATGCCTCTTTCTCCTTGCCCCAGATCTTCAGATTACTTGGTGTGGGTAGGAGATCAGCCACAGCGTGCAGCAGGAAGTTCGGCTTGCCTTGGTCAGTGCCCGCAGAGCTCCTTCCAAGACAACGGTCTCTCGAGCGCCCCCTCCCACTGCATCCAGCGCGCCTGGGAGCCCAGCCCTGCTGCTTTGATGCGACGGTCTTCTTCAGCTGCCTCCCGCACCCTTTGCACCACAAAGTTCCTTCTGTCTCGCATGTTGTACCAGCTCTTGACACCGTAGTTTCCAAGCCCTAGCCGTCCGCGACACACAGTGCCCACGATTTCCTGATGCCTCCAGTAGGCTTCCGCTTCCTTTACCGCCTCGAGGGGTTTCCACTTCCTGCCGCAGTTAATGGCAGAACTTGCATACCTGACTTTTGCGTCCCTAGAGACTGAGAGCGTGCATGCTGCCCTTGCCTTGGTGGCCTTGAATTCTTCTATGACAGAGGAGCATGGTAACCGGAGTACTGATGACCTGCTGTAGAGGTTGACTGCGCTGAAAGCAGGAGGAACACCCAGCCATTTACGAATAAACCTGCTACAGACTCTCTCCATTGCTTCAACTCTTGTCATAGAGAAGTTGTAGAGCAGAAATGGCCACTGGAGTCTTGGTATGATGCCATGCTGAAAGCACCACACCTTGAACCTACCTAGCAGCAAACTCCTGTCTATTCTCCTCAGCCACTCTGTGAGCGACCGACGTGGTCTCCCCACAAAAGGGATCAGGGCAACCAGAAAAGAAGTGGAGACAGAAGGCAGAGGAACTCACATAAAAAACATTTATTGACGGCAGCACAAAAAAGAAAACACAACGCTCACGCCAGCAGGGAAAGTCCACCTCGCACCAGGTGGACCAAACAGGCAGTCCCATGCATCGTGTCACCTGTCCCGCACGCAAACATGTCCAGGGGGGAGCTCCTCTCTGCTATTCAGTTCCCCCTTATAACCAGGTGAGAAGGGGAGGGGTCATCACCTTCTCACACTTCCTCCCCCTTCTCTAAAGGGGAGGGAAGTGGGGTGGCGAGACAGAAGTCCACGACCGTGGTGTGTCTGCCTCGGGGCCCGCTCGACCACACTCCATTTCCGGTCGTAGCCCCGCCAGCACTTCCGCTAGCACTTCCGCTAGTACTTCCGCTAGCACTTCCGCCAGCTCCTTCGCTGACCGTCTCCGCTAGCCGTCTCCGCTAGCCGTCTCCGCCGGCTCCTTCGACGACTGTCTCCGCCGGCTCCTACGTCGACCGCCTCCGCTGGCTCCTTTGCTGACCGTCTCCGTTGGGTCCTTTGCCGACCGTCTCCGCCGGGCACTTCCGCCTGGCACTTCCGCTAGCCGTCTCCGCTAGCACTTCCGCTAGCACCTCGCTAGCCGTCTCCACTGGCTCGCTCGCCGACACTCTCACTGACACCCTCGCCGCCACCGCCACCGATCCTCTCGGTACCCCGTCACGCTCCTCTCTCCAGCTTCTCAGGCGGTGCCACAGATCCCACCGCTGCCACCAAATGTGAGCGACCGACGTGGTCTCCCCACAAAAGGGATCAGGGCAACCAGAAAAGAAGTGGAGACAGAAGGCAAAGGAACTCACATAAAAAACATTTATTGACGGCGGCACAAAAAAGAAAACACAACGCTCACGCCAGCAGGGAAAGTACACCTCGCACCAGGTGGACCAAACAGGCAGTCCCATGCGTCGCGTCACCTGTCCCGCACGCAAACATGTCTGGGGGGGGACTCCCTCTCTGCTATTCAGTTCCCCCTTATAACCAGGTGAGAAGGGGAGGGGTCATCACCTTCTCACACACTCCTTTAGTTGGGCTGCGCTGTCTTCGAGGTTTAGCCTGTCCTTCAGAGTGCTGTCATAGCTCTGACCCCTGGATGCTGAAGGTGTTATTCGACAGATTTACTTCAGGATGCACAAGCTTCTGGATTTGCTGGGCTTGAACTGCATACGGGCCCAGGTGGCCATCTTCTCCAGTGAACTTAGGACCCATCTTGTCCCAAGGATGGATGGGGTCATCACGGTGATGTCGTCCATAAAGGCTCTGCAGGCTGGATGCCTTGTCCCATCCGCTGCCGTCGGCCCTTTACACTGAGACTCTCCTGCTTTCAGCAGCAGGTTCATAGCTGCCACAAACAGGGAGACTGATATGGTGCAGCCAGCCATGATCCCTTTTTCCAGCCTCTGCCACTTGGTGGTAAAATCCTGTGCACTGAACCTCATCTGTAAAGAACCCATATGAGCCATCACCAACTTAATGACCTCTGATGGTACTTGGTAATGATCCAATGCCTTGCGGATAAGCTGGTGTGGAACATTTGTGTAAGCCAGACCACTGAGAGAGATTTCTTATTGCTCTTCGCCTCCTTAATTATCTGGCTAATTACCGCCGTGTGCTCCAGGCATCCAGAGTAACCCGGTACCGGTACAGACACTTGCATCGATTGTAGCCATTGACAAGTAAGTATGATGTCAACCTTCAGGCGATGATTGCCCAGAAGACCTTCCCCTCAAAGTCCAGTAGGCAAATCTCTCTAAACTGGTCAAGGCTTGATGAATTCAGCTCCTTAGGAATGAAGCAGCCCTCTGCAAGCGTCCACAGCCGGGGTTCCTGCTTCTTCTTCCACAGTGTGCGCAGGAGTGTGGCCAGTCTCCTTAGCAGCTGTGGGCAGTTCTTATAAATTTTATAAGATGTCCCTGATGGACAAGGAGCGGATCCCGCTCGAGCCCGTCTCACCACTGACCTCACTTCTTCAAAAGTGAAGTCTGCCATGTTGAAAGGGGACAAATCATGATTGGCAAGATGGAAAAAGACAAAAACTTTTTAAAACACAGTTTTAAAAGCATTCATCGGCCCTTCCAAAATGTGCATTTTGTACTCATGTGGGCTTATTGTCATTTTAAAAGTCCATGTGTATACTTTTTTTTTAACAATCACAATTTTATGCACTTTTTGACCCAAAATGTCAAATAGTGTAACCAAAAATATAATAATCCACCTAGAATATAAATCTAATTGATAGTGTTTTTAAATTTGAAAACCTTTTTCTCTTTATCTCTTGTCTCTGCTCCTTCTGTTGTTGCTGCAGTGCTGACTTCCCTGACCTGAGGAAACACAACAACTGCATGGCGTCGGCTCTGACTCCGGCCATCTACTCCAAACTGAGAGACAAGGTCACCCCCAACAACTGGACCCTGGACCAGTGCATCCAGACCGGCGTGGACAACCCCGGGCACCCGTTCATCAAGACCGTGGGCTGTGTGGCTGGAGACGAAGAGAGCTACGAGGTTAGAGGTCAAAGGTTGTGCTTAGCTAACAATTTCTAGTTGAACCTCCCTACAATGTTCTAAGAACGTTGTGAAAATGCTTTTTCTTGAGTGTTACAATAGTTTTGTTAAAATGTTATGCAATAATGTTCCCAGAATGTTTTGGGAGTTTCGCCATCTGGGGAGTTTGAGTGCATATGTTTAAAAACGTTTTTCTGTCAAAAAATAATTAGTTTCCCAAAAAAATAACTAAAGTAGTTACTGAGTTACAGATTAGAAAGGTAACAAATTACTTTCAAGAAATTAATACAGATGTGCATGTTTAGTTTTTTTTATGATAGATCTAATATCTATAATGAAATGGACCATTAATGCAATAAATTATTAACTTTTTAATTTAATGTAGTTTGATATTTAACAAATAATCAATCATAACAAGTGAAAATATCTTTTACAGATACAGTAGCTCATCTCATTTTGATGTTTTTTCTTGATTTTAGTCAATTCAGTTCTTTCTTAAAATAGGCTGAAAATATGTAAACTTTTATCTAAGTGTTGCTTTTTTTGTCTCATAATTTTGACTTTTTTATTTCCAATATTCAGTAGAATTACCTTTTTCCAGTGTTGGAAATGTTTTTTGGGGGGGCATCTTGTGCCTTTATTTATATAGGACAGTAAATAGACAGGAACTGGGGAGCGGCTGCTCATGTTTGCCCATATGGTACATGCCCTAAATACTCGACTATCAGGTCACCCCTTGTTCAAAAATGTTTCAAAGAATTTGACACATTGTACTAAATACAATATATTTCCTCCTGATAATTTTTGCATTGTGGTCTGGAGAATATATTGAAAATAATTGGTTGCAAAAAGGAAATGCTTTTATTTTGAAGTCTCCAGGAAAGGATCAGGTCTGTTTGTTGCTAGTAAAATAAAAAGTGTATAGGTGCATCTCAAATAATATATAATAATATTATAATAATATTATGAAAAAGTACAATATTTTTCTCAGTCATTTCAGAAAGCAAAACTTTTATTTATTGTTTATTATATGCATTTGTTACACACACAATGCATTTGTTACACACACAATGCTTTTATTTCTTATAATTTCGAGGATTATGGTTTATAGATAATGAAAACCCCAAACTTTTCATGATACTCTTAACTATCTTAACTTAACTTTGGTAAGTTGCATGATGAAAAACGGCTTTAATTACAGTAACTGTAACAGTGCCATAATGAACAGAAGAAACAATTAGCTTACTGTTTACTGAAAGAACTAATGCCGCCACTATGTCCCACCACTGCCTAGTAGTATGGATTGGTTTATTGTTGCTTCCAGGTGTTTGCTGACCTTTTTGACCCCGTCATCAAAGACCGTCACAATGGCTATGACCCCAGAACCATGACTCACCCCACGGACCTGGACTCCTCCAAGGTAGTAGATACCATTACACACCACAGTCCTCCACACCACTCCTGTTCTCCTGCACATATAAACAAATTCTGCTCCACCCCCAGGTAACCAATGGCATTTTTGACGAACGCTACGTCCTGTCGTCCCGTGTCCGGACTGGGCGCTGCATCCGCGGGCTGAGCCTCCCGCCTGCCTGCTCGAGGGCAGAGCGCCGTGAGGTGGAGCGGGTGGTGGTCCAGGCTCTGGCCGGGCTAAAAGGGGACCTGGCTGGACGCTACTACAGCCTGGCAGACATGACAGAGAAAGAGCAGCAGCAGCTCATTGACGTAAGTCACCGATGACCTGCAGATCGTTACGCTTCACAGCATCAGATCTGTTGATTATTGTGGTATCCAGTGTTTCTTGGCTTCTAGACACTAAAGGATTTGTCTCCTTTAACTCTAAGGAAGTGAGATATAAAGTCACTGCAGTGGGGCGTAGCGCCAAATTCTGGGCCCTGTACATTCCCAACGTCAGTGGGCCCCCTATCCATACCAATGCACAAAGCCCATGAGCAAAACAAATATTTCAAAATATACAAGCATTGTATTTTAAGATAAAATTCAATCAAATTATAACAATAATTAACTGGAGGGCTCAATTCATTCATTCATTCATTCATCAAAAAAGAGGGATTTTAATGGGCCTCTCTCTCTCTACTGGCCCTGTGTAATCATGTCCACCTTTCAGGATTAGGATCAATATTGTATACAGCTGCAACAATTAGTCAATTTATTGATAATTGATGACTACTAAATCAATTACAACTCTTTTGATAATGATCTGAGTCCATTTTAAGGAAAAAGTCCAAATGTTCTGGTTTTAGCTTCTCTTCTCTGATTATTTTCTGGTTTCTTTATTCTTCTATAATATTAAACTGATGAGCTTTGGTTTTAGACTGTTGGTCTGGACAAAAAAGGCATTTAGATTGAATCTTCAGTTCTGAGAAACAATGATTAACATTTTACACCATTTTATGAACCAAACAACTAATATATTATTTGTTTCAATAACTGATGGACTGATCTATCATTAGTTGCAGCTCTAGTATTTATGTATAGTTTTCTATCATGTGTATTTTTCTTGGACCATATGCTATAGGTATGAGGTCAGTCATTAACTTTATTTTTTTTTACACTTCTTACATGTGTAATTTGATATATAATATTCAGCTGCCTGTTTTAGCCCTTTTCTATATTTTAATTGTTTTTGACTTTATTTAATCATGTGTAGGGTATAGTTGATGACAATAAAAAAAAAAATAAATGCATTAAAAATAAATAATCATTTCAATAATCAAGAGATCAATCATCTATCAAAATAGTTGAGTCACAGCCCTAATATTAAGTTGAATTATTTTCCTTCTTTCTGTAAATTAAATTTTACTGTCTTCATTTTTTGGTCAAAATTATGAGATAAAAGTCAAACATATGAGTTAAAAAAATTATGTTTACAAAGTCCAACAATTTAACAGACACAGGCACCTTTATTATACAGTAGCCAGAAAGAACAGGAAGTAAGGGGAGAGACACGTGTAGCAGTGGACTGCCTGGCCACTACAGCACACCAAACCTGATAAAAGGTTTTGCAGAGTTTATTAGTTACAGTCCTTCATGTTTGATACAGAAGATTAGTTTATTGATGTTTCTGCTCTGACGCTTCACGCTGCATCATGTCAGGATCACTTCCTCTTTGACAAGCCCGTCTCTCCATTACTCACCTCGGCCTTCATGGCCCGGGACTGGCCTGACTCCAGGGGGATCTGGTAAGACCAGCTCAGACCAGCCCAGAGAGAAAGCACACCAGACCCTGACCCTGTGAAACCCATCATTCCATCACCCTTCAGCAATAACGCTACCTGAGCATTTCTCTCCCTCCTCATCTGTTTTCTTCTTTCTACTGTCTACTATCTATCTGTCTACTTATCTACTACTCTTCCCTGTCTCCTCCTGTTTCACTTGTCTCCTCCTATGTCCACCTGTCTCCACCTATCTCCTCCTATCTCTTCCTATCTGCCCCTGCCTTTTCCTGTTTCCTTCTCTCATTATGTCTTCAACTGCCACCTTCTGTTTCCTATCTATCCTATCTCCTAATGAATGCACCTATCTCCACCTGCATTTTTCTGTCCCTACCTGTCTCCTCCCTTCTCATTCTGTCTCCACCTGCCTCTGTTGTTTCCTCCTTATCTCCTCATGTCTTCTCCTGTCTCCACCCCCCTATAGGACCACTTCCTGTTTGACAAGCCTGTGTCTCCTCTGTTAACGTGTGCCTTTATGGCCAGAGACTGGCCTGACGCCAGGGGCATCTGGTACGTTTCTGCTGCATGTTGCTGTGTGACAGACAGATGCTGCAGGGACGCGTCCTCAAACCTAAACCAGGACCTGTTAACCAGTCAATGATTAAAACATATTCAAGGGATTTTAATGTTTTTTAAGGTTCCTGCTCATTTTCCATTTTGAGCATGTGGGCTATTCCAAACTTCTCCCTAGATAAACCTGTGTTGCCACAGAGATTATGTTTAGCTTTAAACCAAAATCAAGTGGAAACATCCTGGAGGATTTTTGATGAGAAAACTAGGACAACATTAAAAAGTCACTACACTCTTAACCTTCACACCCTGATCCATGTCTCATCTACTTTATCTGTAACGCTCTGGAAACACATAGCCTTTATAATTTCTAATACATTTTCTGAGATTTGAACCATGTCTGAAATAAGACATTCTCACCTAACTTGAATAGTGCCTTTTAAGATAATCACATCATCATTATCATCATTAGTTTTTAAATTGTCTATTAAAAAACTGTAAAAGCTAATATATAAATTTAGTTACTGTCAGTTCTGACACGTGAGTGTCCTGCTTTTGATATTAACTGGTTAAAAAAAAACTTCTAGACGGAAATCTTGAAAATTTGTTTCGAGGATGCATGTGTCCCTCGGGTCACTGATTGTTGTTCACAGAGCAGCAGCCTAAGCCTAAGATTCTTTATTCACCTGCATGAGTCGTCTCTCCACAGGCACAACAATGAAAAGACCTTCCTGATCTGGGTGAATGAGGAGGACCACACCAGAGTCATCTCTATGGAGAAGGGAGGCAACATGAAGAGAGTGTTTGACAGATTCTGCAATGGCCTCAAACAGGTGAACTGATGGAGTCTGACACATCACCACAAACACAATGTCATCTAAGGAACCAACCATAACATTTGAAGGAGAGTTTCCCAGCTTCTCCACATTCCTTATAACCTAAGGATTATTTCATAAAAATAATGAATTGCTGATGACAATTTGATATATTGTAAAATCCTTTTAAACATATTTAAAAATGAATGTTGTATTGTTGTTGTATTGTTATAATTTTAACATCTAATTATAAAAAGTAAAACCACATGTAAATCATCAGAGAACTAGAGACACATACATGAATATGATAACAGTTTGATTTGAGTATTTTATGGACTTTTGAAGATTAGACTGTATAAAACAACAGTACAACATGTGACTCGCATCATGTGACATGAAGGTGGAGCATCTGATACAGGAGCGAGGCTGGGAGTTTATGTGGAACGAGCGTTTGGGTTACATTCTCACATGTCCCTCTAACCTGGGCACCGGACTGAGGGCGGGCGTACATGTTCGCCTGCCTAAACTCAGCAAGGTAACAAACACACACACACACACACACACACACACACACACACACACACATACACAAACACACACACTTGTATTATTTCAAAATGGTACAGTCAATTGAACTCAAATTAACCACACACATACTCAAAGACTCAAAATTTAGATTTTTCTTATGAATATTTCAAATCTCAAATCTCATTTCAAATAATACAGACAAATCTGGAGAGAATTTTGCAACCTCAATCCATTCCTGTAACAACAAATCAAACTGAGTGCACCATAAAGTCACATTACTGTAATAACAATGTAAATGGAGATTTGATCTCCGAACTGCAGAAGGTGTGACCGTAGTAAAAAAAAAAGCAGAGGGCAACACCCACGAACATTTCTTAATGTTCTCTGACTCTGTTTCCAAATGTTTGATGCTATGATTGTAACAACCTTAGCCACTAACTGTTTGTAATGGCGTGTTGGCATTAGTAACAGTGTCATGCCACTAGAAAGTCAATGTTAGTCATTGTCATTAATAACAGTGTTTCTTTACGCTGGCAATTACATTTTCAAACGAATCACATATTATATAAAACATTACATATAATATACATATTCTAACAAATAAAATATGAATTTAAAAAGAAAGTGAATGAAAAAAGGTGAGGTAAAAGATTAGGTAAATAAAACATAAATAAAATAATGAAGTGGAAACAAAATGTTACTTAATTGTATTTTGGCTGAAATGATCTTGCAGGACGCACGTTTCTCTAAAATCCTTGACAACCTGCGGCTGCAGAAAAGAGGAACAGGAGGAGTTGATACAGCTGCTACCGGAGATGTCTTTGACATTTCCAACAACGACCGTCTGGGCAAATCTGAGGTTTGGATTGAGATCCTTAGTTTCTGCATGTTTTCTCCCTATTGGTTCAATTGTCCAATATTGATCAGAATTATGAAGTTAATTTTTTTCTGGATTATGATAATTTTCCCCTTATAATTAAGTTGTTTGATTTTCATAAACTCTGAACTTTATCTAATATTTGTTTATTCTTGTTTGCTTAAAAGAAGATTAAATTGAGCAAAAATCCAGAAAAGTAAAATAAGCAAACTTATATATCAATGGACTGATGATGATTCTACTCGATATTGAATACATTTTTACCAAAAACAAGATATTTTAATGTGTTGTAAAATTAAAGTTTGTGTGTGTAGGCTGCGGTGTAGGTGCAACAGTGAGCCTGATGTTCTGTGTGTGTGTTTTCAGGTGGAGCTGGTCCAGCTTTTGATTGATGGTGTTAACTACCTAGTTGAATGTGAGAAGAAGCTGGAGAAGGGTCAGGACATCAAAGTCCCAGCTCCCATCGCCCAGTTCAGGAAGTGAGAGAGCGGCTGCCTCTGCTCGTCTCAGTGTCAGCAGGACGCGTCGCTGTGCTTCCTGAGCCCTTCTTAGACTGAGTTGCTGTCTGTTACAGAGAGCTTCCTCTTTATCAGTAGTGTAATCATACTGTTCTTAGAAATGATCTGCAGTTAGGGGAAATTCTACCTCACTTTAAAGGTCTAAACTGTAACCCTGACTTCAATTAAACCCATGATATTAACATCTGTTTTGTTTCCCTTTGTATTTTTATCATTTCCCTTGTTTTATTCTCAGGACCTGACTCCGACTCCACTGACTCTCACTCTAATTGGGTTTCATTGAATTGCATCAAAACAAAAGAATAAACTAATTTGAAAAGATTAATTTTTCCTTCTAATTTAGTGGCTAAATTTTACATTATATTAAACAGAATAGGGAAATGGCGTAGCATCACATGTATTTTCCACTTTAATCCAGTCGTGGAAATGACTAAAATCAAATTCTGTACTTTTCCGTACAGTCACACCTCTGTTCGGCTGTAATGTGGCTGTAGGAAACAGTGTCTGATTTAAATCAATCAGTGATGTTGATTAATCCTGTAATAAAAATAATCATTTAGTTGTTTTCTTTGTAATTGTAGATTAAACAAAAAATATATTATGAAATTGATAGTTAACCCTGTATTGCATGAAATATTACTTAAACATAAAAATGTTTTGTATGTATTGTTTTTACTACTTAATAATAATGTAAATAATTATTGAAAATATACACACACAGTATAGGAAAAGTTGTTAGAGTCAGATAGTTCCATGCCATGTATGTCAATGGGACCATTAGGTTGTTGCACTAGGAAATTTACATATTTGCATATTGTTGCAATGTATAAACAAATCTATTTTACCACATTAGAAACAAACGTAATATATAATTGTCAGGACCACAACAGGACACGTGACTCAGACGCAGAGTTGGAGTGGCAAACAGGCTTTATTGGGTACCAGTAGGAAAATCTCTCTCGCAGTGAGCAGTGAAGTTGCTATGAAAACTCCCAACTAACTCTGGCTATAATTCTATCGACGACTATAAACCTATCTATGAGTCTCCCTATGAATCTATCTGTAACCAGGAATCTATCCATGGCTCAAACAAAAGGCGCTCCAGTTGGAGGATAACCTAATCTAGAAAACAAAATCAATCCTGGAAACTGGAGGCACACTAATCTATTAACTCAAAACCAAAAATCACTCATGGGGAGGAAAAAACTAAAGGCTGAATTGAGAATCTAGAACTAAACCATGAATTTTACAAACCAAAAAACACTCATGAGAGGGCAAGGCAGCTATGGCTGTGGTCTCAGAAGGGCTGGGGTAGACATACGGGATGAAACACTCTGGAACAAGACAAGGGGAGACGCAGACAATATATACACAGGGTAATAGGGAACAGGTGGAAACAATCAGGGCGGGCAAGACAATCAGACCAGTGACACCTGAGGAAGGGCAAGTGACCACCTGACACTAATTAAATGTAAAACAAAACTAAAATTTACTTATTCCAGATAGTGAGTTCAACTTTTTATTTTTTGAACATTTCCCAAAATTCAGAATAAAAGACAGCTTCAATGATGCCTGGTTACTTCATAAATTGTATTTCCTTGAAAAATAAAAACCCAGTTTTCATACCTAGCTGTAAAAAAAATTTTCTATCACAGCTAAAAAAATAAAATAGTTGTGTTAGATTGTGTTTGGTTGTGGCAGTTACAACTCAAAAAGGATTTTGAGTCTGGTGGAGATTAAAGTTTGAAGGACTCTACTCGAATTTGACAAGTTCTACTTTTTGACTTTTCCTCTTTTTTCTCTTTTTATTATTGTTCAGAGCACAGAGTTCACGTGACAGTTAAATTGAAGCTTAGGTCAGTCTTATCCCTTTAGGTGAAAAACCTGAATGGAGACTTGCAGATACAACCCCTAGCAAAAAGTATGGAATCACCAGTCTTGTTCGAGCACTTATTGAGACTTTTTATTCTGCAGAACAAACAAACTTTGGAAAGTCATTCAAAAGTGCAACCCCTTGACATTCAGAAGAACTAAAGGAAATGAATAAAAAACATTGTGGGGGGCAGTAAATGATACTTTTATAGACCAACCACAGGGAAAAAAAATATGGAATCACTCCATTCTGAGGAAAAAAATATGGAATCATTTATAAGTTATAAATAGGAATATAAAAGTTATAAAATAAGAACACACATTGAATTTCCTTTCCTTAGTTGGGCACCTGCCTCAGAATAGATGGATTTGCAAAAATCATGGCTCCAACACGAGAGATGTCTCTTGAAACCCAAGAGAGGATTGTCAAACTTCTTGAAGATGGTAATTCTTCATGTATGGTTGCCAAAGATGTGGGCTGATCACAGTCAGCTATATTGAAGGCATGGACCAAGTACAAACAACATGGGAAGGTTGTTAAAGCCAAGCATACTGGTAGACCAAGGAAGACATCTAAGCATCATCTAAGACGGAAAACTAAAGGCCATGTCTTGAAAACACAAGACAAATGAAGAAATGGGAGGAAGCTGTAGTCAATGTATGTGACAGAACTGTGCAAAATCGCTTATATGAAATGGAATTTTCATACAGGAAATGAAAAGAAAACCATCGTTGATGCATGAATAGAAAAGAACAAGACTTCAATGGACTAAGGAGAGACAATCGTGGACTGTGGATGACTGGATATAGGTTATCTTCAGTGATGATTTGTACTTTCAAATCTGCTGTGTTCCCAGAGTCCTGCCCTGTGTTTTCTCATTCACAGAGCATGCTGCAGTGCAGCCACTGAGGGGTCTACGGATGTCGGAGGCTCTGATGCTGTCCTGATTCACCTGGTAGCTGTGATGGATCCTGCGCCTCATCCTCCACTTACACCAAAATTCATTACATTTCTGTTTTTCTGTTTGTAATGTCCAATTTCCCCTGTAATGTTTCCACTTGCACACATCATCTACTGCTGCCTGTCCGTCCTGGAAGAGGGATCCCTCCTCTGTTACTCTTCCTGGGGGTTCTTCCATTTTTTTCCCCCATTAAAGGGGTTTTTAGGAAGTTTTACCTTGTACAATGTGAGGTTCTAAGGAATTGAATTGATGAATCACGAATCCGCATTGGACAAGGTTATGATGCTGGAACTTTTGTTTGGTGCCGTTCCAGTGAGATTTACAAAGAGGACTGCCTAAAGAAAACATCCAAATTTTCACACTCCTTGATGATATGGGGCTGCATGTCAGGCAAAGGCACTGGGGAGATGGCTATGCCTAAATCTTCAATAAATTCATAAGTTTACATTGACATTCTGGACAGTTTTGTTGTCCCATCAATTGAAAAGATATTTGGAGATCCAGTCAATGTCATTGCCTGCAAATAGCCTAGATCTCAACCCAGTTAAAAACATGTGGTAGAAATTGAAAAAAAATGGTTCACAGCAAGGCTCCAACCTGAAAAGATGATCTGGCAACTGCAATCAAAGAGAGATGATACCAGATTGATGAAGAATACTGTCACTCATCAAGTCCATGCATCAGAGACTGTAAGCTGTCATAAAAGCCAGAGGGGGCGCAACTAAATACTAGTGATGTTTTGATTGTTTTTTGTTTTTCATAATTCAATATTTTTTCCTTAGATTTGAGTGATTACATATTTTTTTCCCCTGTGCTTGGTCTATAAAAGTAACATTTACTGACCACCACAAAGTTTTTTTTTTTTTATTCATTTCCTTTAGGGCTTCTGAATGCCAAGGAGTTGCACTGATGAATGACTTCATTATTATTATTGCATGCTTTTGATGTAAGTTTGTTCTACAGAATAACATGCTTGTCCAAGACTGGTGATTCCGTACTTTTTGCTAGGGGTTTTAGACAAGAAAGTAACTATGTCCTTAAAAAAAGGTCATACTAGAGGATGTGGCTCAAAACAGGTCATACTATACTATGTTGCTCAAAAAGGGCCATAGTATACGATGTCACCGAAAAAAATTACACTAGAGTATTTGGCTCAAAATACGTGATACTATAGTATTTTGTTAAAGAAAAGTCATACTATAGCAGTGGTTGTCAAATAATGGGGCCACCCAGGGGGCACGAGGCTCTGTCAGGGGGAGCGCGTTTGACCTTGGGGAACATGCTTTTTAATTTTTTTTTATGTAGATGCTTCTTTTATGTTACTAGAATAAAGCGCAATTGCACCTCCACTACAATATTCACTCTGTGGTGTATGTGTATGAAGAGTAAACACAAAGTGTAGCGCTATGAAAAAATATTTAACAGGGATGAGGGGACAGGTGGAGAGAAACGGAGATATAAAGAGACAAACAAAGGTTTCCCGAAAGCTAAGACAAGGAACCATGATAAAGCATATGTAGCACTTGGCTTCACTGTGAAAGACCGGTGTGTTACTGTATCTAAAATGTTGGCAACAGACAGCATGAGGACAAATAAATTAACATTACATCCCAATTACGTTGACAAGCAGATTTTATGTAATTTTATTTTTCAGTATCGTATGGATTGACATGGTCAGTCAAAAAATGTTTATAGTTTAATTAAGGATTTAATTTAATTTTTGAATTTCAGATGCACTTTAAATCTTTTCTGTTACAGTTGATAAAGCTATTCTTTGTGGTAAGTTGTTCCACAATTCTTTTTTAATCCCCTATGTTAATAAGGATACAGTGTTATGCAGAGGTGTATCTATAACAATTTTATAAACAAATGATACTATTTATAGTCACACGTGAGATGTTTTCTTCTTCCATAGGGGGAGGCGCAACAGAAAATAATTAAGAAGCACTGTACTATAGTATATTGCTCAAAAAAAGGTCATAAGTATGTTGCTCAAAAAAGGTCATACTATAGTATGACGTTAGCAGGCGCTTGCAGGGGGTTCGAAAAATCTGTTATGTACAAAAGGGGGGACCTGGCAAAAAAAAGTTTGGGAACCACTGCTATAAAAGATGATACAAGTTAGTTCAATTTAAAACCATAAAAGTTAACATATCAAATTATAAAGGGTAAAAAATGTTAAACACTGTAATACAATACATGATAAACATAATAAAACAATGTAAAAGAATATACAAGTTAGTTTAGTTTAAGTGATGAGACAAAATGTAAAACAAGATCAAATTATAAAGAGTAAAATGTGTTTAAACAATGTAAAACTATACAAGATTAAACATGGTGAAAGGTGAAACTTTAAACAAATTAATACTTTTTCAAACAAGATGAAACAAGTTAATTTAACTTGAAACCATGAAAGATACGTTAAAACATTATCAAATTAAATGTAAAACATGTTAAACACTAATACTATACAAAAGTAAACGTGTTAAAACAAGGTCAAACTATAAAATATTAAACATGTTAAAACAATGTACAACTGTAAAAGACACATTAATACCAATAGTAGTTAAACTATGGAAGATGAAACAAAACTATAAGAATATACACTCACTGGCCACATTAGGTACACCATGCTAGTAACGGGTTGGACCCCCTTTTGCCTTCAGAACTGCCTCAATTCTTCGTAGGATACATTCAACAAGGTGCTGGAAGCATTCCTCAGAGAGTTTGTTCCATATTGACATGATGGCATCACACAGTGGGCGCATATTTGTCGGCTGCACATCCATGATGCGACTCTCCTGTTTTACCACATCTCAAAGATGCTCTAACGGATTGAGATCTGGTGACTGTGGAGGCCATTTGAGTACAGTGAACTCATTGTCATGTTCAAGAAACCAGTCTGAGATGATTCCAGCTTTATGACTTGGTGCATTATCCTGCTGAAAGTAGTCATCAGAAGTTGGGTACATTGTGGTCATAAAGGGGTGGACATAGTCAGCAACAATACTCAGGTAGGCTGTGGCGTTGCAACAATGCTCAATTGGTACCAAGGGGCCCAAAGAGTGCCAAGAAAATATTCCCCACACCATTACACCACCACCACCAGCCTGAACCGTTGATACAAGGCAGGATGGATCGATGCTTTCTTGTTGTTGACGCCAAATTCGGACCCTACCATCTGAATGTCGCAGCAGAAATCGGGACTCATTAGACCAGGCAACGTTTTTCTAATCTTCTATTGTCCAATTTTGATGAGCTTGTGCAAATTGTAGCCTCAGTTTCCTGTTCTTAGCTGAAAGGAGTGGCACCGGGCATAGTCTTCTGCTGCTGTAGCCCATCTGCCTCAAAGTTCGACGTACTGTGCATTCAGAGACTCTCTTCTGCCTACCTTGGTTGTAACAGGTGGTTATTTGAGTCACTGTTGCCTTTCTATCAGCTCGAACCAGTCTGGCCATTCTCCTCTGACCTCAACCAGAATTATTACCAGAATTATGAGTGTATAATTTTGTGAAAGGCTTTCAAACTATACAAAATTATCAAGGATAAATCTTGGTAAACTATACAACAAACAATTTAAAACAATTTCAGGTTATCAAGGATAAAAAATGTAAAATCAATGTAAAACTATACAACATTAAACTATTTAAAATTATAAAGCTAAAACAATAAACCTGTACAAAATTAAACAATTTCATTTTTTTTTACATGTTTTACCCTTTATAATTTGATCTTGTTTTAACTTTTATGGTTTTAAATTGAATTAATTTGTTTTATCTTTTAAATTTTGAAATAGTATTAACTTGTTTAATGGTTTACAGTTTTATATTGTTTAAACATGTTTAATCTTGTGTAGTTTTACATTGTTTTAACATGTTTTACCAGTAATAATTTGATATTGTTTTAACTTTTACCTTTTATAGTTTTAGTAATAGTTTACGGTTGTGAATTTTCACACAGATTTAACATGATTTATCCCTGATAATTTGATATTGTTATTTAACAATTATCTAGTATCTTGGATATTGTTTTAACCTTTATCTTTTAGAGTTTTAAATCATTTCATCTTTACATCTATTATACTGTTAATAATGCTGACCCTTCATTTTGAAGGCCCCTTCAAACTCCTGACATTTTGGCCCCTACTATGAAAATAGGTTAATACTATTT
This sequence comes from Eupleurogrammus muticus, assembly GCA_036785175.1. Taxonomy (NCBI): domain Eukaryota; kingdom Metazoa; phylum Chordata; class Actinopteri; order Scombriformes; family Trichiuridae; genus Eupleurogrammus; species Eupleurogrammus muticus. The sequence goes on along the minus strand of JAYKQN010000013.1, from coordinate 2,067,440 downwards.
CAAATTATAAAAAATAAAAGGTATTCAATTTAAAACCATAAAAGTTGAAATATCAAATTATTAAGGAGAAATTGTGTTAAAACAATGTAAAACTACAAAAGATTAAACAAGTATTTCTTATTTATGGAGCGGCCTGCCTCTTCCTTGTTTCGTGGCATCCTCCTTTAATCTGAATTTTGTTGTAGGGGCCAAAATGTCAGATAAGAATGGTCAGGATCAGGATCATTATTAAGAGAATAATGAGTGTTAAGATGAAACAATTTAAAACTGTAAAAGACAACAAAACAATACCGATAAACGAACGATAAATCTTTTTAAATCAGTGTAAAACTATACAACATTAAACAATTTAAAATTACAAAAGATACATGTAACAATATCAAATCATTAATGTTAAATAGTGTTTAATCCATACATTTAATTAACGTAAAACTGTAAATGATGAAACCATCTAAGGTAAAGATCAGATTTTTAAAAGATAAAAAGGTAAAACAAGAGTGGATCACCTCAGCCACTTCGGAGCAGCCCCCTCCCTGTCGCTGTCGCTCTTCGCTTCCTGAAACAAGACTCACAGGTATGGATAGGAGGATGAGGAGCAGACTCAGGAGAAGGAGGGCGACTAGGAAGAGGAGGCCGTGGAGGAAGAAGAAGGGCAATAAAACGAGGAGGAGCACACTGCCGAATAGGGTCTCAATAAAGTTTAGGAGGAGGAGGAGGAGGAGAAGGAGCAGGCCCAAGAAAGGCAGGGCCCCAATACACACCATCTGTAGAGAGAAAATTATTTAGAATTGTAAGATTTCAGTTTCAGTTTTATAAAAAACCATTTGCTATTAAAAGAGCTTTTCTTTGTTGGTGGTCCTATGTTTGGCTTTAGGTGAAACCAAAGTCACATGACCACAACCAACAAACTGAACCTTCAAGCATGCAAAACAGCTTGAGCTAAGTAAAGTTAAGTGGAGAGCAATTGTAAAGAGCAGTTTCCTTGATCCCAGATCCCATGGTGCAGTCTAACACCTCTGAGAAGAGGTGAAAGAGGGCAAAGAAGCATTGATGGCTGCAAGATCAAGCGCCACCCGAGGCCAGAGCAGTTTCCCATATAGACTCAAAAGCAGTGACCCAACTCATTTTTAAACTATGGATGATCATCAAGGTGATCTGGCATAGGGGAAGGGTTGCTGCCAAGTCGAGGTCTGCAGGGAGTTTGGATTCCAAAAAAAGGAAGAGGCCAGTAACTTCAAACACTAAGCTTGTCGAAGCAGCACTCTGGCACATTACACTGAGTTTGTAATGTGCTAGAGGTCGTTACAAACCTCATTTTGGACTACCATAACAACTTCCAACTGAGGGTAATACCTGGATCATTAACATACAGTGGGGAAAATAAGTATTTGACTATTTTATAACTATTTTTCTATTTCTCCCACCTAGAAATCATGGAGGGGTCTGAAATAGTAGTAATAGTAGTTTTCTCTGGCCCCCTGCCGAACATGACTAGTGATCTCATGTTTAGTCGCATGAGGTCTTTTCACCGCTGGTTGTCGGGTTGGTGCCCAGATAATAATGTGGGTTTCATAGATAATTGGTCGACGTTCTTGGGGAAACCTGGTCTGATAGCGAGAGACGGCATACATCCCACCCTGGATGGAGCCTCTCTCTTATCCAGGAATATGTTAGACTTTATCACCCGAAAACCGTGACTACACAGAGTTGATTCCAGGAGGCAGAGTCGCAGTCCTACACGCTTCTCTGCGTCTAGAGCAGTCACCCACTCAGAACTACATAGAGACGGTGTCTGTCCCCCGACCACTTATTTCACTTAAATCATTTAAATCCTTTACATCCAACAATAGGAGACGAGTCACCCACAGCAACTTAATTAATATTAGCACTAATTCAGCCATAAAGAAACAGGACAGGAGAGTGAAATGTGGACTTTTAAACATCAGATCTCTGTCATCTAAAGCTTTGTTAATAAATGATATAATATCAGATTATAATATTGACTTGCTCTGTCTTACTGAAACCTGGCTGCATCCTGATGAATATGTCAGCCTGAATGAATCCACTCCTCCCAGCCATATTAACACTCATATTCCTCGTGACAGCGGCCGAGGTGGTGGAGTTGCAGCCATTTTCAACTCCAGTTTACTAATCAACCCTGAACCGAAGTGTAGCTACACATCATTTGAGAGCCTTGTGCTTAGTCTCTCCCACCCAACTTGGAAATCACTACAACCAGTCATATTTATCACTGTGTACCGCCCTCCAGGCCCATATTCAGAATTTTTATCAGAATTCTCAGAGTATCTCTCAAGTCTAGTACTCAGGACAGATAAGATAATCATAGCAGGTGACTTTAATATTCATGTTGATGTTGACGGTGATAGCCTTGGCTCTGCCTTCCTCTCTTTACTAGAGTCAATCGGCTTTTCTCAGAGAGTAAATGTGCCCACCCATTGCTTTAACCACACCCTTGACCTCGTCCTGACATACGGCATTGAGGTTGAACACTTATCTGTCTTCCCACAGAATCCCCTCCTGTCAGATCATTATCTAATAACTTTTGAATTCCTGTTATTAAACTACTCACCACCTGAAAAAAGCATACTCACTCGATACCTAACTGACAGCTCTATATCTAAATACAAGAAGGTGATTCCCTCAGTATTTAATTCGCTGCCTTGCCTCACCACAGCTATGGATTTATATGCTGTTGCAGGTCCATCTAAAATAGATCAACTTGTTGAGAGCGCTGCTGTCGTGAGCTCCCTCTCCCTCTGCCTGGTAGGAGCACTAATTATCTGCTGATTACTCTCACCTGTCTCTGCTGCCCCTCCCTCGTTAACCAGCCAGCTGCTCCTCATTTCCTGCTAACCATGACATGTATAAAGAGTCCTGTTTCCCAGCACACATTGTCAGATCGTCTGCTAAGCCCGCGCCTTCCCTGCCTGCTACCTGCTACTACTCTGACTCCTACCTGCGATCCCGGACCTGCCCGACCACCCTCTGCTCTACAATCCCGGTAGAGCTGTGGGTGACTCGTCTCCTATTGTTGGATGTAAAGGATTTAAATGATTTAAGTGAAATAAGTGGTCGGGGGACAGACACCGTCTCTATGTAGTTCTGAGTGGGTGACTGCTCTAGACGCAGAGAAGCGTGTAGGACTGCGACTCTGCCTCCTGGAATCAACTCTGTGTAGTCACGGTTTTCGGGTGATAAAGTCTAACATATTCCTGGATAAGAGAGAGGCTCCATCCAGGGTGGGATGTATGCCGTTTCCCAACCCCTTCAATAAACTATTGAAACGTATTGCTCGTGTGGTCCTCGTCTGTCCAGATCCCTGACAGTACGATCTGACCAACATAATGGACCCAGCGAACGTTTCACAAAACATGGACTTAGAACCCCCCACCGCCATGCAGCGCCTGGGAAACGCTGAGAGGGACATCCATCGGATGACGGTTGACGTCTCCTCTTTGCTACAGCTTGGCAACCAGCAGCAACAGCAGCTGCAGCAAACACAGCAGTTGATACAACAGCAACAACACCGGATTCACAAACAGCAAGATCACCTCGCTCAGATAACCCGACTGCTTGCCCAACTCATTCCTCAGTCCCAGCCCGCCGCTCCAGCCACCACCAGCCTGCCTGCCACTCCAGCCACCGCCAGCCTGCCTGCCACTCCAACCACAGCCGGTCTGCCTTCCGGTCTAGCCCGAGCCAGCCCACCTGCCAGCACCGCTCCAAAATCACCCACCCAGGCCACTGCTGCTGGAGCTCCGGAACCTAGAATCGGCAACCCAGAACGATTCAACGGTGACCCAAAGCAAGTGCGCCCGTTCCTGACCAGCTGCAGCCTTCAGTTCTCTCTGCAACCCAGAACCTTTGCCACAGAAGGGGCTAAGGTCGGGTACACAATCACTCACCTGACAGGCCGAGCTCGACTCTGGGGGACAGCGGAGTTTGAGCGTCAGACCCCGGCGTGCACATCTTTTGAACTGTTTGCTGAGGAGATGCTCAAGGTTTTTGATCTGGGCTCATCCTCTGAAGAGGCATCCCAGGATCTTCTGAGTATTCGGCAGGGTCGACGGACGGTTGCAGATTACTCTATCGATTTCCGGACTTTGGCAAGGCGCAGCCCCTGGAACATGGCAGCGTTGGTGGACGTGTTCTTCGCCAGCCTGGCCGACTACATCAAGGATGAGTTGGTCTCTCATGAACGGCCCTCCACCCTTGATGACGCCATCGCCCTGGCTGTGCGCATAGATCGACGGATCCAGACCCGCCGCCGAGATAGGGGGCGCCAAAATCCCCTAGCCACCAGCTCTCGTCACGTCCCAACTGTCCAGCCGTCTTCCCCAACTACGCCTCCAAACCAACCAGACCCGTCTGAACCCATGGAGATTGGCCGGGCTTCTCTTTCTCCTGCTGAGCGTCGGCGCCGTATCTCCTCCAATCTATGTCTGTATTGCGGAGGAGAGGGACACCGTGTTGCCAACTGCCCTTTAAAAAGCCCAAGCTCACCAGACATAGGAGGAGTCCGGCTGAGCTCAATGACCACCCAGTCCTCCAACCACAAACCGTTGGTGCAGGCCCGTCTTCATCTTCCCGACTCCACCCACACACTGGCTGCCCTGGTGGACTCAGGTGCCGAAGCCAACATAATGGACACTGAACTCGCTCACCAGCTGGGACTGGAGACCCTCCGTCTGACCCCCCCCCTCCCTGCTCGGGCACTAGATGGTCACCCTCTTGGCACAGTCACGCAGGTCACCACCCCTGTTAAAATGATGCTGTCTGGCAACCACACTGAAACCATTCAGTTCCACCTGCTCCACTCCCCGGGCCAACCTCTCATCCTGGGCTTCCCATGGCTCCGACGGCACAACCCTCACCTTGATTGGGCAACTGGAAAGGTCCGAGAGTGGGGAAAGGACTGCCACCAGACCTGTTTGCTTGCGGCCATGCCACCCTCTCACCCGGTACCCCCCGGCTCAGCCCCAGACATCTCCAATGTCCCGGAATGCTACCACGGTCTCAGGGAGGTCTTCAACAAAGTCAAAGCCACGTCTCTGCCCCCACATCGACCCTACGACTGCGCCATTGACCTCCTCCCTGGTTCTGTTCCCCCCAAAGGGAGTCTTTATTCCCTGTCTGCTCCTGAACGAAGGTCCATGGAGACGTACATCAGCGACTCTCTTGCTGCTGGAATTATCTGCCCGTCCTCTTCCCCTGCTGGCGCCGGATTCTTCTTCGTGGGGAAAAAAGATGGAACCCTTCGCCCCTGCATCGATTACCGTGGCCTTAACAGCATCACAGTAAAGAACCGGTATCCTCTGCCTCTGCTCAACTCTGCCTTTGAGCTACTCCAGGGGGCCACCATCTTTACAAAGTTGGACCTTAGGAACGCCTACCACCTAGTGCGGATCCGGGAGGGCGACGAATGGAAGACGGCATTCAATACCCCAACCGGCCACTATGAGTACCTTGTGATGCCGTTCGGCCTCACCAACGCTCCAGCGGTTTTCCAGGCCCTAGTGAATGATGTACTGCGGGACTTCCTAAACAAGTTTGTCTTCGTTTACCTAGACGATATCCTGATCTTCTCCAAAACCCAGCCTGAACACACACTTCATGTCCAGCAAGTCCTCCACCGCCTCCTGCAGAACTCGCTCTACGTCAAGGCAGAGAAGTGTGAATTTCATACCAAGACTGTGGCTTTCCTTGGATACATTGTGGCAGAGGGAGGGATCCAGATGGACCCAGCCAAGGTCTCAGCAGTCACCTCCTGGCCGGTTCCTGTAAACCGCAAGAAGCTACAGCAGTTCTTGGGCTTTGCGAACTTCTATCGACGGTTCATCCGCAATTACAGCTCCGTAGCTGCCCCTCTCACCGCCCTGACCAGCAATAAACAGCCCTTCACCTGGACCCCAGCAGCTGACAAGGCATTCAGTATCCTCAAGGCTCGGTTCTCCAGGGCCCCCATCCTCCAGATGCCAGATGCAGATCGACAATTCACTGTGGAAGTGGACGCTTCTGATGTGGGAGTGGGGGCCGTGCTCTCACAACGAGCTGCAGAGGACAACAAACTCCACCCGTGTGCATTCTTCTCCCATCGCTTATCCCCATCAGAATGCAACTACGACATAGGGAACCGTGAGCTGCTCGCTGTCAAGCTGGCCTTGGAGGAATGGCGTCACTAGCTGGAGGGGTCCACCGTCCCGTTCTTGGTTTGGACGGATCACAAGAACCTGGAGTATATCCGCTCTGCCAAACGTCTGAACCCGAGACAGTCCCGCTGGGCCCTATTCTTCACCAGATTCAATTTCACCCTGTCATACCGTCCAGGATCACGTAACATCAAACTAGACTCACTCTCCCGCCAGTTCCAGAAGGAGGATGCCCCTTCCCAGAATCCTGCACCCATTCTGCCCAGTCCCTGCGTCGTAGGTGTCCTGACTTGGGAGATTGAGAGACAAGTGCGGGATGCTCTCCATGACCAACCTGGCCCCAGTGCTTGCCCTGCTGACCGTCTCTTCGTTCCTGAACACCTGAGGTCTAAGGTCATACAATGGGGACACGACTCCCGTCTGGCTTGCCACCCTGGATCCACTCGCACCTGCCATCTGCTTTCTCAGCGATTCTGGTGGCCATCACTGAGGAGGGATGTGCGAGACTTTGTCCTTGCCTGTCCGACCTGTAATCAACACAAGTCATCTAACCAGCCACCTGCCGGATTACTCCAACCTCTGCCCGTACCAACACGGCCCTGGTCCCACATTTCCATGGATTTTGTCACAGGACTGCCCCAGTCCAATGGCATGACTGTAATCCTCACCATTGTGGACCGTTTTAGCAAGATGGCACACTTTGTTCCCCTTCCAAAGCTGCCATCTGCCAAGGAAACTGCCCAGGTGGTCTTGGAGCATGTTTTTAGAATACATGGACTACCCAGAGATGTCGTCTCGGACCGGGGCCCGCAGTTCACCTCCACTTTCTGGAAGGAATTCTGCCATCTGCTGGGGGCCACGGTCAGTCTAAGTTCTGGTTTCCACCCCCAGTCCAACGGCCAGTCAGAGAGAGCAAATCAGGAGCTGGAGAAGGCACTCCGATGCATGGCATCTCGTAATCCTCCCACCTGGTCCCAGCAACTGCTATGGGTGGAATATGCCCACAATTCCTTGACCTGCTCTGCCACCGGTATGTCACCCTTCCAGTGTGTCTACGGCTACCAACCACCCCTATTCAACAGCCAGGAAGGAGAAGTCACTTGTCCATCTGCCCTTGCCTACTCCCGCTGATGCCGCCGCACCTGGGCCCAGGCCCGTGCCACACTCCTCAAGTCCATCTCCAGCTACACCACTGGAGCCAACCGTCACAGGACTCCTGCACCCGCTTACCGTGTTGGACAAAAGGTATGGCTGTCGACAAAGGATCTACCACTGTGGGTGGAATCACGAAAGCTGGCACCTCGCTTCCTCGGCCCATTCACCATTCAGAGGGTAATCAGCCCAACTGCTGTTCGGCTCCTTCTGCCCAGGTCCATGAGGGTCCATCCCATGTTCCATGTCTCAAAGATTAAACCGGTTCATGAGAGCCCGCTGGTTCCAGCCACACCCCCCCCGCCTCCTCCACGCCTCATTGAGGGTGGCCCAGTCTACACTGTCCGGCGTCTGCTCCGATCCAGACGTAGAGGTAGAGGTAGAGGCATCCAATACCTTGTCGACTGGGAAGGGTATGGTCCTGAGGAGAGAACCTGGGTGCCTGCCAGCCGGATCTTGGATCGGACCCTCATCGCTGACTTCCACCGGCAGCATCCAGACCAACCAGCCATTCGTCGGGGTCGTCCTAAAGGACCCCGTCGTTCCACCCACCCAGTTTCTGACCCTGCACCTGGCCTGGCCCCTGTCCCGGGACCCGTCCTGACCCCTGCTGGGGGGCTCTCTAAGGATGAGGCCATGGACTCTGACTGCTCTGAGGAGTTCTGACCCTCCGCCGGCTCCCCCTCCGCCCTCCCAGTCTTGGCGGTGTTTCTTTGGGACTTCTGGGGCCGTCCCTTGAGGGGGGGGTTCTGTCGTGAGCTCCCTCTCCCTCTGCCTGGTAGGAGCACTAATTATCTGCTGATTACTCTCACCTGTCTCTGCTGCCCCTCCCTCGTTAACCAGCCAGCTGCTCCTCATTTCCTGCTAACCATGCCATGTATAAAGAGTTTCCCAGCACACATTGTCAGATCGTCTGCTAAGCCCGCGCCTTCCCTGCCTGCTACCTGCTACTACTCTGACTCCTACCTGCGATCCCGGACCTGCCCGACCACCCTCTGCTCTACAATCCCGGTAACTTGACCTGCCTTCTGCCTTTTTGACCACGATTACTGCCTTGCCCTTGTTGGTACTACTGCCCTGGAAGTTTTGCCCTGCCACTCCTCTCCTGCTGTGTGTGTGTGTTCCCCCAGGACTTCCAGCCCCTTTCGGCGAGAGAGCCTGGACCCTCAACCCCCGTCTACACTCTACGCCTCTCAGCCGCTGGGACACACACACACAAAGACTCACGCCCCTTCCCCAACCCCTTCAATAAACTATTGAAACGTATTGCTCGTGTGGTCCTCGTCTGTCCAGATCCCTGACAGCTGCAAGTTCACTGCGAACAACCCTTGACTCCATCGCTCCCCAAAAAAAGAAGTTAATTAAACAAAAAAGAGTCGCAGCCTGGTATAACTCTCTCACTCGTACACTAAAGTTAACCTCTCGGAGGCATGAACGAATATGGCGCTCCAGCAAACTGGAAGAGGCTTTACACGCATGGAAAGAGAGTCTCAGTATGTACAGGAAGGCCCTACGCAATGCCAGAGCTGCCTATTACTCCTCACTGATAGAAAAAAACAAAAACAATCCAAGGTTCCTCTTCAGCACGTTAGCTTCACTGACTAAATGTAACTACACTATTGATCCACGTATTCCTACAACCCTCAGCAGTGATGACTTCATGGACTTCTTTAACGACAAAATTCTGACAATTAGAGACAGAATTTATCACCTTGTTCCATCCACTGGCTCTAATCTGCCCTCAGATGCTGTTATTGTAGAGACATAGCACGAAATAGCTAATATTCACCTCCACACATTTACTTCAATCAACTTCACTAAATAGCTTCACTGATGTCGTCATCGAAAACTTCAACCTGTCTTCTGGACCCTATTCCATCCGGATTGCTAAAAGATATTTTCCCTTTGATTAGCCCCTCCTTACTAGAAATACTTAATATGTCTTTATTATCTGGCTATGTACCACAGTCCTTTAAAGTAGCTGTAATTAAACCTCTCCTTAAAAAACCTGCCCTCGACTCAAGTATTTTAGCCAACTATAGACCCATCTTCCCTTCCTCTCTAAGATTCTGGAAAAAACAGTTGCTAAACAGCTGTGACTTTTTACACAACAATAACTTGTATGAGGATTTCCAGTCAGGTTTCAGAATGCATCACAGCACAGAGACGGCTTTAGTTAAGGTTTTAAATGATATTCTCAATGCGTCTGATAAAGGATTCATTTCCATCCTTGTTCTGTTAGATCTTAGTGCTGCATTTGACACAGTCGACCATCAAATCTTGTTACAGAGACTAGAGCATCTTATTGGTCTAAAAGGGACTGCACTAAATTGGTTTAAGTCCTATCTTTCAGATCGTTCCCAATTTGTCCATATCAATAATGTTTCTTCTATCCATACCAAAGTTAATCATGGGGTTCCACAAGGTTCTGTGCTTGGACGAATACTTTTCACTATCTATATGCTCCCATTGGGTAAAATCATTAGAAAACACTCTATTAATTTCCACTGGTATGCTGACGATACACAACTCTATCTATCAATTAAGCCAAATGAAACCAATCAGCTAGCTAAACTTCAAGCGTGTCTTAAGGATATAAAATCCTGGATGACCTGCAATTTCCTTCTACTGAATTCAGACAAAACAGAAATTATTGTATTCGGGTCCGAAATCCTGAGGAACTCAATATCCAGTGATATAGCTATCCTGGATGACATCTCCCTGGCCTCTAGCTCCACGGTGAAAAACCTGGGAGTCATCTTCGACCAAGACTTGTCATTCTCTGCCCACATTAAACATATTTCTAGGACTGCCTTTATTCACCTACGCAACATAGCAAAGGTCAGACACTTCCTGTCTCTGAAAGATGCGGAAAAACTTATCCATGCATTTATTACTTCCAGGCTTGACTACTGCAACTCTTTACTGTCGGGTTGCACCAAAAAGTCTCTAAGGACTCTCCAGCTGATCCAGAATGCAGCTGCTCGTCTATTAACTGGCACTAGAAGAAGAGAGCATATCTCACCTGTATTAGCCGCTCTACACTGGCTTCCTGTAAAATCTCGTATAGAATTCAAAATCCTGCTCCTCACCTATAAAGCACTCAATGATCAGGCACCATCCTACCTTAGGGATCTCTTAGTCCCATATCGCCCATCAAGAACATTACGCTCCCAATATGCAGGCTTATTGGAGGTTCCCAGAATTTCTAAAATTAAAACAGGAGGCAGAGCCTTCAACTTCCAGGCTCCTCTCCTGTGGAACCGTCTTCCAGTCTCAGTCCGGGGGGCAGACACCCTTCCTATATTTAAGAATAGGTTAAGGTTAGTTATAGTTATGCTGCGATAGGATAGTCTGCCGGGTCCTCATGAGATGCTCTGGGCTTCTTTTTCTTCTTCTATCTGTGATACTGTTGTACCACTACTGTACTTTTAAATCTGCTGTGGTTCCGGAGTCCTGCCCTGTGTTTTCTCTTTCACAGAGCATGCTGCAGTGCAGCCACTGAGGGATCTACGGATGTTGGAGGGTCTGAGGCTGCCTTGGTGAAACCTGAAAGCTATGATGGATCCTGCTCCTCATCCTCCACTTCTACCAACATTCATTACATTTCTGTTTGTAATATTCAAATTTCTCTGTAATGTTCTCCACCTGCACACATCATCTACTGCACGCCTGTCCGTCCTGGAAGAGGGATTCCTCCTCTGTTACTCTTCCTGAGGGTTCTTCCGTTTTTCTCCCTGTTAAAGGTTTTTTTTTTAGGGAGTTTTACCTTGTACGATGTGAGGGTCTAAGGACAGGGGATGTTGTGTTGCTTTTGTACACAATGTGAAGCCCTTTGGGGCAAATCTGATTTGTGATTCTGGGCTATACAAATAAATTGAATTGAATTGAATTCAAATTGGGCGACACGGTGGTGCGGTGGGTAGCACTGTTGCCTCACAGCAAGAAGGTCGCAGGTTCAAGACCGCCTTGGGCCTGGGTCTGGGGCCTTTCTGTGTGGAGTTTGCATGTTCTCCCCGTGTCTGCGTGGGTTTTCCCCGGGTACTCCGGTTTCCTCCCACAATACAAAAAAACATGCTCAGGTTAATTGGTAAACTCTAAATTGCCCATAGGTGTGAGTGTGAGAGTGAATGGTGTGTGAATGGTGTGTGTGCCCCACGATTGGCTGGCGACCATCTGGGGTGTATCCCTGCCTCTCGCCTTAACGCGCTGGGATAGGCTCCAGCAGACCCCTGCGACCCCGAAAGGGAATAAGCGGGATAGACAATGGATGGATGGATGGATGAATTCAAATTGAATTGAAATTTTCATCGTAGGTGCATATCCACTGTGAGAGAGATAAACTAAAAAGACAAATCCAGAAATCACAATGCATGATTTTTCAATGATTTATTTGAGTGATACAGCGGCAAATAAGTATTTGAACACCTGTGTGTCATCTAGAATTCTGACCCTGAAGGACCTGTTAGTCCGCCCATTAGAAGTCCACCTGCACTCCATGTATCATCCTTAATCAGATGCACCTGTTTGACGTCTTTAGCTGCATAAAGACACCTGTCCACCCCATACAATCAGCAAGACTTTAACTTGTAACATGGCGAAGACCAAAGAGCTGTCCAACGACACAAGAGAGAAAATTGTACACCTCCACAAGGCTGGAAAGGGTTACGGAGCAATTGCCAAGCAGCTTGGTGAAAAAAGGTCCACTGTTGGAGCAATCATTAGAAAATGGAAGAAGCTAAACATGACGGTCAATCTCAATTGGAGTGGAGCCCCATGCAAGATATCCCCTCGTGGGGTCTCAATGATTCTAAGAAAGGTGAGGAATCAGCCCAGAACTACACGACAGGAGTTGGTCAATGACCTGAAAAGAACTGGGACCAACGTTTTCAAGGTTACTGTAGGTAATACACTAAGACGTCATGATTTGAAATCATGCATGGCACGAAAGGTTCCCCTGCTTAAATCAGCACATGTCAAGGCCCGTCTTAAGTTTGCATATGACCATTTGGATGATACAGAGGAGTCATGAGAGAAGGTTTTGTGGTCAGATGAGACCAAAATAGAACTTTTTGGTCATAATTCCACTAAGCGTGTTTGGAGGAAGAAGAATGAAGAGTACAATCCGAAGAACACCATCCCTACTGTGAAGCATGGGGGTGGTAGCATCATGCTTTGGGGGTGTTTCTCTGCACATGGGACAGGACGAGTGCACTGCATTAAAGCCAGTCTCCAGACCTGAACCCAATAGAAAATCTTTGGAGGGAGCTCAAACTCCGTGTTTCTCAGTGTCAGCCCAGAAACCTGACTGATCTAGAGAAGATCTGTGTGGAGGAGTGGGCCAGGATCCCTCCTGCAGTATGTGCAAACCTGGTGAAAAACTACAGGAAACGTTTGACCTCTGTAATAGCAAATAAAGGCTACTGTACCAAATATTAACATTCATTTTCTCAGGTGTTCAAATACTTATTTGCCGGTATATCACACAAATAAATCATTAAAAAATCATGCAAATGTAACGGGTACCGCGGCAACGGCACCGTTGTGGACAGATTAACTCCTGTAAAACAGGAGAGGAACAAGGAGACAGCGTGTCACGTTTTTCAAGCTTCTCTGCAGCAATTTATTACAAACTTTTTTTTAATAATACATTTCTCATATTCAGATCATGTTATGGTTGACATATTGCTTTTTTAGTGTCCTTTTTTTACATTCAATGAATTTCAGTGTCCATGTTGTACAAGCTTAACAAAATAAATCTCTATACCCAAGTCCATGTTCTTACAAACTTCATATAATAAACCTCTTTGTACCCAAATGCATGTTCACTTACTCTTCGTACTAGTATTTTAACTATTTATTCAAATAACACATGTAGACAATGGTAATATAAACCAGCTTAATGTTCAAGATACTTAAAACTGCCTTTTACAGTAATTTGACCAGTATTAAATCAATACAGTGCTGCAAACCTTGCTCAAACTAATAAAGTGCTAAATGTGTAACCTAAATCTCAATTTAAACAGCTGCCAGTATTACTTGAACTTGTTGAACAAAAACTAGCATAAACGAACGGTGGGGAGCTAACATACAGCAAGCTAACCCATTCACAGTCTCATCATAAGCTAAAAAACATTGCTCAGATGCACGTGCACAAAGGACAATGTGTGTGTGTCGAGCCGACATGCTCTTGGACGTAACGTATGCGTTACTATTACAGTTTCTCTACCGGCATTGCCCTCTCATCTCAAACTCGTTACAAACAAAATACAAAACGGTCACAAACAAAAATTACTTCACCAAAACAGTTCACTTATCTCTCACACACATTTCAGCATGGCTAAATCCTAGTTTGGAGGTGTTTTGTTCATTACTAACCTGTAAAACAGGAGAGGAACGAGGAGACAGCGTGTCACGTTTTTCAAGCTTCTCTGCAGCAATGAAGAAAACGAACACTGCATGTAGCTAAACCCGTTACCCTGCCCTCTGCTGGCCCGGAGCGAACACAGCGCAATGCACTTCACAAAGGGAAAACCATATTGAAATGGGGATACTTACTTCCCAAACTAAATCACAGTAAATTGTGGCAAAATAAAAAACAATAACTCTCAAATACTCTTATTTAAAAAAAAAAACACACATTCAACACTTTTGTGTTCGTCACACACTCCCCAGCAAATAGGGGGTAAAGAGTGAAGTAGGGGTTCAGGGGATATGTCTGTGTTGTATAGGGAATAAGTGAGTGTAGTGGTTGAGTGGTATGAGGCATAGTGTAAGCAGGTGAGTGTAAATTTGTGTTTGTCATGTTAACTGTGGCCTGTGTTGTCAGTGTGGGCTGACCGAGATTTTGATATGTAAAGATCTGTCTTGGTCGTCTGTCCCGACTTGACCTTCTGAGCTCTGTCTGGATGTCTGGCACTGTACTGACCAGAGGCTGTTCTCCCTGGATGAGCTCTGGAGCTTCGTCATATCCTTCTTGTTCCTCAGGTCCAGCATCGACAGATTGGCTCTCATCCTGTTCGGGTCTCTCCATCTCTGCTTCTCTTTCAGGCATCAGGTTTTCATCAGGCAAGTAGTCTATTGTAACTCTCTCGTCACATGTAGGTACTGGAGTTGGGCGACTCAAAGTGATGGCTGGTCGTCATGGCGGGGCTACAGCTGGTATGTCCAGTATTCTATCTGCTGGTACCCTCAGCCAATAACGATGACCATCTGAGTCATCAGAGTCTGAATCTGATTCTTCCTGTAGGTCTGCATGTTTTGGTAGGTTAGTCCGTTGAGCCTTTCTTTTCTGTGTTCTCTTTTCAGGAGCAGTGTGGCGTGGAGGAGCTTCAACTGGAAGATCGTTCACTAATAAATGCAGATTGCCATGCAGTGTCCTTGTCTTCTTCATGTCCCCAGACTCAGGATACACTACATATACTGGGTTATCCGCAAACTGTTCTTTGACAATGTAAATGGACTTCGCCCAGTATGACCGCAGTTTTCCTGGTCCACCACGCTCACTAAGGTTCCTGACTAAGACCCTATCGCCAGGCTGGAGTATTACTCCTCTTGATTTCTTGTCATAGAGCACTTTGCCTTTGGCACTGGCCTGCTTACTATTCTCACTGGCAATTCGATAGGCTTCAGACATCTGCTTTGCCCACTTCTCTGCATATCCCTTTGGTGAGTCTGGCTCTGCGTCTTCAACCAACCCAAACAACAAATCAATGGGAAGACGAGGATGACGGCCAAAAGGAGGAAGAAGGGCGAGAAGCCTGTCGACTCGTGCCGAGTACAATTGTACGCATGTACAGCTCGTGGGATTTGGTCCTTCCATCGTTCCTTCTCCTTGTCAGTCAATGTCCTCAACATCTGGAGTATCGTCCGATTAAACCGTTCCGCAGGGTTTCCCTGAGGATGATACGGGGATGTTCTGGAATGACGAATGCCTGACAACTGTTGAAGTGTACGAAAAAGCTCTTTCTCAAATTCACGGCCTTGGTCGTGGTGTAGTTTAGACGGGTACCCGAAGCGGAGGACGAAATCATTAAAGATGCGCTCAGCTGCTGTCTTTCCACTCTTATTCTTTGTTGGATAAGCTTGAGCAAATCTTGTAAAATGATCAACGACCACAAGGATATATTCATAGCCACCACGGCTGGTCTCTAGATGTAAGTAGTCGATGCACACCAACTCTAGTGGCGAGCTTGATGTGATACTACCCATTGGGGCACGAACATGAGTAACTGGCTTCTTTGACTTTATGCATGGACATTTCTTAGTGATATGGTCCTCGATCTATCTAGCCATAAAAGGCCAATAGAATCTCTCTCTGTCAAGGTTAAGGACCCTCTCTGTGCCCACATGGGCCATCTCGTTATGGAGTTTCTTCAAGACAAGACTTTTGTACTGGGTGGGGAGCACCAACTGTTTCCTTTCATCTGCACGCCTGTACAGGAGACCATTTTCCAAGACTAGCTTTCCCCATTCATGGAAAAGTCGTCTGGTGGCTCTACTAGCAGCTTTTCGTATCTCGTCAGTTAAGGGTGTACCAGTCTCTTTCAACTAAATCATTTCACTGATGGCTTCATCTGCACGTTGTGCTTCCACAAGTTCATCATGGCTGATTGCATTCAAGTGATCGAAGGACGGAGACAGGTCGGCTTGGGAGGAGATGTTAAGAGCTGCCACCCAGGCTACATCTTTCTGCTTTGCTGCTTTACTCCCATCCCATACAGCACGAACCACTTCTTCAGTACACTCTTTGGTACAGGACTCAGTATAAGCTTCAATGTCTAAAGGGAGACGTGACAGCGTGTCGGCATCGATGTTAGACTTGCCTGGTCTGTACTTTATTTCGAATCTAAAATCTGAAAGCTCCCCAACCCACCGATGGCCCACAGCATTTAGCTTTGCCGTGGTCATAACGTAGGTCAGTGGATTGTTGTCTGTATATATTGTAAAGTGAGGTGCATAAAATAAATAGTCTCTAAATTTTTCACACACAGCCCACTTCAGGGCAAGGAACTCTAGTTTTCCGCTATGCAGATGGTAGTTTCGCTCAGCCGCAGTTAAAGTCCTAGACCCATACCCAATGACTCTCAACTTGCCATCCTGGTGTTGATAAAGAATCGCACCTAGTCCCTGGTCTGAAGCATCTGTATGTTATACGAACAGAGAGTTAAAGTCGGGGTATGCCAGCACAGGGGGGCTAACAAGGAGAGAAATGAGTCGATCAAGGGCTTTCTGGTGTTCAACGGACCACTGTACAGGTGTTCTGGACGGCAGTTGTGGACCTTTGCTTTTACCACGTGGTACAGCTGTTTGTCCTGGCTTGACTTGTAGTAGCTCGTAGATGGGCTTTGCTATCCTCGAAAAGTCCTGGATGTAGGAGCGGTAATAACCCAGGAACCCGGTGAGCTTTCTCACATCTCCAACTGTCTGTGGTGTCCTGCTGGCTAACGAGCGCACTGCATCCAGGTCTTTGGGATCGATTCTCATTCCCTTAGCTGACACAAGACGACCAACGTATCTTACTTCCTGACGAAACACCTCACATTTCTCAGGTCTTAGCTTCACCCCGTGTCTCTGAAGCGCTTGGAGTACTTTGCGGACGCCTTCCACATGCTCGTCAAAGGTTCTCGCATAACAAAGCACATCATCGAGATACGGGAGACAGCAGTCATCTCTCAAGGAACCCAACATCTCTTCCATACTCCGCTGAAAGGCCGCAGGGGCGTTAGAGAGGCCAAATGGGATACGGACCCATTCATACAGTCCCCAGGGAGTAATGAAAGCAGTGAGGGGCTGGGAGTCTTTGGCGATAAAACCCTGATGATAGGCTTTTCCTTGGTCAAGGATGCTGAACCAGGAATAGCCACAAGCGTGTCAGTCAGGTCTTGTATTCTAGGTAAGGGATGTCGATCAGGGATGGTCTTCTGGTTCAAGAGACGATAATCTATACAGAGGCGGAGATTGCCGTCTTTTTTTCGTACGCAAACCACTGGTGCAGCATAAGAGGACTTTGATTTGACAACCCAGCCTTTCATTAGCAGATCTTGTACATACTCTTTTACTTCTTTAAACAGTGGTTTGGGGACTGAGGAGTATGCTCTCTGCACTGGAATCTCGTCCTTGAGGTTGATCGACATCTGTAAGCTAGGAATACATCCAATATCATGACTGTCTCGTGCAAAAGCAGCTGACTCTTCCCACAGCATTTTCCTGACTTTGTCTTGTTCTTCATCACTAAGGTGGCTGAGATCTACGGGAGGCTGCCATAAGACTGGAGCAGTTTGAGTAGCTGGT
This sequence comes from Eupleurogrammus muticus, assembly GCA_036785175.1. Classification (NCBI taxonomy): domain Eukaryota; kingdom Metazoa; phylum Chordata; class Actinopteri; order Scombriformes; family Trichiuridae; genus Eupleurogrammus; species Eupleurogrammus muticus. Next base: position 2,049,825 of record JAYKQN010000013.1, on the reverse strand, counting down.
ATTGTAGCAGCGTTAACGTCTGTTCTGGACCTAGACATTTCTAGTGAATCAGTCTCAATCACCCTAGCCACTGTCTGGACGCTACCCAAGGTTGTTTTCCTTGGTATCGTGACCGAGTGTTTTGTGCTATTTTTCACTGGTATAACAACATAAGGTCTCTTGGCAGTCTGTATTTCTAGTAGGCCCTCCCCAACCTCAAGCTCTGTGAGATGGGTGCTGTTTTCATCAGGTTCAAACAAGAGAAGAGGGTCTGACTGATCTACAGCGGTTGGGATTTGACATTTAACCCAGGCTACTTGTTCGGCCGGAACAGTGGTATCATAATTGCCCGTTCTTAACAGTCTCTGATACATGGCAGGTTTATCAGTCTGAATAAAGATCACCAGCAGCTCAACTTTTTCGGCAGGGGCAGATATAGCGTCAGAAAGAAGCGTGGTGAGGGCTGAAACCAGTTTGGCTGGTCGGTTCTGAATCACTTCCTCTAGCACGTTAAATCCAAGTAGCGGTTGTGCAAGCGGGGTACTACATATGAGGAAAGGCACCATGATCGACTGGCTAAATGCAGCATTTCCAGTGAAACTGACTGCGATGAGGACCCAACCATCAAAAGGGAGGATTTCCCCATTCACAGCATGTACTTCCAGTTCTTCCTGGTCATTAAACATTTCGCTGAGGGGCCTAATGGGTGCGTCTGGTAGATACTTCTCTTTCCAGCTTCTATCAATCATGCTCACCTGAGCTCCAGTGTCTAATAAGGCCTTAACTGTCAAACCATTTAGGTCACATCGCACAATGGCTTTGGCACCTATAAACTTGGCCAAACGGCTGCTGGTTTGGGTGGGTAGGGAAAGGGGAGATGGAGGAAAGGCTTGTTCATTCTTTTCTTTTGGTCTCTGTTTTCTTAAACTAGTATTTGCATGACTCTCAGGGCTCCTGTTACGCTCAGCACTGTGGGACCGAACATGAAGCCCGGTCACTGCTTGTCCCGTGGCAGTGACCGGTTCTAGTTTTCCTGACGCTTAGGCTTTTTCAGACAGCCTACTGCTCGGTGACTGTCTTCACCACAGTAAAAGCAATGAGTACAACCTGGACGATTCTGTTGGAGGCAATTAGCACAGCTGTACGATCTGGTTTTCTTTTGGTCCACTTGAACTTGGCAATGATGGCAAGACTCTGGGTTTTGAGTCTTCTGTGGCCGTTGCAGTAGTTCAACTTTGTTCATTAATTCTTTCTTTACTTTCTCAGTCAACTGCTGGAGTGCGTCAGCCTTTGGCTGTTTATCTTGAGCATCTTTCTTTGCGCTACTGCCCAGTGTTGCAGCGACTTCCAGCTCTGTGCTATGCACGCTTACTTGTTTCTGCTTCACAGCTGACCCTAAACGCCTCTGTCTCTCATTCTCAGTGTTTGTTATTTTCATCATTTGCTTTAGAATTCTCTCGTCAGACACACTTCTATCAGAGAGTAAGGGTTTAAGTTCTCGGCGTATGTCATTATACTTATGGCTAAAGCCCTGATATATGGTGTGTAGGAATATGTCTTGAACTGTGTTTGTATTGTATTTCACTTCCGTGTGTTCCGTGCGTATTTTGCAGCAAACAGGATCTTTTGCTTGAGGCCTATTACACGGTATAAGAACTGTTGTGGGGTTTCATTGTCATTTTGTTTTGTGCACATGAGCTCTTGGAAAAGTTCTGTGTTGCTTCGCCCGCCTAAGTGGGATTGCAAGAACCCTTTAAGCTCATCAATGGTCAAATCGTCCTTGTGCATCAGCATATCTTTAAAGTTTCCTGGTTTGATAAATCTGAGGACGCCTCTCAGTATTTCAGTCTCACTGAATCGCTCTTTAACTCCTTCGTCGATTTGTCTGCATATGTTGTTGTAGCTTAAGTCTGAACTCTGATCACGGATCTGGCCACCTTGAATCTTAAACTCGCGACGAAGGTGTGAAAGATCTCGAAGGGGGACGACTCGGTCATGTTTTCCATGTGAGTGTTGTTCAGGTGTGTGCGTGTTGTAAGATGATGGTTGTGTAGAATGTACTGGTGTAGGTGGTGACGTGGGATTGTTTATGTATTGCAGAACTTTGTTGCTAAGCTCAGCATAACTAGAAAGCATTCTCTGTAACTCGGTGTCAGGGCTCTGTGTGGTGTTGCCATCAGCATGTGTGAGTGGGGCACTGGTGTTTGGTGAAGGGGCAGCTAGGCTAACCATAGCTGTGTGGATTGTGTCAGTGTTAGGAGCAGTGGTTGTCACATTATCAGTGGTTGTGTCATCAGTAACTGCATCTGGTTGACCTGCTGTCACATTCTCACTCATTACAGGGGTTGACAATACATTGGGCACATTAACATCTGTACCTGTCTTAGATTGAGCAACACGACTCTGAACGATATTATGCACAGTATCATTAAGCTCTAGCAATACTGCCATACCTGAATCCTCAGATTCCACCAAAGTGTCACTGTTCATGAAAGCTAGAATGTACTCAAAGCAACTCTCTTCTTCGCCAACCTTAAGCGTGGATGAAGTCTTCCCTGGCACAGGACCAACACTCTGGGCTAGTTGGAAAAGTTCATCGGCCGTCAGAGTGAGCAGACTCTTCTTGATGCTCCACACCAAGCCTTTTCTCTCACCATCCGCCATGACTGCTTTTCCCTCTTCCTCGCAGTTGGTCGCTCTTCCAGGCAGCTCTTTCACCCGTGGCTTTCGGTCTGGTTACACTTGTGCAGCACAGTCGTAGCCTCACGGGCACTCGTTCTGGTTGAAGCAGGGCCTGTGCATCTGAGATGATTGATGACTGAGGTAGGTTGTGTCTTCGCGATCAGAAGATGAGGGGAAACACCGGCATTGTGGATGTAGCTCCAAATCTTCCTCCAAAAGCATGGGTCGAAAAGTCGTCAGCACCCGGAACACTTCAAACGGCTGATTCTGGTTGTGCTTGTAGCCTGCGCATCTGCTGCCGATCCCCGTACGGGCCACCAAAAATCTGTAACGGGTACCGCGGCAACGGCACCGTTGTGGACAGATTAACTCCTGTAAAACAGGAGAGGAACGAGGAGACAGCGTGTCACGTTTTTCAAGCTCATATTCAGATCATGTTATGGTTGACATATTGCATTTTTAGTGTCCTTTTTTACATTCAATGAATTTCAGTGTCCATGTTGTACAAGCTTAACAAAATAAATCTCTATACCCAAGTCCATGTTCTTACAAACTTCATATAATAAACCTCTTTGTACCCAAATGCATGTTCACTTACTCTTCGTACTAGTATTTTAACTATTTATTCAAATAACACATGTAGACAATGGTAATATAAACCAGCTTAATGTTCAAGATACTTAAAACTGCCTTTTACAGTAATTCGACCAGTATTAGATCAATACAGTGCTGCAAACCTTGCTCAAACTAATAAAGTGCTAAATGTGTAACCTAAATCTCAATTTAAACAGCTGCCAGTATTACTTGAACTTGTTGAGCAAAAACTAGCATAAACGAACGGTGGGGAGCTAACATACAGCAAGCTAACCCATTCACAGTCTCATCATAAGCTAAAAAACATTGCTCAGATGCACGTGCACAAAGGACAATGTGTGTGTGTTGAGCCGACATGCTCTTGGACGTAACGTATGCGTTACTATTACAGTTTCTCTACCGGCATTGCCCTCTCATCTCAAACTCGTTACAAACAAAATACAAAACGGTCACAAACAAAAATTACTTCACCAAAACAGTTAACTTATCTCTCACACACATTTCAGCATGGCTAAATCCTAGTTTGGAGGTGTTTTGTACATTACTAACCTGTAAAACAGGAGAGGAACGAGGAGACAGCATGTTACGTTTTTCAAGCTTCTCTGCAGCAATGAAGAAAACGAACACTGCATGTAGCTAAACCCGTTACCCTGCCGGCCCGGAGTGAACACAGCACAATGCACTTCACAAAGGGAAAACCATATTGAAATAGGGATACTTACTTCCCAAACTAAATCACAGTAAATTGTGGCAAAATAAAAGACAATAACTCTCAAATACTCTTATTTTTTTTTAAAAACACATTCAACACTTTTGTGTTCGTCACACAAATCTGGATTTTTCTTTTTAGTTTATCTCTCTCACAGTGGACATGCACCTATGATGAAAATTTCAGACCCCTCCATGATTACTAAGTGGGAGAAATAGCAAAATAGCAGGGTGTTCAAATACTTATTTTCCCCACAGTATGCCTTGTAACGCCTGGAGAAGGGCATCATAACAGGCTGTACCATTTCAGTGCCATTCTTTTCCCTGGCTATAAACATGATCTTGAAATTAAACTGAAGTGGAATGTCAGCTGGATGGCTGCTCCAGGGGCTAGTACATCTCATGGGCGAGGATGAGCTTCACGCCAGCCAAGTCCAGGTGGTCGACCAGTTTTGCTTTGCCATAGGTGGGACATTAATTCCAACTGCCGGACCAACCCATCAAGAGCCTGGGCAAGGTCTTCAAGAGCTCCCTGAGAGACTCTGACACAGTTCAGTAAATCAAAGAAGATCAGGCAGCATGGCTCTCAGTGATAGACAGGTCAGGGCTACCAGGAAAATTCAGAACCTGGATCTACCCGCTTGTCTGAGGTTCCCACATCAACTATGGAGGCGCTGGGATGTACCATCAGTCAGTTCCTCAGGAGATGACTTGGGCTTCCCAGATCCCTCAGCAGCATGCCCTGTACGACCATTCCACCATGCCAAAGCTCCTGATCAGGGGCCTGTCAGATGAAATCATGATAACACGGGCCAGGGAGCTGATGATGTGTAGGGACTCTGACAAACAGTGCCACTGCAGGAATCTTGGTGGAAAGAAGCGGAAGAAAGTGGAATGCTGAAGAAGCCATTTCCAGAGCTGAAACACTGCTGCAAGACAACATCTTGGTTGGAAACACAGCGGTGGGGTGGAGCGGGCCTCGACTGTTTCCCCGCTATGACAAAGCCAGAGTAAGGGGGAAGCAGCAAATGGTATGAGATGAAATCAGAGCAGAGGTAGAAGAATATTGTCCTGTAAAAATCTTAGGGATGTACCAACAAGGCACCCTTACTAGGTGGGAGAACACAGACAAGTGTAAAATCACCTGGTCAGAGATCTGGAGAGGAAAACCCCAGCGCTTTAAGTTCCTCATCCAATCAGTGTACGATCTTCTCCCTTGTCTTACCAATCTGCAGTGATGGGGTTTAGCAGACACTGCGGCCTGCCAGCTATGCCGCAAGTGAGCCACTTTGAAGCACATCCTTTGTTAAGGTCTGTATTGCTGGCATCACGACCAGGTCCTTAAGGCTTTGGCAGAAATGGTCAGCGCAGCATTTTCCACCTGCACGTTTCAGCACACCCCTAAGCAGTCCATCACCTTCGTGAGAGCCGGGGAGAAGGCACATACCATGGCAAGAGACTGGAGACTCCATGTCAACCTGGGAAGACAGCTCAAGTTCCCAGAACACATCTCAGCCTCTTTGCTTCATCCAGATATGGTGTTAACATCCGAATCATCAAAACAAGTGGTCCTGATTGAGCTGATTGTCTGTCCCCTGGGAAAACAGAGTGGAGGAGGCCAAGAGCAAAAGAAGGCAAAATACACGGAGCTAGTGTTGGACTGCAGAAGTAGGGGCTGGAAGGCACGTTGTGAGCTAGTTTAGGTAGAGTTTTGTGGTTTTGGCGGCCAGTCCATCAACCGCACCCTCAAACTTCTTGGAGTTAAAGGTCAGCTTTGCAAAAGGGTCATCACAAACATCTCAGAGGGTGTGAAGAAAGCCTCACGATGGCTATGGTATGCTCTCGGAGGGGGGATCCAGTAAAGTGGTGGGTCACTTGGACACAAGTCAGGCGCTGATCACCTCCGGCTGGGTGGCCTAAGTGAGGGTGTTTAAAAGACCTGAAACACCCTGTGACCTCGGGTTCATCACTGAAGATGTGGCCAAGTAGCACCAATTGGTGTATTTAGGAACTGCTTCAGGTCTAGACTTTGACTTTTTTTTCCCCACAACTAGATATTTTTAATTTTGAAACATTGTTGATTTTGTGTTATGTTAAGGTTTTCAGTGGTCTGAAACTCTTTCCATTTTAATATGAGTGCTTGGACAGGGCTCCTTGAGATATTAAAAACATGTGAAGTTTCATATCTTAGCATCTCATTTTTTTCTCCTTGTAAAGTTCACAGCAACCATTAAGTGACGCTTGACCCTTTCCAGGTTGTATCCAAGGCTTTGCTGTGGTCCTCAAGGCAAAACCGAAATGTACATTTTTTTAATATCTCCGAGCACAGCAAAGACACCTTGCCAGAATCAGATAAGGACAATACGGATATTGTTGCGGACGTCTGGAATGTTAAGGAGAAGGTCATTCAGGCTCTGGCCCTTTGAGCCCTTTGATTTATTTGTACTGTTCCAGACGACCATCTCATATACTTGCTGTGGTAGGCCACCTTCCATTCCTTTGCCAACAGCTTCTGTCCTCAGAAACATTGCTTCAACCGTTCTCCTGTTGTTCAACAATGTTGATGGATCTTACACCTAGGGGTACTTTGCATGCTAATGGGTTTCTCACTCATTGGGCAGCTGTAGCTCAGTCATCCACAAGTTAGAGGATTGGTGGTTTGATTCCCTGCTCCTCTAGGTTACATATGTCTTCGGGCAAGATACTCAACCCCAATATGCCTCCAATGGTGTGTTCCATTGGTGTATGAGTGCTTAGTTTCCTGATGTGTGGGTGGCTGTGTATATTGACACTACAATGTGAATGGATGAATAAACACTTATAGTGACAAGCACTTTGAAGGGTAGAAAATGACTAGAAAAGCGCTATACAAACACAGGCCATTTACCATTCTGATGACGTAGGAAAGTGCAATTTTCTTTTTCGAGCTCTTGCTCTTCAGAGATGGTCATCTCTCGCCCCTCCAGGCTGACAATTCCAACATCTGTAGCCAGCACATCTGAGCTTACACGCAGCCCTGATGCTGTCCCACTTCCACCAGTCTTGACTGGAAAACAGATGTAAAGGTTTGGGGGAGTTGAGGTGGCTGTACTGGGGTGTGGCTGATTATTTCTCTGTAGTCCACGGCTGTGGGTTTGGGAGGCATGGGCTGTGATGTTGACGTCTCAAGTCCAAAATCTTTCTGGGTTGGTGGACACTGTTGCGGTCTCCAAACATTGTGTGGAAAAAAAAGGAATAATGGCTCAAAACAGGAAACCACAACATAAAGGAGGGACATCAGAGTACAAGTATTAATGATTTTATTATTTTTTCCTTCCCCACAATAGGTAAAGGTGAAATGAAAAATAGAATGTTAAATTATAATGTCAATATTCAAAACCAATAAAGTGTTAAATTATATCTTCTCTTACCAACCCAGAGACTCAACAAAACCCAAGAGGATCCGGAGAGACCAGCCAAAGGCAAGAAAATGAGGGGAGGCCCAGGCCACCCCCTATAGGGACGTCGAAGCTGGTCCTCCCCTCCCCTAAAAGAACACCCCAAAACCATAAACTAAACACGAAAACTGGAACTGCTGGCCATCTCCAGGTCAAACAAAGTAACAAACAAATGAAACAAAAGGCTAACAAAGAGCATGGTTAGCACTGCTGCTGGTTCGGTGTCTGTCTCCCATGACACTGCACATGCTGGCTTTTATAGAGGAGTGGAGCCAATAATGATGTCACCAGTGAGAAGAGAAGAGGTTAGGCACAGCCAATGAGAGAGAATCCTGGCCGCACGCAACACCCCCACCCTATGATGGTGAATACCGGGAGTGCAGCGTGAGGTCATTCACTCATCAGAAAAAGAGCGTGACAATGTATCGGCCAAAACATTATCCTTGCCACGGACGTGCCTGACCTCTACATTAAAGCACTGCAGGAAAAGAGACCACCTCATCAACCGCCGATTGGTGTTCCGCATCTTCCGATAGTCTGTGCAAAACCGATCCGAGCCATCAGACTTTGCAGCCAAAAGACAGGGTGAACTCCAAGCACTTATGCTAGGTATAGCAATGCCATTCTCCCTCATGTACTTCACCTGCTTTTGCAGACGAAGCCTTTTTTCAGAATTAACGCGATATGCATGCTGTCTAATTGGTGGGGAATCGCCAACATCAATATCATGCTGCAAGACATGTGTACGGGTCGGCACATCTGAAAAGAGAGTTTTATTAGAACAAATTAAATTGATCACATCCTCACGTTGAGACTGAACCAAATTTGGAAGACAATCATGGAGAGTAGCAAGCATTTCTGAGTTCCTAAGCCGCCCATCAGTGACATCAGTGGAGAAGCTTGCAATATCCTCCTGGTCATCTTGAGATTCACGAGGAGGGACAATGGTGTCACTAGACAGTGCCATAGTTACCTTGTCCAGTTCACCAATTTCAGGCAGCTCAGATGACTTACTGATCTCTGCATCATCTGAAGTCTGGGACCCAAGCTGAGAATCTCTGTCAAAATAAGGCTTCAACATATTAATATGACACAACCTACCCCGTCGCCGACATTCATGGGTATCAACAATATAATCACGATCCCCAACTTTTTTCTTGACGAGGTAAGGGCCACTATAACGTGCCTGCAAAGCAGAGCCAGGAATGGGCAACAAAACCAGGACCTTATCACCAGGATTAAAACTCCTGCTTTTCGCACCCCGATCAAACAATCTTTTCATTTTTCCCTGTGCAATGGCCATATTTTCTTTTGCCAACTCACAAGCACGATGAAGTTTGAGACGGAAGTTGGACACATAGTCAAGAAGGTTCTGAGGCTTACTGTCACTCAACCACTTCTCCTGCAAAAGCCGTAGGGGCCCCCTGACTGTGTGAGCAAACACCAAATCTGCTGGGCTAAAACCAAGCGATTCTTGTACCACCTCTCGAGCAGCAAAGAGGAGGTGGTGGACACCCTCATCCCAGTCTTTTTCAAATTCAAAACAGTAAATGCGTAGCATAGACTTTAAAGTCCTATGGAAACGTTCTATGGCTCCCTGACTTTCTGGGTGATAAGCACTTGAGCACACATGAGAAATGTCGAGTTGTTTCATGACTTGAGTAAAGATGCGTGACATGAAGTTGGAACCCTGGTCAGATTGTATTATCTTTGGTAAACCGAAAACAGAAAAGAACTTGACCAAAGCCTTCATCACAGCTGGGGCTGTGATGGAACGCAACGGGATAGCCTCAGGAAACCGAGTCGCTGTGCACATAATAGTCAACAGAAATTTGTTACCACTCTTAGTGCGAGGCAAAGGCCCAACACAATCAATCTGAACCCGCTCAAATGGTTCACCAATAACAGGGATTGGATAAAGTGGATAAGGAGAGATGGGCTGAGTTTTTGCAACCTGACACACATGGCATGTTTTGCAATGGTGGCGGACATCACTTTTCAGGCCTGGCCAGAAAAAATACCGCAAAACACGATCAAAAGTCTTATTGATCCCCAGATGACCGGAAAGTGGATTATCATGTGCCAATTTCAACACCTCACTTCGATATGTTTGAGGAATGACAATCTGTTCCACCACTCCCCAACCATCATAGCCTGAAAGCTGTGGAGGAGTCCACTTGCGTGTAAGCACATCATCTCTCAAAAAAAACCCTGTTGACAAACCATCTAGCTCCTCTCCTGAAACAACTCTTTCAAAGAGAGGAGCCAGTGTTGCATCCTGTTTTTGGTCAGCAACCAGCTGCTCACGTGACATACATACATTTGACTTAGTTTGAGGCAGCACAACAGAATGGGTAGAAACCTCAGGAGAGGCAGGTGGATGAGCTGAACAGTCCACCAGGAAGCTGTCAGCCAGCCCCACCTCAGCCTCTGGTTTCTGACAGTCAGCCATTGCCCGTGTCATAGCACAAACAGAAAACACTTTGGGAAATTTAAACCCCAAATCATCAGAATTTCCCGACAGAGGAACAGAGATTACCTCTGGATTAATGAGCATTTTACCACCAGCCAAATCATTGCCCAAAAGAAGAGTCACCCCTTCAATTGGGAGTTGAGAACAGACCGCCACTTTAACACAACCTTTGACCAAGTCAGAATCAAGAAAAATGTTGTGAAGTGGTAGGCCCACATATTGCATCTCAAACCCCTTCACAAGCACATTTGAATTAACAGCAGACCTTTCTGAAAATGGCAAAACATGCTCTAGAATTACAGACTGATTGGATGCAGTATCTCTGATGATATTAACAGGTACCATAGGGTCCCCCTCTGTCAGAGAAACAAAGCCTTTCATAAGAAATGGCTGAAATTCAGAGTCAGCAGCATGCACTGATTTAACAGCAGCAGAAGGCAATAAGGAAGACTGATGTTTAATTAAAGCAATAGTTTTAGGTTGTTGAGATCTGTTCTTGAGAGCATAACATGTTTTTATAGTGTGACCAACTTTTTTGCAATAATTGCAAGTAGGCCTTTCTTTCACTCTTTCCCCACCCTCTGACTTGTCCAGCTTCTCCTCACCATCCTGTTTAGAAAAAGATTTTACAGAGTCTGTGTGAGAAATGCCAAATTTGTCAAGGTTGGATTTACGCCATGGATTAGAACTACGCTCTGAAAACACAGTCCCGCCATAACTATTCTTATGGGTGAGCACATATTCATCTGCAAGGATAGTTGCAGCTGAAAGAGTTGTAACCTTCTGCTCATTAACATAAGTTGCAATTCTCTCTGACAGACAGTTCTTAAACTCCTCAAGAAGAATGAGTTCACGCAGCTGATCAAAATCTGTGACCTTTGATGACTGACACCAGCGGTCAAATAGAGCTTCCTTTTCCCGACCAAACTCTGCAAATGTTTGATTATCAGATTTTTTGAATCTGCGGAACTTCTGCCTGTAGGCCTCAGGCACCAACTCAAAAGCCCTGAGTACTGCAGCTTTAACTTTATCATAATTAAGAGAGTCATCAGATGATAACGAGGCATATGCCTCCTGGGCTTTCCCAGTTAGAACACACTGCAATAATAATGGCCAAATCTTTCTGGGCCATTTCAAAGTATTAGCCGTACGTTCAAAAAGCGTGAAATATTTGTCCACGTCTTTGGTATTAAATTGAGGAACCATACGAATGCATTTATTAACATCAAAATCAGTTTGGGCACCACTTACAAGAGACGCACTGTGGCTAAGCTCCAATTCTTTCAAACGTATTTCACGTTTAGTCTGTTCTTCAAATTCCATCCTCTTAATTTGAACATTGAGCTCTTGCTCTTGCTCTTTAAGTCTGGCTGCCCTCTCATTATCCCGGTCTTGCAACTCTATGCGGCGTAGCTCTAGCTCCAACTCTAGCTTCCTAACTTCAGAGTCCACTGATTTTACTGGTGAAGCAGCTGTACCAGGGTCAGGAAGAACACCATTATCAAACAATGCTTCCCATAACTCAAATTTTATTGTTTTCTTTGATTTAGTACTTAAGATTTTGATATTATAATGATCAGCAATATCAATTAAATGGTCTTTTGTACATTTATGGAAAACTTCAAGGGAAGGCTGCTTAACAAAATCTTCCAACTTAAATTCCATTTTATTTTCTGGCTCTTATCCCTTGTACTAAAAATTGTTTTTATTTTACCGCAAAGCGACAAAAAACCGAGCACAAAAAACAATTGCAAAGCAATTAAAGGTCATCAAGACCACCACAGAGAAAAAATGCTCGCAAAAAGATACAAGGAAAAGAGTCAAATTAATGAGACAGACCAGAAAAAAAAATCTATTGACCAAACTAGTACTCAAAATGATGTCCCAATTAAAGGTGTGCACAAACTTAAGGCCTAACGATGCAATTTAACTCCAAACTGATTACCAATTACTGAAAATACTGGCAGGACAAAGAAATTACCTTAAGTCATTTAATTAAGGTGGACAAAATAAATCCAAACCTTACTTATTTTTACATGTGCACACCAACAAATGAAATAATTTCAAAATTATAGAAAAAGGATAAATCTATAGTTTTGACGAGCCCCCATCATGTTGCGGTCTCCAAACATTGTGTGGAAAAAAAAGGAATAATGGCTCAAAACAGGAAACCACAACATAAAGGAGGGACATCAGAGTACAAGTATTAATGATTTTATTATTTTTTCCTTCCCCACAATAGGTAAAGGTGAAATGAAAAATAGAATGTTAAATTATAATGTCAATATTCAAAACCAATAAAGTGTTAAATTATATCTTCTCTTACCAACCCAGAGACTCAACAAAACCCAAGAGGATCCGGAGAGACCAGCCAAAGGCAAGAAAATGAGGGGAGGCCCAGGCCACCCCCTATAGGGACGTCGAAGCTGGTCCTCCCCTCCCCTAAAAGAACACCCCAAAACCATAAACTAAACACGAAAACTGGAACTGCTGGCCATCTCCAGGTCAAACAAAGTAACAAACAAATGAAACAAAAGGCTAACAAAGAGCATGGTTAGCACTGCTGCTGGTTCGGTGTCTGTCTCCCATGACACTGCACATGCTGGCTTTTATAGAGGAGGTGGAGCCAATAATGATGTCACCAGTGAGAAGAGAAGAGGTTAGGCACAGCCAATGAGAGAGAATCCTGGCCGCACGCAACAGACACGGAAGATCTCATCTGCTGTCCCATATGTTGGGCAGACTAAAGTTTCTTGACACTTTGTCCTCCAGGCTGCCCAACAGCTGGATCTTCTTGACCTCCTTGGAGCCAGTTGGTTCTCCTTTCTGTTAGAGTGCCTCACATTCTTTTCTCCAGAGGTAGAAGTTTTACTTGTTTCTGTTTAAGTCTGCCATTAAGTTTGATGGCCGGTAACTGGTGTGGTAACTTCTTTGGGAGTTTATTCACCAGCTTTGTCTGAAGCAGGCCAGCTGCGCCAGAGGTCACCTCAAGCAGCAGGCCTTCCGCACTTGTGATGCTCTGCTGGAGGTCAGATCGCTCTTGTTCTGACTTACCGAGTCCATTTGCTCATTGTTTCATTTGCATCTTCAATAGCCGCTCCAGGTTGCTGAGCATCATATATCTCTAGCTTCAGATCAAATTTGCTGCAGTCAGTTGATTGGACTCCTTTTCAGCAGCTTCTAATTCAAGAGCTTGACACAGCCAAAGCTTTGCCACAGGACTTTCTGGACAATAGTCTTTACTTACTCCAGCTTTTGCCTACAATCCTGTCCTCTTCTTCGCTTCTGTGTTGAGGTCGGCTTTGGCTTTGAGCTCCACCTCCTCAATGGAGATCGCTACCTCCATTACCTTCTTGGCCTCAACCTTGACCTTGCTGAAGGCTTCCATCAGTTTATCCGCTGACATTTTCTTGCACCCAATCTGTTTTGTGGTTGTTCTCTCCCTTTTCAATTGTTGAAGAAACTTTGACTGCCATTTTTGGCTCCGGGAAGAACATTGGGCTGGGCATAGACTTGGGCAGCAGGGCCAGCTAGGCTTGGCAGGTTGCTTCAGGCTGGCTGGATGGGGCTTCTTCCACCAGCTGGAAGCCAGTTTTTTAAATGTTGTTTAAAGTATGTTTGGTATTGTGCACTTACAATTTGAAAAAGATTGTAGGTCGAAGGATTTGACAAAACAGTTTTCCTTTTTTGACTTTTCCTCCTTTTATTAAAGTTCAGAGCACAGAGTTCTAGAGAAAGGTGAATTGAAGCTTAGTCAGTTCAGTCTTATCCCCTTAGGTGAAAAACCTGAAGGCAGACATGAAGATAGATGAAGTAAATTAAATTAAGGCCAGCAAAGGTGCAAAATACTGTCGCAGGTTGTGGTATGAACCCCAGAGAAGACATAAAAATAGAGGCGAAACTGGGTGGGAAAAAAAAAGTCTTCATTGTTCTGAAGCAAGTAAAAGATTGCGGTAACATTCAGGGATGCCAGACAAGTCTGTGGACTAGGGTGGGGAGCAGAAGGGTGAAGTCTGGGGAGGCAGCGCCGACAAGAGGCAGTTGGTGTGGAACTGACACTCCAGCCTATCACAACCCCATTCACCCAGTCAAAGTGTGGATTGTATAGTTTTAACACGGAGTCCTAGGACCACAGGGGTATGAAAAAAAGAAATCACCAGGAACTGCATCAACTCCTGGTGATTGTCGGAGATGATCAGGGATTTGGGGACAGTCTGCTGCATTACATGAGCCAGGAGTCTGCCATCCAGAGCGTTAACTCTCCGAGGCCAGTTGAGTAGATGAAGCTCTCGTTAGCGCCAGAGTCCACCGCAGCCAGTTTTGGAGGACCTCACTGAGCAGGGTTCATTGGGATTCTGGAGGTGTTGGTCATTGTGCATGGTCCACCTGGATCCCGCTACCTCCCCAGATGAGCCTGTGCTTTTGGCCGAATGGGACATGCAATGTGGAGGTGGCCCCGCCTCCCCATAAAATAAGCAGAACCAACCTCTGCATCTCCACTGGTGTTCGACGGGGGACAGCCCAGCATGTCGCAGCTGCATGGGTTCCCCCCATGGGTCAGTAGGAGCACCAACACTGCGCCCCACCGCTACCCGAATACAATGAAAGGAGGGGCAAACAACAGGGAAGAACACACAGAAACTCAGAGTCACAGCGGTGGCTGTGACAAAATACTGCTGTGCAAATATGCAAAAGGATGTGCAAAATATGTTTGCAATAGATATTTATAAAAATTTGCAATTAAACTAATTTAAAATACAGAGTGTGATGTCATGAGAGGCAATCAACGTTCAGCAGGGCAGTCCAAGAAGTGCACGGAGACAAAATTCAAAATGCTGTTTCTTTTACTAGCGTTCAAAATGGTTTAACAGAAAAGGCATTCCAGCGCAAAAGGCAAAGTAAGGATTTCTTTTTTTCAATGGTTTATTATCAACAAAAAAAAGGTCTCTAATTGAACTCAAAAGTCTTCACTTCGCAATAAAGTTCACTTCGCAATACACAAACAATTGTCCTTTTCTTCTTAGAAGTTTTCCTGGGACTTTACCCCCACAGTACCTCCACACAGCGCAGCAAACAGAAATAGTCCAACACCAAAGAATGAATAATCCAACAAAAAGAGTCTTCTCTTCAGCAGATTTTTCAGAACATATAATCTGTCTTCCGCTTCTCTCCTACTCGCCACACTCTACTGAGAGCTCTGGTGTCCTAAAAAGCCCTGCAGTTCCACTGCAGAACATTGGCCACAGGTATGCCTCATTAGGCAATCAGTGTTCAGTGGATTGGAGTGCCGGGTGAAGTTCCTGGCAAAGTTCCTGGCTCCACCAGCAGATGGAGCCATGCCAGGATACTGCTGTAGCCATCTCAAGGGGATGTAGCGCCCCTCCAGGACCCGGCCTTTCGTGACGTCACAAGCGTTAAATACAGCCGTCATAAATTAGGATGTTTCAGAAAGTTATAATTGAACACAATGAACATATACTTAAGAGTACCTAAAAAGAGTTTAGCATTGACTGTCCCACTATAAAAAGCTTCTGCACAACTGACAAAGCGCAGTTTTAACAATAAGCCACAGACAACTGTGCTAAACATTGACATGTTTACTTTAGTTTTTATATCAAAATAAAATACAAGATGTGCCCAAGCTGTTTAAGTTTTAATTACAATTACTGAATACACAAACAAGTTTAGAAACACGAGCAAACAAACGCTCTAAACGTAGACGCCACAAGACTGCTAATTTCCCCACAAGACCATTTCCCCACAAGACCAATGTGAGGGTCTAAGGACAGGGGATGTTGTGTTGCTTTTGTACAAACTGTAAAGGCCGTTGGGGCAAATCTGTGATTTGTGATTCTGGGCTATACAATTAAATTGAATTAAATTAAACAAACCTCACTTCTACCATTGATGATAACAAACAACTCACCGGCTGCCTCTTCCGGACTTCAGATTCACATTTGTACTGTAATGAGAGGTAAGGTAAGTACAGCGACTTTCACATGCGCTTCTCACCAGCGTCTCTACAACTGAATGCAGTATAATAGTTAAACAGCTGGCATTATCAGCCAAGTCGTGCTTCCACTAATCAGATGAACACTCATGTTGCTATGTAAAACACCAACCACTTTGTGCAACTCAAACACCACCCATTTTTTTTTCCAAAATATTTACCGTGCATTATTTTTCTAAGTGAACTAGAACCAAATCATACAAACATAGTTTGCTTGCAACTTTCACTAATTTGCATCAGAATGAAAGACTAAATTCATTTGAGATATCGCTGAGTTTTCCTTCTAATTCAGTGGCTGAATTTAACATTATGTTAAAAAGAACAGGGAAATGGCCTGGAAAAGGAAAGGCTGAGATGTTGCTGTAGAAAATGTCTGATTTAAAACGATTGGTGATGTAAAATCATCCTGTATTTGAGAATATAATTTAGTCGTTTCCTTTGCAATTGTAGTTTATACAAAACAATTTATATTATGAAATTGTATTGCATGAATATTCACACACACACACACACATATATATATATATATATATATATATATATATATATACCCACACATACATACATACACACACACTGCAAATCTATTTTACCATATTAGAAACTAACTTCCAAAAAAATATATAATTAAAATTAAACAGCAAAATTACTTACCCCAGATAGTGAGTTCCAATTTTTAACATTTCCCATAATCTGAATAAAAGACAACCTTTGGTTGTGAGACAATGATGCTCACATGTCAAATGTCCATGAACAGAATATCCTTGTTATGTGACCTCAGAAATTGTATTTCCTTCAAAAATAAAAGTCTCCTTTTCACCCCTAGCTTTGAAAACAGATTTTATATCATAGCTAAAAAAATGAAGATAAAGCAATTGTCGCCATATAGCAACACTATGTAATAGATGGCTAACGGGTATAAAAAGAATAATACACATTTGATTAAAGCATCCTTTAAAGCATCTTTATTAAGCAGCTCGTACCCTGCCTGCAGTTGGGTCTTATCTGAAAACCTCAGACTAAGTAAAAGTAACACAAGTGCTTACTAAATTTTCCTGGGAGGCAGACAGAGGTGGAAGGATTTTAATTAAAGGGATGCCTTCTTCCAACATGTCAAATACAAAAATATTTCAAAGCAAGCACCATTCAAACATACATCTCTAATTTTGTTTACATCTGGATTAAAAATGAAATCGTCTTGGAGTGTAATACATGATAAACACAGTGTGTATTGTAAGTTCAGTGTATCATAAGAAACAAAAAAGGAAAAATAACACCCAGATAATCAGTTGATTTCTGTTTGTTAAACAAAGCTTAAACATTTAAACAACGATTAATCTGAACATTCAACATTTAAGTAAGCAGAGAAGCACTTTAATATATATATATAAACATATATATATTTAATTTTGACACCACCACTGACAATTTTCTTATTTTTTTTTCTAAAAAGAAATCAGTAGAAATGAGTCATTAACAACCAAAAGGTGACACCTATAACCCAGAGCCTGACTATGCACCAAAAAGTCCTGCTTTTTTGGCAAAGTGAAACAGAAGTGCAACAAGCCTCTATGGAGGAGTGGTAGAGTGCTAAAACAATGCGGGTGCAGAAGAAAAAGGCATCTCCGAGGAGTCAGGGATAAGAACAGAGGGAAAAGCTCGTCAGACAGGAAACAGAAAGGCCCTCAGTGTCTTTGTTGTCAATCCAGAGGCCGTTTTTCACCGTGTTTCTTTGTGAATTCCTCTGCATTCTTCATGTACTTTACGCGGTCTTTAGTGTATTCCTCCGCCAGGTCGGCCCGCAGTGGGTGCTCTGGCTGAGGGATGTTTACCAGGGTAATGAGACACTGGATCACTGCAAGAGAACAGAAGTCTGGTAATGGATTTAAAAATAGGAACTTCTGAGTTATTCAGGAAGAAAAAAAAAGAGAGCAGTGGTGGGGAAATCTTTTTTTTTTTTTTTTTTTTTTTTTTTTTTTCAACCTTCAGATTTAAAATTAGAGCTTCAACAACTGGTCAATTAGTTGCTAACTATGACATTAATTATCATTAATCTTTTGATAATCAATTACTGTCATTATTAGAAAGAAAATGTTCAAATTCTCTGGTTCCAGCTTCTCTTCTCTGAATATTTGCTATTTTTTTTTAAACTTGTATAATAGTAAACTGATGGTCTTTGGGTTGTGGTCTGTTGGTCTGGACAAGAAAAAAGACATTTTATGTTTAACCTTCATCTCTGGGAACCCTTGATCAATATTTTACACTATTTTATAAACCAAACAACTCATTGATTAATTGTTCCAATAATTGAGAATTCACTATCAGGATAGTAACTGAACAAGTAGTGAACTCATTCATGCCTGCAGTGGAATCTTAAAATGTCTTTCACTGAATTTAGAGTTGTCGCTGAGCTAAAAACAAACCCAACAAAATGTTAGTAATCAAGTTACTGTTACTTATTTGATCAAAATTGGAAACACGACACATGAAAACACGACATGATTGTTGAACAAATAATGAATTAGTTTTTTGTGTCATCAAATAATATTGATCAATGTTTCCCAAAGCTGAAGATTCAAATTAAAATGTCTTTTTTTTCCAGACCAACAGTTCACAACCCAGAGATCAGTTTACTATTATAGAAGACTAAAGAAACCAGAAAATAATCAGAGAAGAGAATATTGAACAAGAGAAGTTGAATATTTTCTTATTAAAATGACTCAAATCCATTAATCAATTATCAAAATAGTTAGATCAACAAGCTCACTGAAGATTTGATCAGGTCAATGACTTGTCCTCACCTTGGCAAGTCCGTGTTGCTGGTTTCCAGTTCTCCACACTGATGATGGGCAGACACACTTGACCCTTCTCGTCAATGTTGGGATGGTAGATCTTTGTCTTGAATGTGATTTTGGGAGGTTTGAATGGATACTCACCCGGGAAGTTGATCTCAATCCGGAATGCTCCTTTGTCGTAGGGAGCACAGTCCTGGGAGGAGATTAAAGATGTTTGTAGATCAGAGTCCTTCAGCTCGTTACTTTGTGTTTTGAGCACAGTTCGATACTTACAGGAACAATCAGCCCCTGCCAGCTCAGAATGTTCCGCTCATCCACTTCAATGCTGCGGAACTGCTTCATTCCAGATTTACGGATGTCATCAAGCTCCTGTAACAAGCAGAGACACAGACTCAGACAAAAGACATGCTCAGGTAACTTTAACCAACCAGCAGGGGGAACTATACCCAGATACAGAATCACTAAAAATACAAAAACATGTCATAGGACAAAAACACACATAATAAATTCATTATGCAGAACACCTGATCAAGATCATTAGATTAATAATAGGGAGCATCCCTATTTAAGCATCAACCATTTGCTAAATACATCATTTACTTCAGTAATGTACCAACATTGCAATGTGAAAATACTTCACTACAAGTAAAAAATGGATGAAGATTCCAACTCAAAAAAAGTACAGAAATATAAGCAACAATGTGGAGTAAAAGTTATTGATATTTTACTTCATGACATCATCAGATTATTAATGTGCAGCATCAGTTTATCAGCATGTTACTTTTGTGGCTGCTAGACATGGAGCTACTTTAACTACTTGATATACAGTTAACTAGTTTAGTCCAGTGGTTCCAAACCTACGGGTTGGCCCCCTCTCAAGGGACATCAGTAAAATGTGAGGGATCCTGAGACGGGAGAGGATTAATGGGAGAGAAATGAAGAACAAAATTCTGAATCCTGGTATAATATTGGATATTTGAATATTTATTGAAACAAAACCACTGGTTTAAAAGCTTATTATTTTATCATTGAGTTAAATCTGCATCTGAAACTGACTGAAGCTTCAGATAAATGTAGAAAAGTGTAAAGTAGCGGCACATAAAAATACTCAAGTACTTGAGTAAATGTATTCACTTACTTTGAGGGGAATTCCTCAATTGTTGTATAAGACAAGGAAATCAAAACTAAATGTGTTTCACTCAGTGACTATTCAGAACAGAAACTGGTCTCTTTCCTGAGACGGGTCTATCGATATATGTAGCGATCACTTAACTTGATGACATGTATAGTTATGCGCGTCATCTTCCACATTGGGGATGACTGCTTATCCATCACCCAGCTGAAGCCTGACGTCACGTCTTAGCCCCAAAGTCTCCATGTTTGAGTTTCAAGCGGTGACAGCGTGTGAAGGCGCCGCCGATCTGCGTTTTCACCGTATTTCCTCTCAAAAACCGGCAGCTCCTGTCGGACTCGTCTCCTGCTGAGTCACGTCTAAGCAGCAGCTTAAGTAACGTGAAGGTGACGGTAACGTTAGTTCCGCCTCCGCCACCGCCAGTAACCGTTCATCAAACCATACACACGACTTCCTGCGGGACCTCTTGTCAGTAGCGCCAATAGGACAAGTTTACATCCTCCGTAGGTGAAATAAAGACAAGTAACCGAACAGTTCTCACCTTTTCTAGTCTCCTAATGGAAGTCATTGTACCGGTTCTAACGTCTTCTTCTGTTTCTTTCGGTTCCTTCTCGCTTTTCTTCGGGTTTGCGGGCGGTTTCACTGGAGGTGAAATGCCTCAGTGCCGCCGCCCGGCGGCAGGGGGGAGCTTTTTCTCTCCTTTTTGATTGAAAATTCCTTATGTAAGAAAACGGAAAAGTGGCTGGAGACTGAAAAAATAAGGGGTTACTTAATTATTATTATTTAGAAAAAAAGTCAGTTTTTTTTTTACAGAAAATGTTTACCTTATGTTTTTGTAATCAAAATTCCAACCAGAATCCCTGCTTTTCTAGAATGAAAGAATATGACTGTATGTAGACTGACTGTAAAATCTTATATTTGAGCTATTTTTCCCTTGTGTAACATAAAGAAAAAAAATAAGGAAAATAACAACAATAATAATAGGAATAATAACAATACAACAACAAAACAACAAAATATTAGTAAAAATAACTGTCTTCATTCCTACTAATCAGAAGTCTATACAAGTCCAACAGTTGCAATTACCCCCTTTTAAAAGAAGAGAGAGGCCTGCAAATTTCATCATAGATCCAATTCAACTATGAGCGACAAAATACGGGGGACGATTCAAGGAGATCACATTGTGAGATTTTTGGTGAATTAATTGGTTAATTCTTCATTAAAAAATATTTGGTCGCCTACAAAAAGATAGATTTCTGGCTCTCACAGAGCTCTAACTTTTTCTTTAAGAGCCTCCTCTCTCCTCCACTCATTACCTGTGTTAATGGCACTTGTTGGAACTCATTATCAGTATAAAAGACACTTGTCCATAACGGTGGGCAAAAATCCCAGAACCACATGTAAGACTTAGTGAATAACTTGCAGAGAGCTGGGAACAAAGTAACAAATGCTACCATCAATAATACAATATGCTGACTCAAATCCTTCAGTGCCAGACGTGTCCCGCTGCTTAAGCCAGTACATGTCCAGGCCTGTCTCAAATGCTATAGAGCATTTGTATGATCCAGAAGAGAATTGGGAGAATATCATATGGTCAGATGAAAACTCAACTTGTTGTGTTTGGAGCAGAAAGAATGCTGAGTTGCATCCAAAAGAACACCATAGCTACTGTATAAAGCATAAGGGGGAACATCATGCTTTGGGCTATTTTTCTGCAAAGGTACCAGAATGACTGATCTATATAAAAGAGAGAATGACTAGGGCCATGTATCAAGAGATTTTGACTATAAACCTCCTTCCATCAGCAGGGGTATTGAAGATAAAATGAGGCTGGGTCTTTCAGCATGATGATGATGATCCCAAACACATTGCACAGACAATGAAGGAGTGCCCTTGTAAGACGCATTTCAAGGTCTTGGAGTGGCCTACTTAGTTTTCATATCTCACCCACATAGAAAATCTTGGAGGGAGGTAAAAGTCCATGTTGTCCAGTGATAGCCCCAAAACATCACTGCTCTAGAGGATATCTGCATGGAGGAATGGGCCAAAGTACCAGTGTGTGAACACCTTGTGAAGACTTACAGAAAACATTTGATCTAAGTATTGAAAATCAGTTTTGACCAAATACTAGTTTTCTATCATAATTTGCAAATAAATTCTTTAAAAATCAGACGTGTGATTTTCTGGATTTGTGTTTCATCTGTCTTTCATAGTTGAGGAATACCTATTAAGAAAATGACAGGTTCGCTCTCGTTTTAAAGGGGGAGAACTTGCATAATTGGTGGCTGACTACTCTTTTGCCCCGCTGTACATGAATAAGGTCATATGTATAAATATCTTAAATAAACCTGTAGGGTTAGGTGGATATTCTAAGAACACAGTTGAAAATAGCACAGGTGGAAAGAAAGTAACTAAGTACATTTACCTAAGTACTCTACTTCAGTACAATTTTGAAGTAATTAAGTATTTCCCTTTGATGCTACTTTATATTTTTATATCACTATATTTTACTGGTAATTATTGTATTATTTCTTACATTTACCTGACAGCTTTTCATATTTAGATTAATAATACAAATTATGAATACCCTTTTCGTTTTGATCAAGATATCTAATGCTATATGAAATGATTACAATTAAAGTTAATACATCAATAATCAATGTTCAATATTATTATGAAATGGTCCAATCTGCATAATAGTACTTTCACTCTGTTACTTTGAGTATATTTTAATGCTAATATTTTTGTAATTTTACTTATTACACTTGTGTAAAAATGAGAGTTACTGGAAGGTAGCCGGTTGTGTGGTAATTGGAGGGTTAATTGAAGAACACAGTACATATAAAGCTGTGTAACATTTAAAACGATGCAATATTTTTACAGAAAACCTTGTTTGATTTCAAGTTTACATGGAATTCTACTGTTTTCACTTGTGAAAGGTTTTGTTTTTTGTTTTCGTTGCTTCAAATGCATCCTCTGCCAGAAGAACAGAACAGCATAAAAAATTGTTTATCTTCTAAACAATGCAATATTTTCACAGAATTTCATGTTTGCTTTCATTTTTATATGGAAATATACAGTCAATTCAATTCAACTCAATTTAATAGTGAAGCTCAGAAATACAAATCACAGATTTACAGTTTGTACAAAAGCAACACAACATCCCCTGTCCTTAGACCCTCACATTGTACAAGGTAAAACTCCCTAAAAACCCCTTTAACGGGGGAAAAAATGGAAGAACCCTCAGGAAGAGTAACAGAGGAGGGATCCTCTTCCAGGATGGACAAGCTGCAGTAGATGATGTGTGCAGGTAGAATATTACAGGGAAAATTGGAAATTACAAACAGAAAAACAGAAATGTAATGAATTTTGGTGTAAGTGGAGGATGAGGCGCAGGATCCATCACAGCTTCCAGGTGAACCAGCATCAGACCCTCCAACATCCGTAGACCCCTCGGTGGCTGCACTGCAGCAGGCTCTGTGAATGAGAAAACACAGGGCAGTACTCCAGGAACACAGCAGATTTAAAAGTACAATAGTGGATCATCTGTATCACAGATGGAAGAAGAAAAAGAAGAAAAAGAAGCTCAGAGCATCTCATAAGGACCCGGCAGACTAACCTATCACAGCATAACTATGACTAGGACGGCCAGGGCCGGCCCTAACTATACGCTTCTTCGAACAGGAAAGTTTTTAATCTATTCTTAAATATAGAAAGGGTGTCTGCCCCCCAGACTGAAACTGGAAGAGGATTCCACAGGAGAGGAGCCTGGAAGTTGAAGGGTCTGCCTCCCATTTTAATTCTAGAAATTCTGGGAACCTCCAATAAGCCTGCATATTGGGAGCGTAATATTCTCGATGGGTGATATGGGACTAAGAGATCCCTAAGGTAGGATGGAGCCTGACCATTGAGTGCTTTATAGGTGAGGAGCAGGATTTTGAATGGTAATCGAGATTTCACGGGAAGCCAGTGTAGAGAGGCTAATACAGGTGAGATATGCTCCCTTCTTCTAGTGCCAATTAATAAACGTGCAGCTGCAATCTGGATCAGCTGGAGAGTCCTTAGAGACTTTTTGGTGCAACCGGACAGTAAAGAATTGCAGTAGTCAAGCCTGGAAGTAACAAATGCATGGATAGTTTTTCCGCATCTTTCAGAGATAGAAAGTGTCTGACCTTTGCTATGTTGCATCGGTGAATGAAGGCAGTCCTAGAAATATGTTTATTGTGGGCAGAGAGTCTTGGTCGAAAATGACTCCCAGGTTTTTCACAGTGGAGCTAGAGGCCAGGGAGATGTCATCCAGGATAGCTATATCACTGGATATTGAGTTCCTCAGGATTTCAGGCTAGAGTACAATGATTTCTGTTTTGTCTGAATTTAGTAGAAAATTTCAGGTCATCCAGGATTTTATATCCTTAAGACAAGCTCCAAGATTAACTAGCTGATTGGTTTCATTCGGCTTAATTGATAGATATAGTTGTGTATTGTCTGCATAACAGTGGAAATTAATAGAGTGTTTCCTAATGATTTTACCCAATGGAAGCATATAGAGAGTGAAAAGTATTGGTCCAAGCACAGAACATTGTGGAACCTCATGATTAACTTTTGTATGGATAGAAGTAACAATATTGACAGGACTCAAACCAGTTTAGTGCAGTCCCTTTTATACCAATAAGATGCTTTAGTCTCTGTAGCAAGATTTGATGGTCAATGATGTCAAAAGCGGCGCCAAGATCTAACAGAACAAGGATGGAAAAAAAATCCTTTTATCAGATGCATTGAGAATATCATTAGAAACCTTTACTAATGCAGTCTTTGTGCTGTGATGCATTCTAAAACCTGACTGGAAATCCTTGTTCAAGTTATTGTTGTGTAAAAAGTCACACAGCGGTTTAGCAACAGTTTTTTCCAGAATCTTAGAGAGGAAGGGAAGGTTGGAAATGTGTCTATAGTTGGCTAAAATGCTTGAGTCGTGGGCAAGTTTTTTTAGTGAAGCTAGTTCAGCGAAGTTGACTGAAGTAAATGTGTCAAGGTGGATATTAGCTATTTCATCTGTCTCTACAATTACTGCATTTGAGGGCAGATTAGTGCCAGTGGATGGGACAAGGTGACAAATCTCGTCTCTAATATTCAGAATTTTGTCATTAAAGAAGCCCATGAAGTCATCACTGTTGAGGGTTTTAGGAATACGTGGATCACTTATAATTTTCTTTTCCTGTTTTCAAGCTCAGTTTTTTATCACTTTAAACGCATTCTCTCGGCTAGAACATAACATAAAAAGCTGCATATATTATTTCACAGAAAAACTTGTTTGCTTTAAGTTTATATAGAATTCTACCATTTTTTCAATAAGAAATTCACTTTTAAAAGTTTTTTTCATGCTTTCAGGGTTTCAGTTTCTTCTTGCTTCAAATGCATTCTCTTGGCATTAAGAAGATAACAAAAGCTGTGTACCTTCTCAATAATGTTAGACTTTCACATAAAACCTTGCTTGCTTTTTAAGTTTACATGTAATTCTACAGTTTTCAATAATATATCCACTTGTGAAAGTTTTTTTTAATGTTTTTCAGATTTTTTCCTTTATTTCAAATGCATTCTCTAGGCCAGAAGTGCCTTTCCCACAACTGAGAAGCCTCTTGCATTGGAGTCCAGTCTCTTTTCCCTGGACAACTGATGGGGCTTCATGGGCACATGGAGGGCAGCTGTTTTCACGTTGATTGGACGCCGGCTGTCACGGTGTTAATTGCAGGGTGTCAGAGCTGCTGTTTGCAGGCTGATCCTGCTGTGACCTCCCGACGGTCTGATCAAGATGGCCGCTGTCTGAGTGAAGCGTTTAGACATCTTCACTAGAATTCCTCACAGCGACAGCTTCGTGTGCAACTTTAACGGCTTTTATCGCAGGATGAAACGACGGTACCGGCGACGGTTGTTCCTCCTTTGTCGAAACGTAAGATGAGCGTTGCTGTGGAGGACGACATTGACGTCGGAGTTATGGAATAAACCAGGTTAGCAACATTACATGAAAATGCTAACTGTAGCTAATATCGCCACTAATTTCTTATCAGACTAATGCTCACTGTAGCTAACGTCACAGCTTCTTGAATCTTGTGACACAGTAACACACATCGGGTTGTGTGTGTGTCGGTTTACAAGGTATAAACGGTTAGTTAGCTGCTAATAGCCGCACAGTTAGCACCCGAGCTAGGTGTCAGTGTGTTTGTTTGTTGTGACATGTTGCTGATGATGCTAATATTAACTGACAGTCGTCAACTGTTTAAACCCTGAAGACTTTATGAAACATATCATCAAGCTGTTTTGTGCGTTTTATGGAAACAAGTGTGAAGCTGTAAAGCGCCGGGTTGTACATTTTCAAGTACTGTACTCTAGTACAATTGAACATTTGTACATCCCTTGAGTATTTCTATTTAGAGCTACTTTATACTTTACTACAGCTGTGACTGTGGTGGACTAAGTATTCAGATACTTTACTGAGATGAAAGTACAAATACTGTCGTCTGAAAATACTCTTTTACAAGATAAAAATACTGAATTTAACATGTTAAGTAAAAGTACATAAATATTAACAGCAAAGTATACTTAAAATATCAGAACAAAAGGTAATCATCATACAGATATTATACTATTGTTATATTGTTTTAACCACTAAAGAGTATTTTAGTTCTTTAGTGTTTAAAGATTATTACCAAAAGTACTGCATCATGTCAACTTTCACACAAAGTGCAAATTGAAAGGCAACTAAATACACTATATATATATATGAAAATGAAACTGTCACATAAATGTGGTAGAGTAGAAAGTGCAATATTTACTATATAAATACTCAAGTACAAGTAACAAAAAACAGTAACAATACTAGTAAATATTACAGTAATTGTTTTTTTTGTTTTTTTTTTTTAGCTAGCAGTGTGATGTATTCATCTGTACCTGCTTCACTGTATTGGTAAATTATGATGGATCTTGTATAAACAAGGGGAACAAACAAATACAGCACAAAAAACATTATACCCAGTATTTTAGGTCTTAACTCACGCCTGGAGTTAAGCTCTAAAGTCTCTGTTTGGTTAATGATTACTTATAGTCAGAACAATAGACCAACTGCTTATCGTGGAAAATGACGCAATTGTATCTTTTCTGTGCTGATTAATCATAAGTAGTCTGTCTTCCTCATTCCCTTCCATATTTAGCTCACAGGATAACCGGGTACTGGTGTGTGACGCCACAGTAAATAGGGTATTGATGGATGGGACAGTTTAGGAAAACCAGAAGCATTTGGATTGACTCTCTGTTTATGTGTTTTCCATTCAGTTCATAATCATGAGCTGCTTCTTTTTCTTATTCTGCTCTTTCTCATAGGTTAAGTATTTACCCTCCAGAGCAGCAGGTGGTGGTGCTGCACCTAAAGCCAACCACCTGTAGTAAACAAAAAGAAGGGAAGCAGCATAGCCTGTTTTACCAGATAGTAGATGGACAGACAGCAATAGTCACAGGTGGAGACTTGTGTAGGTATTGTGAGTGGGAAATAGCCAGAGTTAGAAGATGACCAGCAGCACTTTATAAGTCTGCAGTGTGGCTGCATTTAGTGACCTATGATGATGGTGGGAACAAAGTTGGTGACAAAATGAACAGCGTGCAGTTCTATGATTGAGCACTGGAGCCACGATATCAAATCTCTTCCCACAAACACTTAAGCAAATTGTGATTCCTGCACTGTATGAAGAGACATTATTTTAGACATAGGGCCCTAAGCCGATAGAGCCTATGCTTCCTTGTTAAAGAGAACTTTGTTTGCCAAATAAAAAAGAAACGCATGATGGAACTAATAATATCTCCTCTCTTGCAGCTAGAATCTTATCTACTTTTAACCTCAGACTGTTACAAAATTCAGTTTTAATCTGACGTCATGATTTTTCCAATGATCAATGTATACTGAACGGAAAACCATGAACCACCCCACCCATGCACATTTTTTTCTTTTTTTTTCTTTTTTTAGAAGTTTTCCATATGTTTAATTTAAAAAGACCTGTTCAGTGCTGCATGAAGAATAAACCGATGTCAAATTGCATTATTGTGTCAAGAACTGACCTAGATTCCTGCTTCTTGAACAGTGAACAGAGTAATGCAGGATAGAATCTGGGAACATGTGCTTTTCATTTCTTGAGGCTATTCTATTGAGGATGTTCTCAAAACTTGAAGAGCAGAAGAATCTGAAGATCTGTTTTCAGAATAACAATGAGTCTTTTTGTGTATTTCTAGGAATTAGAGCGAATCAAGGGCCCTTTGTTTGCGCCCAGCATGGACAGCTTCTTCAAGGCAGCTGTTTGTGATCTGGACAAACTGCTGGATGACTTTGAGCTCAACACTGGTGAGAGAACATTCAATCCAGAATCATTTGGGATGAGTTATTAGATTTATTTTGGCCCTTTGTTTTAATCATAAAAGCAAAGAGCCAAAAGCCTTCACAAGAACTGGTCCATAAAGTGCCTCGACCTCCATTTTTTAATTATTTTTTTTTACACTTTATATCTATTTCCTATAAAATTACAAGGTACTTAGGGAATTAATTGACTGGTCCTCAACTTTTTACTATTGCAACTTATTTAGATGTTAGATTACCAACCTTGTTTTCTTTGGTTTCAGAAGAGCATGACTGCAGGTCCCTGTTCCTGAAGCCATCAGCGTTTCCTTTCTCTTCGCTGGGCTCTCAGTGTTTATCCTCTGAACCATCCACTGCCCCAAATCTTCCAGACCTTAACTCTC
The DNA here is from genome assembly GCA_036785175.1 of Eupleurogrammus muticus. Lineage (NCBI taxonomy): Eukaryota > Metazoa > Chordata > Actinopteri > Scombriformes > Trichiuridae > Eupleurogrammus > Eupleurogrammus muticus. The sequence continues at coordinate 2,021,240 of JAYKQN010000013.1, read as the reverse complement.
TCCACTATGGCTCCACTTCCAGCTGTCCAGACAGCTCCAGTGGTCACAACCGTGGTAGCGATGACAGAGAGGTCAAAGGTCAGCCTCTCACTGGCGTGGACCTTCTCTCTTCCGTGGATCGTTGTCCTGCTAAAAGCTCTGCCCCACCCTGCCCCGACCGGGCTCTGAAACCGGTTTGTGACCTTGTAAATGACACAAGCTCTGCGATTCTAGTACGGGCCAACAGCCATGATGCTTTCAGCGAAGTGGACATAGTGGAAAAGCAAATGGAGGAAGAGGAGTCACTGCTGCTGGTCGACTTCAGCAGCGAGGTGCAAGATCAAACGGCTGACTGTGGAGAGACTGAGGAAGAGCAAAACTCCACAGGAGAAGACCAACTATTGGGTCTCGATTTCCAGGAGCAGGTTGGACATTCTGCCTCACTCTCTCTGCTGGATGTTATTCTTCCTGCTGCGAGAGAGACGGGCTGTGAGTCCACAGTGGAGTCAGTTGACAGGGATGAGGAGGAGGAAGAAGGCTGCATGAACCATGTAGTCAAAGTCTCCTCAAATGACTGCGATGGCAGTAAAGAAGCTGCAACAACCTCAGAGAACAAAGACAAGTCTGAAAAAAGTGCAGTGACATGCAAGGGTGAGTTTGAGTACACAGCGTCTTCAGAGAGTGCCATGGTGGGGCTGTCCTGCCTCCCCATCGCTGTGTCCATGTGTGGAGCTCTGGTGAGGCCCATAGAGGATGCATCAGGAGAAGCTGCAGAGCAGAGTGAAGAGGCTGAAGCTGACTCCCTATCAGTGGGGGACAGGTCCCAGTTCGGGGAACCTGCTGAGGCCGCAGCAGGGGCCCCGCTGTCTGCTGAACCCTCCACAGTGGACCCCCCCAGCCCAATTGACCCTCCAGAGTTCGGCTTTGAGTACCTGCCAGAAAGTGATCAGGCCGAGCTGTTGGTTACGGATGAGGAGCTGGACGCCTTCCTTCAGGCACATGCAGAGGCAGAGCAGGGTGGAGGCATCTCCTGCTGCAGCAGTGCTGGCAGTTCTACTCGACCTGAAAGTCTCTATGAGTCCAGCGGGGATCTCGAGGGACGGCTGGCAGAGGAGGAGCTGAGGAACTGCAGTCGCGTCCGGCGGGAGGAGCTGGAGGGTCTGGCTTCCCCAGAGATTACCAGAACAATGTTTGTGTCTGCTGAGGGAAGTTTAGTGGCTGCAGCTGCCACACAAAACTCCACTCAAAAAAAGTTGCAACTCAGCTCTTTGCCCAGCAATAACTATCAGGTCCAGAGCAGCAGTGCCTCTGACCAACAGTCCATGTACGGAGGTGCACGTCCCAAACAGCTCCACTCTGCCAGATCTTCTCCTGCAGAGGAGGAGGAGGAGGAGGAGGTGGAGGAGGCTGCGCCGTTCGTTGCTCAGGTGGACGACCCAGACACACCAAAGGATGATTGTCCCACAAGCTGCAGTGGTATAGATGAACAGCAGCCCAACATAAGCCCCATATATGATCATCAGGAGCATTACGATGAGCTCTCTGAACCTCCACCATACCCTGGGGAGCTGCCCGCTGATGGCACTCAGTCGGCAAACTGGAAGAGAGGAGTGGAGGAGCCAGGCAGCAGGCAGCCAACATGGGTCCCTGACTCAGAAGCCCCCAACTGTATGAACTGCTACCAGAGGTTTACCTTCACCAAGAGGAGGCACCACTGTCGAGCATGTGGAAAGGTATGTCTCAGACAATTCAATCACTGTATAGCTGGAGTTAGAGCTGCAACTAACCACTGTTCTAGCAGTTGAAAAATCCATTATTTTTTCATAAAATGTTCACCATTTCCCAAAGCTTACGAGTCAATCTCAAAATCACAGATTCGCCCCAATGGCCTTTACGGTTTGTACAGAAGCAACACAACATCCGCTGTCCTTAAACCATCGCATTGTATGAGCTAAAACTCCCTAAGTAAACCTTTAACGGGGGGGAAAGAAGGATCCTCAGGAAGAGTAACAGCACTGATCCCTCTTACCAGCTGGACAGGCGTGCAAAAGATGATGTGTACAGATGGAAGTAATACTTTCGAACAACAAAAGTTAAATACGAATTCAAATAGAATAACAGAAATATATTGAATTGTAGCGTATGTGGAGGATAAGGGTGATAAGATCCATTGCAGCTTCCAGGTGAACAGACCCTTTAACAACCGTAGATCCCTCATTGGCTGCACTGCAGCATGTTTGTTTTTTCTGTTTTCTTATTCTCTGCAATCTCTGGGAACATATATACATACATACAGTATGTTGCAAAGTATTTGGCCAGCTCAAACTTTGACCTTTTTGCCACATTTCAGGCCTCAATTACAAAGATAAATTGGAATTTCTTTTTGTCAATACCAAGTGGGACACAATTTTAAAGTAGAATAAAATGTATATTTTGGCAGCTGTGGCTCAGAGGTAGAACAGTCTTCCCTTGGTCAGAAGATCAGCGGTTCGATTCCTGGCTCCATGGCCATGTGTAGTTGGGCAAGCTACTTAACCCTGATTGATTTTCCTCCTGATGACTGCACAATACAAATCCAAAAGAGTAGAGACTGATCAGAGATGGCCCATGATCACTCTGGATGAACTGCAGAGATCCACCGCTGAGATCTGTCCGTAGGACAACTATTAGTCACACAACACTGAAAGTAGCCATCAGAAGTTGGATACATTGTGGTCATAAAGGGATGGACATGGTCAGCAACAATACTCTGCAGTGGCGTTGCAACGATGCTCAATTGGTACCAAGGGGCCCAAAGAGTGCCAAGAAAATATTCCCCACACCATTACAACACCACCACCAGCCTGAACCATTGATACAAGGCAGGATGGATCCATGCTTTCATGTTGTTGACGCAAATTTCTGAGTCTACCATCCGAATGTCGCAGCAGAAATCGAGATTCATCAAACAGGCAACGTTTTTCCAATCTTCTATTGTCCAATTTGATGAGCTTGTGCAAATTGTAGCCTCAGTTTCCTGTTCTTAGCTGAAAGGAGTGGCACCCGGCGTGGTCTTCTGCTGCTGTAACCCATCTGCCTCAAAGTTCGACTACTGTGCATTCAAAGATGCTCTTCTGCCTACCTTGGTTGTAACAGATGGCTATTTGAGTCACTGTTGCCTTTCTATCAGCTTGAACCAGTCTGTCCATTCTCTGAAATACTCAGACCAGCCCTTCTGGCACCAACAACCATGCCACGTTCAAAGTCACTCAAATCACCTTTCTTCCCCATACTGATGCTTGGTTTGAACTGCAGGAGATTGTCTTGACCACGTCTACATACCTAAATGTGCTGAGTTGCTGCCATGTGATTGGCTTATTAAAAATTAAGTGTTAACGAGCAGTTAGACAGGTGTACCTAATAAAGTGGCCGGTGAGTGTATATTAGTTTTAGCTCATTGGAGATAAGGTTCTGTTTAAGAAACTCTGGAAAATAAATTGTCGTCTTTTTTTAGACTCAATTCAAATAAATTAGGGAAATAATCATCAGAGTAATTTAATCTCTGTAGAATTCAAAAATTTGGACTTGGGTTTAAAGTCACTTCAGTTGTTTTGTTAGTTGTGTGTGTGTGTGTGTGTGTGTGTGTGTGTGTGTGTGTGTGTGTGTGTGTGTGTGTGTGTGTGTGTGTGTGTGTGTGTGTGTGTGTGTGTGTGTGTGTGTGTGTGTGTGTGTGTGTGTGTGTGTGTGTGTGTGTGTGTGTGTGTGAGAGCACCTTTTGAGCTAGGTGTGTTAAAGCTGTATTTAGGTCCTTTTACAGCTAGTGATTAAAACGGCATAATGGCTGTGGAAATTGTTAATGTTTAGAGAAGGACTCTGCTTCAGCTGTACATATTCTGATTTCTGGGGATTTTTTTCTGTGTTTCATCACTGTGGCAGGTTTACTGTGCTGTGTGCTGCAACAGGAAGTGCAAACTGAAGTATCTGGACAAAGAGGCTCGTGTGTGTGTCATCTGCTTCGATAGTATACACAGAGGTAAGTGAACATCTGGCTGCATCCTTTTATTTTTCATTGACCCATGAACAAAGAAATTCTAGAAAGAATTGCTGTTATCTGTATAGTGGAAAAACAAAACTAGCTTTGAGCACCATATGTCACTCATGGTCTCTCTCTAGCTCTCTCTAGCTCTCTCTAGCTCTCTATATCTCATTCTCTCTATCTCTCTATCTCTCTCTCATAGTGCCACACAATGGCCAATGTGGCATGGGAAACCATGAATATAATATTGATAGTTTCACTGTTTATTTATATATCTATATTTCCAAGCTTCAGAGATCATACTGAAAGCTGAACTTATTCATAATTTTTGATAAATAAGTTGCTAGAAGCCATTTAAATTTTGAGCTTATTATTTTAAAAATAAGCTTTTTATTTATTTTCTGTATGCACAACACAGCTCCTGTAAATGATTGATGCTTCTATGTGTTTATCAAGTGATTTATTAAAGATGGTTTTGTCTGTTTTATAAACTTAAACCCTAAGTTGTTGGTAACTTAAAATTTGTTTCTAACTCCTCAAATGCTTCTATAAACAGAGCATTTGGTGCCCAAAGTTCTAAGTTTACAACACTTAAAAGCTGAAATGAGCATTAGTTTTATATCAGAAGTACAGAACAGTTGGAGAGAAAGGGAAGAGATAGGGGGGGGGGGGGGGGGAGGTAGGGAGCGGACGAAAGGGAGGGGGAGTGGGGAGAGAGAGGTAGGGAAAGGGCGAGGGAAGAGGAGGGGGGCAGAGAGATGCACGCAGTGGACATGTGAGGCTCGTCTTATTTGAGGAGGAGATGATCCACTTTCTTTAGCTGGAGCAGTGTGACGTGATCTGCTCTTCATTTTATATCCGTGTGGTGAGCTGCATGTTAGAGCTAATGTGCGCGCACAAGCTGTCTCGAGCTAACATGCTATCAAAGCTAACAACAGACGTTGACTCCTCAGGGAGGCTGTGACAGACTCAAATAGACTTAAATAAAGAGGAGTGGTTGAGTTTAAGGAGCAGTGAGGATGAGGTAAGATGCATCTGATTATTGTTTATTTTAAAGAGCCTGTATTCATGCTTTAAATTTTGATTCCAGGGTAATTTGTGCTTGTATTGAAGTAATTTGTGCTCTTTTTTTTTTTTGTGCCTCGTCATCCTTCTCAGAACACAATGAAACGTGTCTTGGGGGACAGAAGCTCTGAATAATGTGATGTGTTTTTGCTCCTGATGATGATGTGTTTCTGTTTCTCTGCTTCTATGTTAGTTGTCATCGTTTACACCCGGTTGATAAAGATCTATGATGCCTAATCAATATAATGTACCTTAGTGCTAGGTCAGCATTTCAGGGAGTGGAAGCAGCAGGCATCGAGGAGCTCGTCAGTCATAACAACTCATGTCTGTCCTATCAGCAACAACTGCCATTCATCTTCTCAGTGAGTGGAGCTGTAGGTCACAGCCTGATTCTTTCTTAATCTACAAATCCATGAACCCAAGTCACAGGCGCCTGCTGCAATATTATCTGTAATAAGCTATGAATTGATTATTATACTTATCATAGGTCAGTTGACTGCTTGTTCCTGGTCAGGTCTCCATCTTCTAAATTTCAGTTGTTCTGACCATCACCAGCAATTGTTGCTTAAGACTCATCTTTATTATGTCATCAGGAACCTCTGATATGCATATTAAAAAGAGCTAGGAGTGATCTAGACAACAGGAAAAGAATTAGAAAACCTTTTGATGCTTAACATAGAGAAACAGTGTGTACCTCCACCGTGGTTTGGGTGGTTACCGAGAAGTGCAGCCATATTGGAGACACCAGGATGTAAACAAGATCACGATTTGCAGGCTGAATATATTTGGGCAGAGATGAGTGTCATTTAGACTTAACAATACTGAAAAGAAGTTGTGATTTGTGTTCGATTCATTGAGTTTCTCCTTGCTGGCAGATGACCAGATTGATGTAACGTGTCAGTCAGGAAAGACCTGAAGGCTTAACTGAATAAAAGAAGGAAGGATTTACACAACTGACCTGAAGCTTGAACGCATTAAGCTGTTTTGATCTTTTCACTAGAGGGAAGGAATACAACTTCAGTACAACAATCATCTGTAAAAGGCAGTGGCAGTTTGTGATGCTTTGCATCACTTTATTTAATAATATTTAACAATTAAGAATATTAATTAAACAATACAAATTTCTAAAATATTGATAAGTGATATTACGAAGTGTTGTTCACGAAGCCCCGCCCACCACCTCCAACTTTGTTCCCTCTTGTGTAACCTTGTTGCTTCATTAGCCAAATACACGGCAGGACTCTGCTGTCGCTGAGTCCCAGTGTCAGGACGATAATCTCTGGACTAATCACTGGTGATGGCAGCCAGCTGCTGCCTCTCCAGGATGCAGCAGACGGCTGCCGTGTTGTTGAGAGGTAACTTACCGCAGAACACAGGGCAGAGGAAACAATTTACCAACGTGAGAGTTCAGATAGTCAACTTTTGAAAAATGGAATTTGGAAGGTTAAAAGTAAAGTTCTTCGGATCTTTTTTGTCTTTCCAATTAGCTTTTAAAAGAGTGGAAAAAGATAAACGAGCAAGAAAACAATAAGTGGTTGAGCGTCCCACAAAATGAGTGCAGTGAGTAGTGGGGAAAAGCAAGAAAGATGTACACCCTGTAGCATAAATAAAAAAAAAATAAAAAAACCCACAGTCTCTTTCTGGTGTCTTAACTTAGTAACTACGATAGTAATTTTATCCAGTGTCAAAGAAGGAGGCTTCTTCAGAACTAGACATCATGATCCTATTTTGAAGCAGGACTTGAGAGCACACATCTATAAACAGGAGATCACAGTGTGTTTTTTTCCTGTAGCTCAGGCCCTGGAGCGGATGATGAGTCCAACAGGTCCGAGCCCAAACCCCAACGTCCCATCTGAGTACTGCAGCACCATCCCACCTCTTCAGCAGGCCCGTGCCGCCGGTACGCTCAACTCTCCTCCTCCCACCGTCATGGTGCCCGTGTCCGTTCTCAAGCAGCCAAGCAGTGACAGTATGCCGACTCCTCTGCACAGTTTGCAATCTGTGGTTTGTTTTTCGAGTGCAGTGCCCTTGAAACCTATTTCCCGTTGTCCCGGTTTTGTCAGGTTGTCCTCGGGAACAGAAGCGTGTGTGGTTCGCCGATGGCATCCTGCCCAACGGAGAGGTGGCGGACACCACCAAGCTGTCAGTGACCAGCCGCCGGACCTCCCAGGAGTTTAACGACGTGTCGCCAGACCAAATAGTGGTAATTCAAGGACATGTAGTCCATGCAACAAAGCTGCATGGAAACAACATGCTCGCTTTTCCAGGGCTTTTTTCACACTGACCTGATTTTGATAAAGTCAGTGAATTCTTTCTCTGCTCTTTTTCGACCTCCTCATTTCAGCCTGGCTCACCAGGGTCAGAGGGAGGTGGCAGCAACTATTTGCCAGAGGCCACTGCAGTGGTAGAGGTGGCTCGCCCCCCAATGTCGGGACCCTGGGACTACGCTCTGCTGTCTGGGATCGGTTCTTCAGTAAAGCGGATTCCCAGCCTTCTGCCAGATAACGAGGAGCTGCCTCCTCTACTTATCATTACCGGGGAGGATGAAGCTGGAGGTTTGTGTTTACCCTCTTTACCTACACAACACTTTTTTTTAGTCGGGTAATGTCATTAGCCTACAACTCTGTCTGAATCACCAGAATACATTTTGACTTTGTGCTGAAGGAACATGTCATCGTTAAGAGTCCCAGGTGTTAATGAATCTGTTGCATTATTACTGTACCCTCTTTCTAAACTTTTAAACATCTATTAAATCACATGGCCCACAACTGTGAAGTTGTGATTTCACAATAACTACCTTTCCCCCCTATTCACGGCCATTCAAATCAGCCAATCAGAAGAGAAACTCATTAACATTGAGACACAAAATCTTATTTTCTTGAGCTGCAGGGAGAAAAAATATTTTTTTGGTTTTTTAAACCACAAATATATCTTGAATAAAAGTGAGGAGTATTGGAGGTACGCGATTGGTTCAGACATGACCGCTGGTGACTCTAATGGCTAATTATAAAATGTAAAATATTGGATCTTCAATAGGTTCTGAGCAGTAGCAAAGGTTTACAACACAGATTGAGATTAATCAGTTTTGCTGTCAGTAAATGTTCATTCAGTTCATTGTTTGGATTAGATTCAATCTGCAGCATTATGCTACAGCTGCAATGATTAATAGATTAGTTTCAAACTATCATATCAATTGCCAACTATTTTGATAATCGATTAATCAAGTGATTTTTAAGAAAAAATGTCCAAATCCTGTGGTTCCATCTTCTCAAATCTGTTTATATCTGGGTTCTTTAGTCTTTAATAATAAACTGATGATCTTTGGGTCGTGAAGTGTTGGTCTTGAGAAACAGAAATTTTAGGTCGGCTTTAAAAAAAGTACTACTCATATCACTAGGGGCCTATATGCTCACAAATGGTGGGCGTTTGAACAGAGGTGTCAGGACCAAAATGTACTCCCATTTAGGTACTCAATGGTTTTCATTGTGGATGGTTTTGGAAGAAGTGACGCCAGGTTCTCAGAAATTTTGCTATGGCTTCCTGAAGGGAGTCCGCAGGCTAAAACCTGCATTTAAACCCAGTGTTCCCTCATGGGTTTTAACGGTGGTACTTTAGGGTCTTTGTGGAAATCCATTTGAGTCCATTGAGTCTGTAGAAATGAAATATCTTTTATACAAGACTGCATCAGCACTTCCTTTGACTTTAGCAAGATGAGTGACCTTTATGCTTCGTCTGTGCATCCTTGTACCCAGTTCGCCCCTGATGCATCAAAGGTTACATTGCATCCAAATAGGGCCCTTTTTGCCAAAGGAGGTACTGCCCCCTCCTTTTTTGCTCAGAGGAGCAAAGGAGCCCACTTCTTTTGTGCCCTGTGCATGCACTATGCAATTTTATAAACTGCACCAAGAGTGTGCGTTATGTGACAGTGGTTTGTCTGCTTTTCTAATCCAGCTAAAGGCACTGAGTGAATGAACTGAAAGGGAATGAAATGTTATAAATATAACTTCTGTACCCTAAAGCAGAGGAACATGGTAGAACCTTTTGTTGCCCCGATGCGCAGCCAGGCTTGGTGAAGAGCTGCTATCAACCTAAAGGGTGACTGCGTTGGTGCACGTATTTATGTGCAGGGGGACCCTCTCATACATCACCACAGGTTACCTACCGTAAAGGCGTGAATAGAGGCTTCTTCAGTCAGGCCATGCGAGGGCATGGTATCCCTCACTATGTGTTGTACCGTGTTCCTCGCCTTCACGCGTTAGTTCCGATTCCGTTGGCAGTTTTTCTTAAGTTTTTTTTTTTTTTTTCTTGAATAAAAATTGACAGGACAGTCCATGGAAAAAAACAAAAAAAAACATACATTTCCAACAACTTAATCTTGTTTTATTAATATTAACTGTACTGTACAACTAATGGATTAATCATTTCAATATTTGAGTCGTAGTTGTTCCTACATGAAGCTCACTTGTTGCTTCTTTCCAGATATTCTGGTTGAGGAAAGTCCAGCCCTCTGTCAGATCCTGCACCTGTTAGAGGAGGGAGGACCTCGTCCTTTGACGTTTGTCCTGAATGTGAACCTGCTGGTCAACGTCAAACTGGTTACATGTGAGTAACACTACTGGATGACCAAGAAAAGTGTTTTAACTGTTGTTAATGGCCTGTTTGAACCTCAGACTTCGGACGGCAGTGCTGGTGTTTCGGCTCCAACGGGCTGCAAGCACTGGGGCAGCAGGAGCTGGTCTTTCTGGTGGAGTGTTTGCCTGAAGAAAAAACTCTGCCCAGAGATCTGTTTACTCTCTATCTCAATGTCTACCAGGATGCTCAGAAAGGTAGATGCTATGTTCATGACCTTTGTTGGCTTCTAGAAAAACTTAACCTACAGACTCATTGTCTTCTGTGGCAGGAAAGTTCCTGGAGGAGTTAGACAACGTGACATTCACCAGCAGCTTCCTGGGCAGCAAAGATCATGCTGGCGTACTGTTTGTCTCTGCCAGCTGTCAACCTTTGGAGGGACTCACACTCCCTGCACAACCCTTCCTGTTTGGCCTGCTCATCCAGAAGCTGGAGGTTCCCTGGGCCAAAGTATTTCCCCTCAGGCTGCTTCTCCGGCTTGGGGCCGAATACAAAGGTGGGTGGTCGTACTGTTGTCTTCAAACACAAGACCAGTTTAATACTGTTATGCTTATACATCTGTCTCTGAAGTTTATCTGTAAATTCTTTATTTTACAAGAAAAAAATTGCAGAATTATCCTGTTCCGGTATCCATGCATTTTCAGTTGTGAAGATTTGCTTTTTTCTTTATCATGTGTAAAAGTAGAGTTAATATCTTTACATATTTTAATATTTCCATATCAGGCTTCTGGAGATTGTGATCTTTTGGTAATTTGGACAGTTTAGATATATGGTTTAGAGCTGTTAGTAATGAATTTTGACAGTTGATCATTCTATCGGTTATTGAAACTGATTATTGAAATTGATATGTTGTTTTGGTTCGATACAAGACTAAATTGAAAATAATCGTATTTGAGAAGTTCGTTTGCACCTTTTTTCTTTAAAATTACCTGAATCTATTTATCGAATATATATATTATAATGCACATGTAAGGCAAATAATAAATGAACATAATTACAAACAAACTTAATTTTCCTCTTCAGAATATCCCACAACGTTGGTTAGTGTTCGTTTCCGTGAGTCTGTGTATCGAGAGACAGGACACACCATCATGAATCTACTAGCTGTGAGTAAAAAAAAAACCTCTGTCATAGAAAAAGAACTGCAGCTATTCATTCCGTTGACTCTACATTTTAAACTATTTGAAGTGATGAGGACTCTATTAATCTCTATAATTTAGTAGTATCTAGTGCATGGGGTCATCAACTCTAGTCCTGGAGGGCTACTGTGGGTGCAGGTTTTCGATCCAACTAAGCAATAACACCTGATTCTACTAATGAAGGTCCTCAGCAAGGGCTCTAGTGGTTGATTAGTAGAAACAGGTGTGTTGGAACATGGTACTTGGTTGGAACAAAAAACCTGCACCCACAGTGGCTCTCCAGGACCAGGGTTGGTAACCCCCTGATCTAGTGGAACAGACTTTCCAGAAATGGAATAAATATCCATGTATGTATTAATAACTGTTTTTATTTCCTTTATTTATTTCCTTAGACTGAGATGTGAAAGTCTGTAAAGCCATCCTGTTTCTGTAATAGCTCAGAACAGACAACCCAAATATAAACTCTACAGACAGACTTTACTGTTTTTTGCAATTGCTATAGTTGAATTGTTGACTAATTAACAGAAACCTGTAGTGATACATTTGACAATGTACCTTTTTCAAATTTAAACTACAAAATAATTGAAATACAGTGTCATTAAAGCATCTCTGCACGTTGTGGGGATGTTTTATATATGATTCAGTGGCTCTGAACTGTTTCCCTATCACAGGACCTGAGAAACTACCAATACAGCCTGTCAGTGGTGGAGGGGCTGAGGATCCACATGGAGATGGGCCACAGCTACATTGACATCCCCAAGTGTAGCTTTAATGAGGTACAAGACCAGCTGAATTTGACTCTATATTTTCTATATAAGCATATTTCTTGTTTCTTATTCAGTTTTAATTAATTGGTTAATTTAATTTTTTTGTGGAAATTCTATTTTTGGGATTTTTTTTTTTTTTATTACTTGTGTGTGTGTGTGTGTGTATATATGTACAGTGGTGTAAAAAACATTTTCCTACAACACTATATATACACATATACAGTATACACAGACACACACTTGTCCAGTGAGAATAAAAAATCATTACCAGAATCGTCACAATGATTTCATAAGGAGAAAAAAATTCAAAACTACATGGCCCTGTTTGAAAAGGGGATTTTCCCCCTCATACCTACCTAGACAGCAGAATTTATGGTTCCATTTGTCACTGCAAGTCTTCCAGGTCCCAAAACAGCTCCAGACCATCACACAACCACCATCATATTTTACTGTTGGTACAATGTTTTTTTCTGGAAATGTGGCACTACTTTTTCACCAGATGTAATGGGATACACCTTTCAAAAAGGTAAATGGCCTGCATTTATATAGTGACTTTCTAGTCTATTTGACCGCTCAAAGCGCTTTACACTAAAAGTGTCCATTCACACACTGATGGCGGTACACAAAGCCGCTTGTACATCAGGAAACTACGCATTCATCCATCGGAGGCAAATCGGGGTTACGTATCTTGCCCAAGGACACAACGATATGCAACTCGGAGGAGCCGGGAATCGAACCACCAATCTTCCAAGTGGTGGATGACTGCCCTACCTCTGAGCTACAGCCGTAAACATAAGGTTTACTCTTATGTTGTCAGACCACAGAGTATTGTTCCCAAAGGTCTTGGGGATCAGCAAGATATTTTCTGGCAAAATGGGGACGAGCCTTAATGTTCTTCTCAGCAGTTGTTTTAGTCTTGGAAATCTGCTGTCTCTTTCTTCTGGTGGAGTCATGAATACTGACCTTAAATAAGGAAATTGGGGTATGCAGTTCTTTGGATGTTGTTGTGCAGTCTTTTGTGATCTCTCTTTCACGAGTTGACTTTGCTCTTAGTGATTTTGGTTGGCTGGCCACTCCTGGGAAGGTTCACCACTTGCATACAAAACAACAGTTCTCTCCATAGATCTGAGCAAGAGGTAGTGTCCTACAAACATTTAAGCAATTGTCGTTGGGTAACTGTAAGCTGCTTCTACTGATCTTGATTTGGAATATTATGGAAACTAATTTTCTGCTTGAGTTTCTTTTATAAGCATTGACAAATATATCCATCAGAATCATTTCTTCTTCTCTAATAGTTTTAATATTTTATTCAAATCTCTCAATGGAAAATACCTAGAGATCATGTTTCTCCATATTGTACTTAATCTAAAACTGCATTCGTTGAAATTTTGCAATACAAGGTAATGCCTAGGTTAAACTAGCATGTGAATCTATTATCCAGTTTATAAATGAATTCCTCATCAAATACTATCCAACATAATGTGTGCATTTCTTTCAAACTTAAAGTTTTGGAGGATTTTATAATATGTTTAGAAGGGATATAATTCAGTTATTTGGTTTATCTAACAATTCATACTTTTTAAAAGAGGGTTTTATTCCCCAACACAGATAGGAAAGGTTCACCTAGAAAATGTTACTCTCTTTATTTTGCATCACATTCTGGAACACACCAGCCAATCAGGAAGTGCTGTGCAACTTTGTTATAATCCTCCAAACAGGGTAAGGCCCTTCCGCCTCTACCTTTGGTCAGGTGTAGCATCTCAAATATAAACTTTGGTCTTCTGTTTTGCCCAGATATATGTAGATATCCTATTCCATTGCTTAAATGGTATCTAAATTGGCAATGATTGGAAGAAAATCATGAGGCAGGGCAGCACATTCATCCTAATTATGTCTTATGTCTGTATCAGGTTGTGCATATTTGTTGTTAATAAGGACCAACTGGCTTGCGTCTGCCTTTAATATTAGCTGTTATAGAAATGTAATTGTGATCATAAATGGTGGTTAAATCTTAAGTCTAATATTCTGGAATTAAATATGCTACTTGTCAGTTTAGTAACATGTTCTATAGTTTTTTTTTTTCTTTTTATGTGAGTTCAGATTAAATGTTAGTTTAGTTTTTTTTTGTAGATTTATAGCCAGAGAATAAGCCACAGTTTTCTCAAGTAAGTGCAATTATTTTGGGAGGCTTAGTTTGGGGTTGTTAAGTCATAAGGATATCATAGGCATTTTTATTCTAGCAGTGGGGGGAACGGTATAGGAAGTTTAGAATTTAAATTTTATGACACCCAAATCCATATATTGCCATCAAACGGAATCAAAAGTTTTCAGAATCAAGTCTAATGGCTATATATTCCCTGTTATGACTTCTCATCCAATTAATACATGGAAAGCTCTTCACTCATTGTCCTGGATTTGCCTCTGTTTCACAAAGTCCCTCTGATCTGGGTCTATCAAATCTGGGACAATATCCCTTTTTGCCAATATTGATGCATTTATATCTATATTTCATGTCATAACCAATATGGTTCTGTACGAACATTACATTATGTCTTGTCTTTATTTGGTTTGGGGATAACCAAAATTATATCTTGAAAATAGGGTCTGTTTATAAAAGCAGTATATTCAAGCATTTTTAAGTACAAGGATTTCTAAAAAGTTTCACTGCATTTCACTGGATAGCAATCAGCTTTTGGCATTTCAACTGGGTAATCCTTTTAAAAAAAAAAAAAAAAAAAACCTCCTTCTTCCTGGTATTGTATCCCTTTTTCAAGTATGTTTAAAAGTTTTTTTTTTTTTTTTTTTTTTTTTTTTTTTTTTTTTAAAGCTGTAGAGCCATGATGGCTGCTTATCTTTCAAGAAGGGGAATCTCATTCTTGGCCTACATTAGCTTGTTAGCTAGCTGCTAGGGATGCATATCGGCCGATATATATCGGTTGGCCGATATATCGTGCATCACTACTAGCTGCAGCTGCATGAGCCTCATAGTGTCACTCACAGCTTGTTGGGTAGAGTAAGAGCAGAGTGACAGCAGTTAGGAGTCTCCAAATACCAGGACAGTCTCTTACTACACTGAAATAGCTGCTAATAAAGCATTTTTACTAGTGATGCACGATATATCGGCCAACCGATATATATCGGCCGATATGTCACGTTTTTTAACTTATCGGTATCGGTCCGATATCAACAAATTCTGGCCGATATGTCAACAATTGGCAGAGTTAAACCGCTACAGTTAGTTGGGTCACTGTCTGCGTGTCTCTCGGCGACGCGCTAAGCTAGCTGGTCCTAGCGGGCTCCTCCGTCACATCGCATCGCCCGAAAAGACAAAAAAAATGCGCGGAACGTTGCTCCGGGGTGTCGGACGCCGTCCTGCCGCCTTCTCATCGCCGGCCGCCGCCGCCTCCTCCGCCTCCGCCTCGGCCGCCAAAGTCGCCGCCTTCGCGGAGCTCCATCGGGTCCACTCCGCCGTACTTCCTCTAACCACATGACAGAGTTTTACAGTGAGCCTTCCTTTAAATAAAGAGCACTGTTGTGCTTTTTAAATGTACAGTGTTTTTCTGGTCTGTACTAAATTTGTGACACTACAGAAAACTTTTTTTCTCTACATATATCGATATCGGCAAATATCGATATCGGCAGTGACTGCCGATATGTATATCGATATCGGCCGAAATTTTCACATCGGTGCATCCGTAATTTTTACCAAAGAAAAGGGTCACTAAGAGGATTTGTGAAGTCTCCAGATCAACTTGTCTTGTAACAACAGAACACAACTTGGAAAATATCTCCAGATGTTTTAGTTTGTTTAGAGATTACAGATTTGCTTATTTCTCGCAATCATAATGAGACGTAGTCTCAGACAGATCATCCAGTCATCTCACTTCCCATTGACCCCCACAGATGCACAGCGGCAGATGGGTGGGTAAACCCCATAATTTGTTTCTCTGCAGTGCACCGCCCACTCTCTGCTGCCCCATTCAAGTCTGTTGATTCCGAGTTTAATGACCGCTACTGAATGAGAAGAAAGTTGTCAGTGACCTGTATAAATGCAGCTGATTCTGAACTACAGTTGAACATGTTTTTGGAAATTTTGTCAATGAAATCTAAACGCAATAGTACATATTTGAATACTATACTTTTTGACGTTTGAGGGAAAGATGAGCTTCCCTTGCTGCCCTCTGACAGAATTTACTACTGCTGTAAATACACCTATTGTTGAACCCTTTCATGGGATTTTTTTAAGCTTATATTAAAATCTATGTTGTGCACAAAATAAATGCCACGCTACTGCCTGATGAAACAATTTGGCTGGAGGCTACTATGAGTTCTATGAATACTACTACTAAACTTGTTTCTTAAATAGCCTAAACGAAGAACTGAAAAAATTTTCCCCCCTCTTACAGAAGAGTTTTTATGTTGTCCCTATCAGCCTACTTTTGGATACCTTGAATATGGATGTCGTTCTACAGGAAGGCACCTCTAGATCTGTTAGCTGGGTTTGGATTGTATTATGTAGCTAAATTTGCAACTCCAATTTTGGAGTCAGCCAACTCTGTTGGCTGATATGGAGGAAAGTCACGCTCTGTCCATCATTTCTTTAAACTCAGATGAGATGCCTTTTTAGTTTCATTCGGCACAGGCTGCCAGTATGCAGCCTCATTTCTGTTATCAGTCTTTTTTTAAGTTTTGTTGTGAATTTCTTCTAGTCCATCTTGTTACCCCGTTTTATGTTATAACACTTTTACTATGTCATTTTCCAGTGGAGACATTAAGGTTCTCTGGGAGTATCAGATTTATGCTGCTATTTGTACCCATGCTATAGTACCAAGCTTTTAAGGATATTTTTATTTACTTTACTTTGTCAGGCAGGTTCTATTTAAGGTATTTTTCTTATTGAGAACAGCTGTGGCACTGATCAGGCCTATGTGTGGTGAGAGAACTTTAATTTGGTTGTGATGAGCTACAGCTAAGTTATGTTTTAATAGTCCCTTTTTCACACTGGGCCGTGTTTAATGTTTTTATTTTTGATCTCACACATTAAGTGTGACAAACGTGCAAAAGGAAAAATAAATCGGGAAGGGGCAAACAGAAATGTAATGGATGTTGGTAGAAGTGGAGGATGAGGAGCAGGATCCATCACAGCTTCCAGGTTTCACCAGGACAGCATCAGACCCTCCAACATCCGGAGATCCCTCAGTGGCTGCACTGCAGCATGCTCTGTGAATGAGAAAACATAGGGCAGGACTCCGGAACCACAGCAGATTTAAACGTACTGGTTCATCAGTATCACAGATGGAAGAAGAAAAGGAAGCCCAGAGCATCTCATGAGGACCTGGCAGACTAACCTATTGCAGCATAACTATGACTAGGCCAGCCAAGGCCAGCCCTAACTATACGCTTCATCGAACAGGAACGTTTTTAACCTATTCTTAAATATAGGAAGGGTGTCTGTAGAAATTCTGGGAACCTCCAATAAGCCTGCATATTGGGAGTGTAATGTTCTTGATGGGCGATATGGGACTAAGAGATCCCGAAGGTCGGATGGCGCCTGACCGTTGAGCGCTTTACAAGTGAAGAGCACGATTTTGAATTCTATACGAGATTTCACAGGAAGCCAGTGTAGAGCGGCTAATACAGGTGAGATATGCTCCCTTCTTCTAGTGCCAGTTAATAGACGTGCAGCTGCGTTCTGAATCAGCCAGAGAGTCGTTAGAGACTTTTTGGTGCAACCGCACAGTAAAGAATTGCAGTAGTCAAGCCTAGAAGTAATAAATGCATGGATACGTTTTTCCGCATCTTTTAGAGACAGGAAGTGTCTGACCTTTGCTATGTTGCGTGGTGAATGAAGGCAGTCCTAGAAACATGTTTGTGGGCAGAGAATGACAAATTTTGGTTGAAAATGACTCCCAGGTTTTTCACCGTGGAGCTAGAGGCCAGGTTTTTTAAGGAGAGGTACAGCTACTTTAAAGGACTGTGGTACATAGCCAGATAATAAAGACATATTGAGTATTTCTAGTAAGGAAGGGATAATCAAAGGGAAAATGTCTTTTAGCAATCCGGATGGAATAGGGTCCAGAAGACAGGTTTTGGATGAAGACATCAGTGAAGCTAGTTCAGCGAAGTTGATTGAAGTAAATGTGTCAAGATGAACATTAGCTATTTCATCTGTCTCTACAATAACAGCATTTGAGGGCAGATTAGTGCCAGTGGATGGAACAAGGTGATAAATTCTGTCTCCAATTGTCAGAATTTTGTCATTAAAGAAGTCCATGAAGAGCATCAATACTTATGAAAACCTTATTTCTACATGTAACTTAAGATGTTAGATTCCCTACCTGTGTGAGACTGCACTAGTTTAGTCGAGTCCAGGTGAAGGTTGGTTCAGGGTCAGACCTGACATTTCTTTCCTCGTGTATTGTGAAGCTGTGACATTTGCTATGGAGAGTCACAAGGGTTTGGTAAATTGTAATAAAACATTTAATAAATTAACAAATTTAAGTAAAACATTCTAGTTTACAAATTGAGACAGTGTTTGACGAAACAATAAACAATAAAATGTTGTCTAGTTAAAAGTACATAATTTTTTATTTATGTAATAAATAAAAAAATAAGATTATGCACTTATTGAATGTATTGTGATTTGTCAATCCCTTTCTGAATTTTGAGTATTATTGATGGATTTATTAATTTGTAGATAAACGTTATTTTCTGTGGTCCTCTGCAAGAGTATCTTTATTTTGATATAGATTTTAATGGAATAACTCAGTCTCTTGTTATTAAACAGCATGTGTCAGAAGTTTTGAGCAGGTCTGTGACAGAATGACAACGTTCTGGGAGATGTACAGTCCTGGATCAGCAAAAGTCACAAATGCAGTCTTTGGTTTTAATTAGTAAATTGAATCACAAAGAGGAATCTGTTGATTCTGTGTATCTACAGATGCAGAAGGTGGTGAATTCATCCAATGAACACGTCATCAGCATCGGAGCTCAGTTCAGCCCTGAGGCCGATTCTCACCTGGTTTGTTTTCAGAACGAAGACGGGAGCTATCAGACGCAGGCCAACAGCAAACCTGGGAAAACACGCACAGGTGAGACATGGCCTATTTGTGTCAAAATACAGGGAAAAAAAGACGAGCAAAATGGCGTCACGCGCATTAAACTTGTGTTGACTCTGTTTCAGTGACTGGAGCCAGTTTTGTGGTGTTTAACGGAGCATTAAAAGCTTCATCAGGTTTCATCGCCAAGTCCAGCATTGTTGAAGGTGACAACCCTGATTTGTGGATCTTATTCCAGCAATTTAAAGCAGGAGTTCTTCTTTTACATATTTAAAAAAAATCTGGTGCCATACAACACTGAAAGGTTATAATCTCAGTCTCTGATTGTGTTTGCATGCACAATCAAGTTCAGTTTTGGCATCTTCTGTCCTTGTTCCTGTTCATATGCAACATAGAAAATTGAATTGCCGTACCTCAACGATAGGGGGCAATGTTTTGTTTCAGCATGTTTATATGGCTTCTTCCTGTGATCTATTATCTGTCTATGTCACCCTATAAGCAAACAACAAGAGCACAGCTAAAACTGTTTTTGAACAACAAGATGGATAATTGCATAGCTTTTTTTCATTATAATGTGAGTCTATCTGATCTTCTGCCATGAGTCCAGTTCCGATAAAACTGAAGGAAGGGTAAAGAGATGTTTTTTTTGTTTTGTTTTTTTGCTCCCCCCCCCCCCCCCCCCCCCATAAGTATTCAATGGGTTTGGTTTGTTTCAGACGGGTTGATGGTACAGATTCCTCCGGAGACAATGGAGTCTCTTCGCGCTGCACTGAGGGAGCAGACAGACTTTCAAATCCCCTGCGGCAAGAACGATGATGCAGAGGTCAGAGAGAACGTCACCGTCCGCTGGGTCAACTGGAGTTCAGCTGTCAACACAGAGTAACGTTTACCCACACACACATTGACACACTGTGATGTTCGCACAAATCAGGTGTGCATGTGCAAAATTCACTTCCTCTATGAACTAGTTCCAAGTTCAGTTCACAAATTTTAAAATTAACCAGTTCAGTTCATAATTCAAAATTCCACACTCAATTGGGTAGCTTAAGGTTCAGTCTGGGTCAGTACTATCTTTTCCATCAATTGTGTTAATGGTCATAGCTGTGGTGCTGCCTTCCTCCATGCTCCTGGCTGTGTACTCTGTGTTTTATGACGTGTTGGTTAGTGTGACAGGTATGACAGCTGCCTCCAGATCAGCTGGTTTTCTGCTCCATACTAAGGTCTGTTTATTGGGAGTTTTAGCTGGGTTTTACCAGGAAGGATCTAATGAAATCTGACACTCTTGAACAAATTTCTACTATGAGAGAGCACCGTTCACATTCAATTAGTGAAAAATACAACACGATCAATTCACGTTCACCCAAAATATGAATGAGGTCATGAACAGTCATTCATGAGCTCGGTCAGGCACAACACTGACCATGACATGCCCACACATGACAAACTGAACATTAAACATTACATAATGAACATTAAATTCCATTAATATACATTTAATTATATCAATGAATATCTGTATCTTCACCTTACTCTTCTAAATGCACTTTGGGACCTTTTCATATATTTTAATATATTTATGCTCTTGCTGCATTTCTTATGATTTTATTTAAAGCACTTTAAACTGCAATTTTTGCATTAAAGGTACAATATAAATAAGGTCTTGTTTACAATATTGGTTTTAGCAAATAAAATATTAATGAGAATTTCAAATAATTACATTTCTATATGATTCAGTTAAATAATTTAACCTACATTTAGTTAAATTACTAAATACAAGTTAATACATACACATTATTTAATTGTTTAATTAAATTGGGTTTGTAACAATCAACTATAATTAAATTTTTTTGAAAATCAAGTTACACATCCTTAAATGTTTATTTGCCTTATTCATTGAATGAAATGAAAAAACCGACATTTGGGTTTTTGTTTTTTTGTTTTTTTGTATTTTTTTTTGGTTTTTTTTGGCCCTACTTCATCAGTAGTTAATTAGTCTGTGATGTGATTTGTGCAGTAAAAGCAGTGCTGTTGATGGTAAACCTCTGGATGGCGTCCGCAGTTCAAGGCTGCAGCACGATTCCGAGTTCGAGGTGGACGGACGCAGCATTCAATGCACTGAGGTGTGTTTCTCTGCTGGGTAAATTATAAATCTGTGATCCATGTGTGGCAGAGGTGTTGGTCCTGATGGTCTGAGTGTCTCTGCAGGTTTTCTCCCAGATGAAGAATCCTGACTGCAGCCCGGCGGCGGTGCTGCAGGCCTGCAGCAGCTTTCAGAAGGAGATCGCTGTGGCTGCTTGCAGTGCACTGACACCTCATCTTGCTGTTCTCACCTGCAGTGGCATCAACTCACTTGCCCTCCGCATCTCTACACAGGCTGACATGGTAATGCTGCAGTTACAGGACGGGCGATGTTTAATGTGGTTAAATCTGTGAGAAATTGCTGCCTGTTTTTATCATGGATGTATTGTAAGATCTGGATACCAGGTCAATACATTTAGTTGCTCGCTTGGTGCATGCACCCATATTATAATGGTTTCTGCTTTAGTTTTTATTGGTAGTACATTACAAAAGAAATTTTAGAAAAAGGTGATGGGCCTTTAAACTATTTGTGTGTTTCAGGTGGAGTACCAGGCTGGTTCTGGTGGTAGGCTCCTTCCACAGCGCTACATGAACGAGCTGGACGGCGCCCTGATCCCTGTCATCCATGGAGGCAGTTCCAGTGTCCCACAGACGGTCATGGACATGGAGTTCATCTTCTACATCACACACACCATCTAACACACACTTGACACTCAGCATTCTGACAGACAGAAGGAGAGAAAGAAAATCCATGTGACGTCAGGCAGCTGAGCACAGAATGAGAATCTGTGGGTCGTAGCATGACGCACTTAACAGCCAGGAGAACGTCAAGACCCATTGGTGGATTTTTGGATATAACCTGATGTTCCACGAGGGAACTGCTGTATGCTTGTGCTTGTTCGTGTCCACCAAAGCTGCTTCAAACAAGAAGCCAAACACTAAACACGGATCACAAAAACACAACCAAACACAACAGAACTCTTCAAACCTTCCTATGCTCGTCCTACAGTCTCCGACAAACTCAGTGAATGTTTCCTCAGACCCGCAACATGTCTCATCTGGATGTATTTATTATATGATTAAACATATTGAATGAAACCTTTAAACTAGAGCCAGTGTTCAGGACTTTAGAGGCAGATATGATCAGGTGCTATTATAAATAGCCACTTCACATACGGCCTCTTTTTAAAACACCGCAGGAATTAAATAAATCTCCTCTTGTCATTCAGCTTGTAATGATGCTCATTTCACTGCTGTGTCTGAGGCTGCACATGTCTCCTCTTCAGCTTTGAGGTTTATTCTGATCCTATTCATCCTGATGAATGTCTCCATATGTGAGATTTGATCATTTGTAGAATTGATGCCCAATCTGCTCCGAATTTCATTTGCAAAGAGCCAGAGACTAGAGCAATGAATGTGTGTTAGGCAGAGTTCTGTGATTGGCTGAGAGATAGTGAGGAAGACAGTGTATAATGGATCAGAGATTCTACAGCAGGCACCTGCTTTTTTCAACAACAGAACATGTATAAGCTGCCAAATTAAACCACTAAGATAATTTTTAGGAAGCTGTTGAACCTCAGTGACAAGCAAGGATGGTGAAAAGCTTATTTTAACTGATTTCAGCAACGTTTAAAATGTAAAATCATTGAGATTAAAGTTTTATTTAATCCTAAAATAAGACTGAACATGGCTTTTTCTGGACCAGCAGTGAATTTTGTTCCTACCAAAGATAAAAGTGAATGCAACGGATTCTCTTAAAGCATGCAATGTAATGTTTAGAAGTGAAGTTACACATCACAACCAAAAACAATGTCTCAGCCTAACGTAACAATTCTTATTCTGATTGTAATATTAAATAATTAAAACATACTGATAAAGATTAGATTCTGTTTCTGCCAAATCTGATGCATGGCACCTAGATCACCAAAGCCCTTCAGTTGTCTCCTTAAAGTTACCTTCAGTAGTTAAAAGGACAGTTCCCCTAAAATCAAATCTATTCTTTCCCTCTTACTTGAAGAATCTTTTGTCCATTATGGTGCAGGTTGCCAAAGTTTGACATAATAAATAAATTAAATGAAGAAAACCTGAAATAAAATCCTCGATTGGCAAGGGTGAAATTCACACAGACTTTGGGAAATTGTTTATTTTTCAATTGATTCTTTTCTGGTTACATTTTCGTATTTAATAATTTCCCTATTTGTTCCAATACATATTTCTCTATTTCTTCACCTGTTTAATGGGTTAAAGTGACACCCACTCATTAAGATTCATGCAAAGAAATACAGAGGTAAAACAAAACAGAAAAGAATAAATTAGGAAACTAATACGAATAATACATTTGTTGAATAAATACATTTAATTTTCCTATTTCTGTGCATGTTTATATATTTTCAAGTTAACCGCTCATTCATTTGTTTATTCAGCCTTTTATTTCTACTTTTCTTACATTATATGTTCTTGATTATGTTGGGGTTCTCCATATAGATGATCTTTGTGAGTCAATAGCAGGTAAGGGGTGGATAACAGCCTCCATGGACTGTAACCGCTATAAAGCCTCTGGATGTTTTTCCCTCTGTGAAACTCAAATCTTGATCTGAATCTTTCATTTGAAGTTATTTGTGCAGCAGAGTCCAGGCGATCAGTAAGTTTCCTCGTCAGACACCAATCGTCTTCTTTAGAATTTATATCCTATCTAAAAATTTAACACGTTTTATTTTCACTTTCTCTTTGGCAAGACACATTGTATTTTTTTTATCACGGTTAATGCAGTAGCGATTTGACTTTGATACCAATGATCTGCTTCTTTGTGTTATGTCTTCAGTGTTTGAGATTGATCTTTGAGTCACATTTGTGTCTGCATTTTTTATTTTGGCTTTTAATAAACCATGTTAAATTCTTTGGGGTCATGACATTATGCAGAAAGACCCCTTTAAAAAACTTCACTTCTGTTTCTCTGATGGGCCCCATCGTTCTCAGGGGCGAGGCTTTCTGATAATGCTGACCAATCACGGCTGGGTGGACGTTTCTGTAGGAAGGGTAGGTAGGAAACAGTTTTCATTTTGTTGAGGTGACTGTGTTGCTGCTTCAGACCATAAAACTATTGCATTGTTTTTAATAATAGACCATGAAAATTTAAATATTTGAGAAATATATATGTATGTATATGTGTATATATATATGTGTGTACATATATATGTGTATAAATGTGTGTGTATGTATACAGTGGGGAAAATATAGTATTTGAACACCCTGCTATTTTGCTATTTCTCCCACTTAGAAATCATGGAGGGGTTTGAAATTGTCATCGTAGGTGCATGTCCACTGTGACAGAGATAAACTAAAAAGAAAAATCCAGAAATTACAATGCATGATTTTTTTAAATTATTTATTTGTGTGATATAGCGGCAAATAAGTATTTGAACACCTGAGAAAATGAATGTTAATATTTGGTACAGTAGCCTTTGTTTGCTATTACAGAGGTCAAACGTTTCCTGTAGTTTTTTACCAGGTTTGCACATACTGCAGGAGGGATCCTGGCCCACTCCTCCACACAGATCTTCTCTAGATCAGTCAGGTTTCTGGGCTGTCGCTGGGAAACACAGAGTTTGAGCTCCCTCCAAAGATTTTTGATTGGGTTCAGGTCTGGAGACTGGCTGGGCCATGCTAGAACCTTGATATGCTTCTTACGGAGCCAATCCTTGGTTTTCCTGGCTGTGTGCTTTGGGTCGTTGTCGTGTTGGAAGACCCAGCCACGACCCATCTTCAATGCTCTGACTGAGGGAAGGAGGTTGTTCCCCAAAATCTCACAATACACGGCCCCAGTCATCCTCTCTTTAATGCAGTGCACTTGTCCTGTCCCATGTGCAGAAAAACACCCCCAAAGCATGATGCTACCACCCCCATGCTTCACAGTAGGGATGGTGTTCTTCGGATTGTACTCTTCATTCTTCTTCCTCCAGACACGCTTAGTGGAATTATGACCAAAAAGTTCTATTTTGGTCTCATCTGACCACAAAACTTTCTCCCATGACTGCTCTGTATCATCCAAATGGTCATATGCAAACTTAAGACAGGCCTTGACATGTGCTGATTTAAGCAGGGGAACCTTTCGTGCCATGCATGATTTCAAATCATGACGTCTTAGTGTATTACCTACAGTAACCTTGGAAACGTTGGTCCCAGTTCTTTTCAGGTCATTGACCAACTCCTGTCGTGTAGTTCTGGGCTGACTCCTCACCTTTCTTAGAATCATTGAGACCCCACGAGGTGATATCTTGCATGGGGCTCCACTCCGATTGAGATTGACTGTCATGTTTAGCTTCTTCCATTTTCTAATGATTGCTCCAACAGTGGACCTTTTTTTCACCAAGCTGCTTGGCAATTGCTCCGTAGCCCTTTCCAGCCTTGTGGAGGTGTACAATTTTCTCTCTTGTGTCGTTAGACAGCTCTTTGGTCTTCGCCATGTTACAAGTTAAAGTCTTGCTGATTGTATGGGGTGGACAGGTGTCTTTATGCAGCTAACGACTTCAAACAGGTGCATCTGATTGAAGTCGTTAGCACTTAGTACTACTGTACCAAATATTATCTGATGATACATGGAGTGCAGGTGGACTTCTAATGGGCGGACTAACAGGTCCTTCAGGGTCAGAATTCTAGATGACACACAGGTGTTCAAATACTTATTTGCCGCTATATCACACAAATAAATCATTAAAAAATCATGCATTGTGATTTCTGGATTTTTCTTTTTAGTTTATCTCTCTCACAGTGGACATGCACCTACGATGAAAATTTCAGACCCCTCCATGATTTCTAAGTGGGAGAAATAGCAAAATAGCAGGGTGTTCAAATACGTATTTTCCCCACTGTATGTGTGTGTATGTATATATATATGTAGATGTGCGTGTATGTATATATGTGTATATATGTATGTGTGTGTATATATGTATGTGTATATATGTATGTGTGTTTATATATATATATATATGTGTATATATATGAGATATGATTAAAATAGTAAAAATTCTGGTTCACAAAGTTTTTAAAATTAGGTAAAACATGATAAAAGTCTTTGTTCTTAAAACAAAAATTAAATGGACAATTAGCAAGAAAAAACTTTGTGTCCAGGTCTGCAGTGTGATTCTTTATCTGAGGCTGTTTTAGGTCAAATTTTCATCAGTTCATCTCATCTTCATCCACCACCTGAACTTTGTCCAAATGTTCAGAGATTAACTGTTTGCATAAAGATTGTATCAACCCTTTTCTTTCTCTCTCTTTTTTTTATAATGTTAAAAAGTTATTTTTTGGAATCATTGGTATAAAAGTTTTAGCTAATGGAGTAAAGGTTCATATTTTCGATGAGGAAATGGGCTTCATTTGTTTGTTTCACAGGTTCTCTGAATGATGGGGAAATAAAACACATAACTCCAAAAAATAAACAATGTGATTTTGTCATCAGGTGGAAAGCATCTGAAACCAAACTGCATCAAGTGCTTCAGTTTGAGATGAATGTGTCACTGAAACAACACCAGCCAACCTCATGTTATTTAAACTTTTATTACCACAGGTTGTGAACTTGTTCCGTTGATTTTAGGATGTGGCTTAATGCTCAGAAATAAACATTTCAACAAATTCATTGTTTCATCATGTGACTGATTTTAGGAAAAATAAAATGATGCATCAGTAAATATTTATTATTATGTAATAGATAATTAGTTTGATACAGAGTGAAATCAGGGAGAGAATAGAAAATGAATAAATGGATCAAGAACAAGCAGCCCCACAATGAAGAATCCTGAGTTTGTTCTGTTGTGAAATATCTTAAACTCTGCAGTCGGCGGTGGTGGTTAGTGGAACTCATTGATTCAGACAAAGTACAGAGCCCAGTGTACTGCAGTACTGTGAACTCAGTACACTGAGTACAGCACATTTTTCCATGAGTTGAACTTTGAATGAACTTTGATGAAGCTTTAGAGCAGGTTTGCTACAGATCTGCAGGTTTTTTGTCAAACCAGGCAGGAACACATAATTCCACGAACCGTTAGAGCTTCGATGAGGAGGAGAATCAGGTGTGTTCCTGCTTGGTTGAAACAGGTTTGGAGATCCCTGCTTTAAAACAAATGTTGGGCTGATTCTTTAATAAAAGCACAGAAATGGCACCTTTGTTTTTAAATATGTGTGTCACAATTTTGTGTGTGTGTGTGTGTGTGTGTGTGTGGGGGGGGGGGAGTGGTCTTTGATGTTCTCCCCTGTTCCTGCTTCAGTCCCTCCTTCATTACAGTTCCAGCAGCAACATGAGTGGAAGAGTTGGAGATTTAAGCGAGAAGCAGAATGAGATTTTAATTGAGGTAAGAAATTTAAAGTAAACTTAAATTTATTGGCTCATTAACATTTTTCCTATGGGAACTGGCTCCTGAGTCAAAACATTACATTATCACAAACCCTATTATTATAAATAAAGGTGCAGGGTCAACAACTGAATATTTTTTTCTTTCTTGATTATGCTTTGATTGTTTAGACTTAAAAGTAAAAAAAAGAAAAAAATGCAGCTAATCTAGCTACCTAATTGTTTAACAGTTTCAGCCATTTTATGATGCAACTGCTGTTTTCATTGTTTCTGTATGTTGATTTTATTTTCTGTGACTCTCTGGCTCCAGTTTCGGGGGCGGATCCAAGATCTGATTTCTGACCTGCCAGCACAGCATGACCACTACCTCCTTCGCTGGCTCCGAGGTGACACTGAAACCTGAAGCATGCTGGAAAAAAACACACACACATGCACATACATGTTAATAACAGAACAATCACACCAGATCTGTTTCTGTTATCTGAGCCACAGGTAAACTGCAAGAATACATATAATACATATAAATTCTGAAAAAAGTGCATTTATTTAATTTGAAGAAAACAGGATTAAATTGAACAAACCAAGAAAAAATACTTAAACTAAGAAAAATGCTTTTGGTGATTCCTGCAACAGATGTATTGTTACAGGAAGTGAAAAAAACATCAAAAACATCCTGTTATCCTTTATTTTTTGTTTAGTCTCAATGGAGTTAGAGTGAAAATAAAGAGTCCCTGAACTGTTCTTCGAGAACCACTGACACTTGTTGTCATGACGCCACAAACATGGAAGGAGTAACCAATACTGTGTGTGTGTGTGTGTGTGTGTGTGTGTGTGTGTGTGTGTGTGTGTGTGTGCTGAAATCAACATAAATAAATATATTTTATATAATGAAGAAGTGTGAGGTAAAAAGTAAAATAATTAATCTGTTTTTCAGATTAATTTTTTCAGAAGTCAAGGAAAAAAAACTTTTTTGAAAAAGTCAAACACTTTCTTTCTTTCTTTCTTTCTTTCTTTCTTTCTTTCTTTCTTTCTTTCTTTCTTGCTTGCTTGCAAATGTTTGCTCTATCAGTTAATGATTAAATCATTAGTCTGTGATGTTTTTTTTCCTCTGACATTTAAAATGTTTACTCAGAAAAAACCTTGAAAATCAGTTGTCCCCTGAAGTCATTTTATAGAATCAATATATTTAAATGAGTTTACATTCAATCAGTTGTTTTCTTTGCTACATCTTTAATAAGCTAATTCCAACTTCTTTAGTCTTTAGCAAAAACATGATCCACTTTGACTTTTACAAACATGTTCATCTTCATCTTCATCTTCATTTAAATTATTTGAATACATTTATTTGACTCATTCTCCTTCCCTTCCTTTGTTTGACTGAAGTGAAATAAGTATAAAACTGAAGAAACTAACTGAAATATCAGTAAATAAGTCATTTAAAAAATATATGATTTTATATAATTATATTAATTAATTTGACCGTTTCATAACATCAAAACATTTCACATATTTAAACTTTTAGACAAAAAATGCTGTTAACTAGAATCAACTTATTAAAGAGTTAGAATTAAGTCCATGCAGCATGTTTCATTAAGTCTTTCAAAATGTCTTTTAATAATTTTCTTAAATTTTATTCATATAAAAGACAAATAAGAGCAACTAAAGTTACTTTAGAAATATGTTTGATCCATTGCTATAAACAGATGTTTCCTGTCGACATGTCAAACAAGCTTTGATCGATTCAGAAATGACTGTGACCTTGCAAAGTTCTATCATCTCAAAACAGGAAAAGTATTGATCTGCTATGAAAAACTAGAATTCAGCCTGCTGGTCCATGAATCCTGCTTCATATATATATATATATAAAAAGGTTTTGAATTTTTTGACTTGAATATTGTTTTCTTTTCAGTTGATATTTGATGTTTTGCAGTAAATCTCTTATGATGTTAAATGATCCTGGTGTAAATCTGTGGCTTTAATAATCTTTAATCTGTTCGGCTGCTCAAACACACTCATGCTCATTAGGTTTTTTTTTTCCTGTTTTTTTTGTTTTTCAGCCCGAAACTTCAATATTCAGAAAGCTGAAGCCATGATCAGGAAGGTACCACCTGTTGCTCGGACACACACATATACACCCATATATATATATCCATCCATCCATCCATTGTCTATCCCGCTTATTCCCTTTCGGGGTCGCAGGGGTCTGCTGGAGCCTATCCCAGCGCGTTAAGGCGAGAGGCAGGGATACACCCCAGATGGTCGCCAGCCAATCGTGGGGCACACACACCATTCACACACCATTCACTCTCACACTCACACCTATGGGCAATTTAGAGTTTACCAATTAACCTGAGCATGTTTTTTGTATTGTGGGAGGAAACCGGAGTACCCGGTGAAAACCCACGCAGACACGGGGAGAACATGCAAACTCCACACAGAAAGGCCCCAGACCCAGGCCCAAGGCGGTCTTGAACCTGCGACCTTCTTGCTGTGAGGCAACAGTGCTACCCACCGCACCACCGTGTCGCCCTATATATATATATATATATATATATATATATATATATTATATACACACACGGACAAAATTGTTGGTATCCCTCAGTTAAAGAAGGAAAAACCCACAATTCTCACTGAAATCACTTGAAACTTACAAAAGTAACAATAAATAAAAATTTATTGAAAATTAAATAATCAAAATCACCCTTTACTTTTGAATTGTTGATTAACATAATTATAAAACAAACTAATGAAACAGGCCTGGACAAAAATGATGGTACCTCTATAAAAGATTGAAAACTATTTGACCAGAGTGACATGATTAACTCAGGTGTGTCCTTTAATTGACATCACAGGTGTTTCCAAAGTCTTAATCAGTAGTCACTCTGCTGTTTGGTGAAAAGGCGTGTACCACACTGAACATGGACAACAGAAAGCGAAGGAGAGAATTGTCCCAGGACATCTGGGGAAAAATAAAAAAATAAATAAATAAAAATAAATAAATAAAATTATAGACAAACATCTTAAAGCTATAAGACCATCTCTAAACAGCTCTAAACAGGACAGTAGCCACCCTCCCTGGACGTGGCCGCAAGAGGAAAACTGTTGACAAATTGAAGTGACGTATCTTTCGAATTGTGTCCAAAGAAAATAAAGGTGAACTCCAAGACCAAGGTACATCAGTGTCAGATCGCACCATTCGTCATTGTTTGAGCCAAAGTGGACTTCATGGGAGACGACCAAGGAGGACACCACTGCTGAAAAAAATCATAAAAACGCGAGACTGGAATTTTGCAAAAATGCATATTGACAAGCCACAAAGCTTCTGGGAGAATGTCCTTTGGACAGATGAGACCAAACTGGAGCTTTTTGGTACGGCACATTGACTCTATGTTCATAGACTCAAAAACCAAGCATACAAAGAAAAGAACACTGTCCCTACGGTGAAACATGGAGGAGGCTCAGTAATGTTTTGGGGCTGCTTTGCTGCATCTGGCACAGGGTGTCTTGAATGTGTGCAAGGTAAAATGAAATCTGAAGACTATCAAGGCATTCTGGAGAGAAATTTGCTGCCTAGTGTCAGAAAGCTTGGTCTCAGTCGTAGGTCATGGGTCTTCCAACAGGACAATGATCCAAAACACACAGCCAAAAACATCCAAGAATGGTTGAGAGAAAAGTGTTGGACTATTCTAAAGTGGCCTTCCATGAGCCCAGATCTGAATCCCATTGAACATCTGTGGAAGGAGCTGAAACATGCCATTTGGAGAAGACACCCATCAAACCTGAGACAACCGGAGGAGTTGGCTCATGAGGAGTGGGCCAAAATACCTGTTGACAGCTGCAGAACGCTCATTAATACAGTACAGAATACAGAAATCGTTTAATTGCAGTGATTGCCTCAAAAGATTGTGTAACAAAATATTAAGGTATGGGTACCATCATTTTTGTCCTGTTCGAGCCCTATTACAGTAGTTTTTTTTTTTTTTTTAATATGTTCAACAATTCAAAAGTAATGGCTGATTTTGATTATTTATTTTCAATAAATGTGTATTTATTACTATAAGTTCAGTGAGAATTGTGGGTTTTTCCTTCTTTAACTGAGGGGTACCAACAATTTTGTGTGTGTATGTATGTATGTGTGTGTGTGTGTGCGTGTGTGTATATATATATGTGTGTGTGTGTGTTTTGGAAAAGAAGCAATGAAGCTTTTTTGTATTTCTGTAACTCTCTCTCTCAGCATGTGGTGTTCAGGCACCAGATGAAGGTGGATTCTATCAGTGAATGGAAGCCTCCGGAGGTAAAAGCTGCTTCAGCTCCACAGTAAATGTATATTATTATGCTAATCATCCTTGTTGGGGTCAGGTGATTGACAGGTATGTGTCAGGTGGGATGTGTGGCTACGACAGAGAGGGAAGTCCCATTTGGTATGATGTCATTGGCCCTCTGGATCCTAAAGGTCTGTTGCTATCAGCAAGCAAACAGGATTTTATGAAGACCAAGATCAGAGACACAGAGATGCTGCAGAGAGAGTGTCGCAGGCAGGCTGAAAAGGTGTCTCCTCCCTTTCTTTCCTCATCTCCTCTCCTCGCTTCCTTTCCTCATGTCTTCTCCACCCTTCCTTTTTTCACCTCATTTCCTCGCTTACTTTCCTCTTCACCTCACCTTATTTTCTTTCCTCATCACCTCTCCTCACAGTGTCTGCAATCACTCCCTCATTCTCTCCTTGAGTTCCTAATTTTTCCTGATGTATCCTGATGTTTTCTGGTATTTTGTGATATTTCCTTTCATCACTTCCCTTCCTTACATCATTTCTTTATCTTCACTCAATTTGTTTCATTCCCTCTCTTTCTCCTCTCTCTTCTTTGGGCTGTGTCTGAAACTGCTCCCTCATTCCATTGTTCACTTCTCCCTTAATAAAAAGTGCTCAGATGATTCCTCAGTAAAGGGATTCTTGTTTCATGATGATTCCTGATATTCCTGTATTTTCCTTTTTTTCCTGATAAGTTCTGTTCTCTTGTGTCTCTTCCTGTAGTCTACTGTGATGTGTCTGCATGTTTTCTGATATTGTTTCCAGTTGTTCCTGTTTCCTGTATGTAGTTTCCTGTGTGTTTTACTGATGTGTCCTGTGTGGTGTCTTTTCCTGATGTTTTGTAGTGCCTCCAGTTGTTTTCTTTTCACTGGTATTTACTGTTTGTCTGCAGCTGGGTATAAACATTGAAGCCATCTCCCTGATCTATGACTGCGAAGGCTTGGGGCTGAAACACATCTGGAAACCAGCTGTGGAGGCATATGGGGAGGTTTGTCTGTCGCTGTCACAATTGTCACCTGTACTTGTTGGTATCATCACTTCCTCTGATAATCTCTTTGCTTCTTGTAGATTCTCACCATGTTTGAAGAAAACTACCCAGAGGGGCTGAAGAAGGTTTTTATTGTCAAAGGTAGATCAGCAACATCTGGAAGTTTGTCCATCAGCTGCTGTTCAATCTGACATCTGGAATCATGTTCTGTCATTGTTGCAGCTCCTAAAATGTTCCCAGTGGCCTATAACCTCATCAAACACTTCCTGTGTGAGGAGACACGGCGCAAGATTTTCATTTTAGGAAGTAAGATGACTTTTTACTTTTCATAATCCTCTCATTAAATTCACCAAGACTAGAAACATCTGTACATAATGTAATGTAGTTTATTCCGTATACTATAGTGTTGTGTTGTTGTATCAACATATTACATGAGATCAAATAATTTAATCATTCCAACATAATTTATTTCTCTCATATATCTGCAAACATCTCTGTATTTATTTTTATTTTGTTATATTAAACCATTAAATATTTGGGAAAGTGACAAAACTGCCATGTGGTGTAACTCTAAAAACTTGGTATCAAAGCATCTGCTATTAACTAGTTTTATATAAGAGGTGGATGAAATCTTTTAAATGTATCTATCTTTTTCTGTTACACTGTTTGAGATTGTCTATCAAAAATCACATAACATTGCCATTCAAAACAACATTAAAAAAAAACAAACTTTTAAATGGCAAGAAAACAAACATGAACACAAAATGTACATTTTGGGAGACCCAATGAATGTTTTTTTTAACTGTATATTTAAAGTCATTGACCCATATATTACAGTATTGTATCACTTTCTCTCTCTCACACACACACCAGACACAAAATATCTAGTAAGTAAATATTTATCACAGTTTCATGCTAGATCTTCTGCATTTTTCCTGTTAAATTCCTGACTTAATAATTAATAGTTTCTTCATGCTTCTTGTTGTACTGTGTCCTACCTCAGTGTGTTGTGTAATATTTATGTGAGCTAATGTGCAGGTAACTGGCAAGAAGAGCTACGGAAACACATTGACCCAGAGCAGCTTCCCGTGACGTATGGCGGGACTTTAACAGATCCTGACGGGGATCCGCGCTGCCGGACCATGGTGAGGCCTGAACATGAAGACACCTCAAGTGACCCAAGTGTGTATGTCTGTAATCTTGTTTGTTTGTTTTAGATCAAATATGGAGGCACGGTGCCCAGGTCCTACTACGTCCGGGACTCTGTGAAGGTCCAGTATGATAGCAGCGTGACCATCAGCCGCGGCTCTGACCTCCAGCTGGAGTATGATGTTCCTGCAGCCAGCAGCTTGCTGCGGTAACAAGAGCCTTTATTTCACTGATTCATCATAAAGGTTCAGGGAATCAGATTTAGAGCTCCTACAGAACATATATTACAATAATTATAATGGTGTTTTAATCTGTAAATAATTCAAACAAACTAAGAATTGTTGTTTATTACTTAGTTTCAGATAGGGCTGCTTGAATATCACTTATTTTGGCAATAATGAAATCATGATTATTTTAAATGATTAGTTTTTACTTACACAGTGACTTTGTGCTTTTGTGTGAGATGGTTAAACATATTTGATGTGTTGCCAAGAGTTTGTGATATTACCTTGTAGAAAATCTTGCATGTGATCATGTACATCAGCTTCTCATAAGATTCTTAAGACCTAAAGTGTTCCTATAAGAGAGAACTACCCCTTTTCCTCAACCACATGATACTGCTCCCTCTGACCTTTCACTCATCCTGGCCCCCTCTCATTCACTGTGAATGTATTGAGCATGCACATCTCTTCAGGAAACTGTTTGGAGAAAAATGTTAAATAGGTTTAACTCAATGATAGAGTTTGAAAATCTTTTGACATACAAATCAAAATTGCGTTCAAAATTAATTTAACTGCACAGCTTTAGTTTGGGATGTTATTATTTACAGGGAAGCAGGGCTCCCTGCGTGAAGCTGAAAATGACTCCACAACCTAATTTATTGTAATATGTGAACTCACTACTAGATATAGTCAGTAACAGTGTACTGCATAAAAAAGTTGTAAATGGCACACTGACACTGAGATATTTAAACTCCATAAATCAACACATACATTATATAAATAAATACAGCTTTAGATAAGTTGTTTGTTCACAATTTACAAAAAAAGTGTAAAATGAAGAATAAATTTCAGTTCAGTGGCAAGTTAATCTAGTATACCTTAGTATGAACCTAATAATCTTAGACATCTGTACTAATAATGCATCAGGTGTGAACTAATATAATAAGACATATTATACTATGCCAGACATGTCCAAAGTCCGGCCCGGGGGCCAAATCCTGGCCCGCGTGTAGAATTACGTAATACATTGGGCAGCAGCGCAGTTACCTGCGTGTTCTAAGTGCTGCCATCTAGAGGCCCAAATAGGAACAGCAAACTAGTTTGTGAGGCCCCCCAATTTTCTAAAATGGCAGCAATTAAAAGGAGGAAAGTTGACTGCGAGGGCCGACGGTTCAAGGATGGTTGGCCCTGCACTTGTTGATATGACAATTTCTCTGTTGTTGTTTAAAAATTCTACAAATATTTAACTGCCATGGTGACATATTTTTTTAATGTTTCAAATGTAATTTGCACCCAAGAGTACAATTACTTCTCTTCAACTGTTACAAAAAAGTTAGTGTTAAAAAAGTGATGTTAAGTGAATATTTAATTTCAATTTTCAATGTCAATTGAATTTTGATATGCATGTTTCAAATGAACCAAAACATATGCTTAAGACAGCTGAAACTAAAATAAAAAAGCAAATGTGAAACAGAACGGCTCGCTGAAATGTATTTAAATTAATTGCTGTTATATGTACACACCAAATCTGGCCCCCTTTGTAAAAAGTTTGGACACCCCTGCACTATGCAAAACTGGACATTGAATAAAATGAATTGTTCAGCTCAATCTCTTTTTTGAATAGTTCACATTTCTAATACCGTTCAGAGTTTGGTCAAAGGTCTGCTTCTTTTTTTACCCAGGTGGAAATTCACCAGTGACGGAGCAGATATCGGTTTTGGAGTTTATCGACAAAACAAAAAAGGCGGTGCCAAGAAAGTTTCTGACATGCTGGAGGTTCTGCCCAGTGAGCGATACAACGCTCATCTGGTTCCTGAGGATGGCTGCCTCACCTGCCCTGAGCCGGGAGTCTGTAAGTGATGGACGCCACTACACTGAAAGGAACAGAAGCTACACTTAAAGGGAGGGGAACCCCACGCTGTTGCAGTTAAAGGGACAGCAACAACACACACCGCTGCAGTTATAGTAACCACACATAGCTTTTGTTTTAGGACAGTAACCACTCATAGCTTCACTTAAATGGACAGTAACCACTCATAGGTCCCCTTAAATGGACAGTAACCACTCATAGGTCCCCTTAAATGGACAGTAACCACTCATAGGTCCCCTTAAATGGACAGTAACCACTCACAACCTTACTTAAATGGACAGTAACCACTCACAACCTTACTTAAATGGACAGTAACCATTCACAGCCTTACTTAAATGGACAGTAATCAAACACAGCTGTAGTCAAAGGGTAGGATAACAACACAAAGCTGCAGTTAGTCAGTAACTTCAGTCTTACATTTTTTTAATTGTGTCTCTTTGTGTTACTGCTGAATTAAGCTAACTTAATATTCATAGTACAGACATTAGCATTGGACTTTCTCTCTGTAAATCCTGCAGGATACTAACAGCAGTCACTTTGTTTCATTTTGGTGCAGACGTGCTGTGTTTTGATAACAGCTACAGCTTTTTTCAGTCCAAGAAAGTGAGCTACAAAGTGGAGGTTCTTCCTCCCCCAGAAGCACCGATGCAGAGTCCACGAACCAGAGGAGGCCAGAGGCTGCAGTGACGATGTCCACGATGGTCACTGACCTAGAATCAGTCATTCACAAAGATATCATTGCATTTATATTAGTTTTTTAAGCTATTCAAAAACCCATAAACCACTTCTGATGGGTTTTTGTGGCTTTTTAAAAGTTTCAGCATCTCACACTGACAGATAAAATAAAACCAAATTGAAAATAATTACCTCTAGCTGTAACTATACAATTATGCTGTTTATTGTCTGATAATAATAATTAGTTGTAAATGAGGTATGTTGATTTTTACTTAAACACAGCTTGAAGACATACACTCAAGCCCAAAATTATTCACCCCCTGTCAAATACAGTGATTTCTTTATTTTTTCACTTATATATGGCAAAAGAAAAAAAAGTGTCCTTGCATTTGATAGGGGTATGAATAATTTGGGGCTGAAGTGTATATAAAATAATTGAGAGGATTTAAATGTCATGTAAAGTGGTTTATTTTCACCACGTTGCATGTTAATTTTAATAAGGCAGTAGTTGTATTAAAAGAAGCTGGTTGTAATTATCAATTTAGTATTTTAAAAAAAAAGTTTTTTTTCTTTTGCCATCAGAACCACTTTGATTATTTTAACGTCCTCAATATGTTTACTTTATCACACAATTTTCACTATTTTCTGATTTAATCTAATTTTAAGTATTTGTCCACTTGGTGGCACTGTGACCAAAGACTTAAGCTGCAGACTGTTACATAACAGCTGGTCATCAATATTAGGATCTGGAAATCAATGTTCAGAAACATAAAAGATTGTGAATTGTTCAGTGTGTTAAATTCAAGATACATGTTTCTTAGATTAATCTATAAATGAATAAACGTTTTCTACCAAGCTGAGCTGGTTTTATTATTTTATATTACAGGCAGCTGCAGAGTGTCTCTAAACCTGCAAAGAGGCAGTTGTGGAAATTTATATATTTGTTTGTGTCTTGATTTTTTTTTTTTTTTTTTGTCTGGTCGGAAGCACGTTTTGTCATCTCTGTTGTGTTTAATTTTACTGAGGAAAAAAAATCCATGGAGAAAATAGTCTGCCTGCCTCCAGCATCCTGAGCCAGGATCAGTGCCAGAGCAGGATGCTGCAGGAGGAGGAGGGGGAGCACAGGCCTTTACATAACAGCTGTAATTATAAAAACCGCTGTCAGCAGCAGCTCCTGTGTGCCGCATTGCCCCGAGTCTGTCAGGGAATAATAAGGCTGCGGAGCAGGAGGAGGTGATGCAGGCTGTAGATGCATACTGTGCTGACTCCATGTATGAGTGAAGGAACTCCAGTAGGTCTCTCAAATAGAGTGAACTACATACGTGTGTGTAGTGGTGGAAGTACATTTACTCAGATACTGTAATACTGTCAGTGTATTTTTGAGGTACCTGTACTTTCGGTTTTCTGCTACTCTAAACTTCACTGTTTTACATTTCAGAGGAAACACTGATCTTACCCCACCACTAAACAGCTTACTGTTTTATATGTAAAATACACGATCTATACAAACTGTCATAATTACTATATAGCCAGTTCATATAATAGTATTGCTGCTGATACTCAAGAAAGATTTGAATAAGTAGAAGACTTTAACTTGGAACAGACACGAAAACAAAATATTAATATAAACAGATACAAAAAACGTGCACTGAATGTAAAAGTGCGTGCGTGTGTGTGTGTGTAACGGCTACCAGTCTCTGCCCGGTAGGCGGTGTTACCGCGAGGTGTGTGTGAAAGGGGCGGGGAGGTGTGTGTGTGTGTGTGCGCGTGTGTGTGCTGGACATGAGTAAATGACGTCAGCTCGCAGGTCGCCACCAGTGAAACAAACATGGCGGCGGAATGGAGCGGGCAGCAGGGCTACGTTCTCACCATCATTATTTGCCTGTGGAGTGCGGTCGGTGGCAGGACCGAGGCGGCGGCGTCCGGCAGCCAGGTGTTCGGGATGCGGCTGGAGCGCAGCGACAAACCCGCCGGGACCAATGACGACGGCGTCCTGCAGGTGACGGAGCAGAGCTCCGTCCAGCTCCGCTTCTACGGGCTGCGGCTGCACTCGGGCGCCTGGACGCAGATCCGCTTCACTGAGCTCACTGACGCCGCTGCCGCCGCCGCGGAAGAAGAGGAGGAGGAGGAGGAGGACGCGGCGGCGGTGCGGGGCGGCGGCAGCGGCCACATAATGGACGCGCCGGACAGAATATGCGCCGATTTCACCAAAGACATCAGCGTCGGCACCTTCATGAACGTCAGCAGCCGCGGGACGTCCGGACTGCTCACGGTGCTCGTGAAGCCACTGAGGAAGAGCGAGATGCGGAAGGAGTACGCGCTGTGCACACGCGGCGCGGAGGGCGGCAGGTGGGCGCCGCTGGGAGACAGCGACGGACGGATGCTGGTGGTTGAGGAGAAGAAGTCGCTGCTGCCGCTGTGGCTGCAGGCGATGCTGACCGCCAGCCTGCTGATGCTCTCCGGAATGTTCTCCGGTCTCAACCTTGGCCTCATGGCGCTGGACCCTATGGAGCTGCGCATCGTGCAGAGCTGCGGCACGGACAAGGAGAAGAAGGACGCGCGCAAGATCGAGCCCATCCGCAGGAAGGGGAACTACCTGCTCTGCTCGCTGTTGCTAGGCAACGTGCTGGTGAACACCACCCTCACCATCCTGCTGGATGACTTGATTGGCTCAGGGCTTGGTGCTGTGGTGGCCTCCACCGTGGGCATTGTGATCTTTGGTGAAATCGTCCCGCAGGCGCTGTGCTCACGCCATGGTTTGGCCGTGGGCGCCAACACCATTCTGCTAACCAAGTTCTTCATGCTGCTGACCTTCCCGGTGTCCTTTCCTGTCAGCAAGCTGCTGGACGTGCTGCTGGGCCAGGAGATCGGCACCGTGTACAACCGCGAGAAGCTGGTGGAGATGCTGAAGATCACGGCACCGTACAATGACCTGGTGAAGGAGGAGATGAACATGATCCAGGGTGCCTTGGAGCTGCGGAACAAGACCGTGGAGGACGTGATGACGCCCATCGCCAACTGCTTCATGATCCAGAACGATGCCGTGCTGGACTTCAACACCATGTCGGAGATCATGGAGAGTGGCTACACACGGATCCCTGTGTACGACGACGAACGCTCCAACATCGTGGACATCCTGTATGTCAAGGACCTGGCCTTTGTGGACCCGGACGACTGCACCTCGCTGAAGACCATCACCAAGTTCTACAACCACCCAGTGCACTTCGTGTTCCACGACACTAAGCTGGATGCCATGCTTGAGGAGTTCAAGAAAGGTGTGTGTGTCTGAATGTGTGTCATTTGTTTACAACAAACCTAGGCCAAACAACTTACACCACTCGTCAGCAGCTTTTTACTATTGATCCACAGCTTCACTGATGAGTAAACACCATCATCCAAACTAACCAGGCAGCAACACACATTATGAAACAATTGGTTGTAATAAAACATGTTTCAGCTTCAGCAGCATCAGAATGTTGTTGGTTGTCTAATTAATCAATCATAGTTGGCAAATTATCAATCAATCGAACAGTTTGCATCTCTAATCTAAACACTTCCTGTGGTTCTTCAAATACAACAGAGTATTATAAAAAACAGTTGTCAAACCTGTAGGGTAAAACCACAAAGATGCAGACTCTTCTCAATAAACTTGTCACAACAAGTAAATAATCAATAAAAAAATCCAATATTGAAGCAACAATATAACATCAACTGATGGATAAAAACATTCTCAGGTGTGTCCTTACCTGTGAAACTCATTCATAAAACCTATTATTGGTAC
Source organism: Eupleurogrammus muticus (assembly GCA_036785175.1). Lineage (NCBI taxonomy): Eukaryota > Metazoa > Chordata > Actinopteri > Scombriformes > Trichiuridae > Eupleurogrammus > Eupleurogrammus muticus. The sequence continues at coordinate 1,981,170 of JAYKQN010000013.1, read as the reverse complement.
CTGGTGGTTATATTGACAATTTTAATTGTTTAGTCAATAAACTGTTTTAAAAAAGCTAGTGAAAAATGTTGTTCAGCAATCATGATGACATCATCATGGTGACCTCATTATTATTATTATTATTATTATTTTTGTATTATTTTTTTTAACTAATTTCTCAAGATCACACATTAATTGTTTAGTTTTCTGGTGGTAATGCGTTAATTTAGCAGCTGCAGTTTAACATGTGTGTCAAATTGTTGCCAGCTGTTAATTTACACACATGTTCAATGTCTTTTCAAAATCAAAGCACCTCTGATACCATGGTAAATACATTAAAGCACAATAAAAACTTCACATGACACAGCCTGCATTGGGTCATTTCCATTTTAATGTCTAACTTAAACATTTCTGCAAATGTTCAGCTTGTGTGTAAATGAATGCAGCGTGTGTCATGTGAAGTTTTTTTTATACTATAGATATATGGATAGATATAAAACCTGAATATACCGGTAGATGGATGTTTGCAGTGGGACCATGTCACTGCTTACATTCAGCTGTGGCATGGACTTCACATGAGGAAAACTGTCCTGATCTGGAGCTTTTATAGCTGTGGAATCATCCATCCATCCATCCATTTTCTATCCCGCTTATTCCTTTTCAGGGTCGCAGGGGTCTGCTGGAGCCTATCCCAGCGCATTTTATGGCGAGAGGCAGGGATACACCCCAGATGGTCGCCAGCCAATCGTGGGGCACACACACCATTCACACACCATTCACACACACACTCACACCTATGGGCAATTTAGATTTGCCAATTAACCTGAGCATGTTTTGTATTGTGGGAGGAAACCGGAGTACCCGGTGAAAACCCACGCAGACACGGGGAGAACATGCAAACTCCACACAGAAAGGTCCCAGACCCAGGCCCCAAGGCGGTCTTGAACCTGCGACCTTCTTGCTGTGAGGCAACAGTGCTACCCACTGCTCCACCGTGTCGCCCGCTGTGGAATCAAATCACCAAAAATAACTGGGATTGGCACTTCATTCGTTCATTGGCCCCATCAATGTTTTTATAATCTGGCATCAGATTTTCATTCCTACTGATCATCTTCAGTCAGTTTAATCCCTGAAAGCAGCAAGAGCAATTGATGGGATGAAAATGTGCGTTCAGGTGTCAGGACTAATGCAGGAAATATCAGCGCTGATATCAGCACTTTGGACACAATGTCAGGTCATAACACTGTTATACCTGCGGGATTAAACATGATGATGATGATGATGAGGTTCAGCGGCTAACTCATTCTTTGAAGCTGTAAAGTAGCTGATTGTTAGTTTTGACAAATATTGGGTTCTGACGCTGTCTGTTTCAAATGTGTTTAAAACATATCAACACTATGAGCCCACCACCCACTCCCTATACTTTACTTCCTCAGTGAAAGATGGGCAGCTCGACTTCAGATCAGTTGGGCCCATTCCTCCTAGTCACGCCCCTCCAGTTCTTACTGTCATAGCTCACGTGGGCGTTAAAGTCCCCCAGAGTAGGTGTCTTCTGGATTGCTCACTAACACCCCCTCCAAGGAAGGTGCGTACTCTGAAAGACTGTTTAGTGCATAGGCACAGACAACAGTCAGGACTGTCCCCCCACCCAAGGAAAGGGACCTATCCTCTTGTCCAACAGGGTGAACCTTAATGAGCCGGGGGGAGACAAGCATTCCCACCCCTGCTCTAAACCTCTTATCAGGGGCAAGTAGTAGAGAGTCCAACCCCTCTCAAGGTAACCGGTTCCTGAAGTCCACACTGTGGACCTCAACATCAGGCAGAAGCTCAGTCTCCTTCCCCAGTAAAGAGGTGAAGTTCCATGTCCCCAGAGCAATCTTCTGCAATGGGGTGGCAGACCACCAGGTCGTTGCCTCCTGTCACCAGTCTTTCCTCTTTTCCTCCCTCATCGTGTCAGTTTCTCTGCAAGGTTCCTAGTCCATTGAGATATTTCAAGCCTCAGTCAGACTAAACTGCTGAAGCTTAACAGATCAATCAGCTGGTTCACTGACTGATTTACTGACTGACTGACTAATTCACTGACTGTTTTGCTATCTGCTTCGCTGTATTTGACTGCAGAATAGTGTGTAAAGTGTTTAAAATACATGTGTTGTCAAAGGACAAAGTTTCAGCAGCTGGTTGTTGTAACCTTCATCTGATCTGTCTATCTCTCCAGGTAAATCCCACCTGGCTATAGTCCAGAAGGTGAACAATGAGGGGGAGGGGGATCCTTTCTATGAGGTGCTGGGATTGGTCACCTTGGAGGATGTCATTGAGGAAATTATCAAATCAGAGATTCTAGATGAATCTGATCTTTACAGTAAGTCTGAAAACATGTTAACATGTATACTTTTAACCTTTTATAGTTTTACTCATAGTCAAAGTTCCAGAACCTTAGGTAAAGCAGTAACGTTTCTTATAAGATGAAAAACATGGCTTCAACCTGCTCTATGTCTTTAAATTCTCTAAATAATTCACATTCAATTAGCTTTATTGGTGTGTCACCATAGCAATATAATTGGCAATAATAAACAGCAATATAGCATAACACATTCATATTAAATACCTATAGTGTTTACCAGTGTAACGTTTTATATTATATATTTCATTATACATTACATACTATTAGTACATATTATCATATCATATTACATATTATTTTTATATTAGCGGTTGTTAGTATGTATTATTATTATTTTTGATCTCTTTTTTTTTATTGCTTTCTGTAGCCGACAACAGAAACAGGAAGAAAGTGGACCCTAACAAAAATAAGCGTGACTTCTCATGCTTCAAGCACGACGGTGACAGTAAGGTGAAGATCTCTCCTCAGCTCATGTTGGCGGCTCATCGTTTCCTGGCCACAGGTGAGCTCTGAGGGTGCGGCAGTTAATCTCACATCGAGCCGACACAGATTAGTTTCAGAGTGGTTCAGCAGTCAGAGGATTAACAGCAGCAGGTGGGATGATGCGGTTCTCCTGCGTCAACTGCAGATAGATGAGTTTTATTTAGAGAATAACTTCCCGAAGTTACCATAACTTGTCCTTCACCTGGTCACTACATGTTTACCTGTTCTCTAACTGTTAACCTGTTCTCTTCCTGTTCACCTGTTCTCTCCCTGTTCACCGGTTTCCTACCTGATCACCGTTTTCTACCTGTTCACCGGTTTTCTACCTGTTCACCTATCACCTATTCTCGTATGTGTATATATATATATATATATATATATATATATATAGTGAACAGGTTTTCTACCTGTTCACCTGTTCTCTCCCTGTTCACCTGTTCTCTCCCTGTTCACCTGTTCTCTACTTGTTCTTTACTTGCTTTCCACCTGTTCACCACTTGCTCACCTGTTCTCTACCTGTTCAACTGTTCTATCCCTATTCAACTGTTTTCCATCTGTTCACCTGTTTTCCATCTGCTCACCTGTTCTCCACCTTCTCACTTGTTCATCATTCTCCACATGTTAACTATTCTCCACTTTTTCTCTTCCTGCTTACCTATTTTCTCCCTGTTCTCTACTTGTTCACCTGTTTTCCACCTGTTTACCTCTTCTCTACTATCTCACTGTTCTCTTCCTGTTCTCTACCTGCTCACCTTTTCTTTACCTGCTCACTTGTTCTCTACCTGCTTACTTGTTTATTGTTTACTGTTCTGTACCTTTTCAGTGTTTTCTTCCTGGTCACCTTTTCTTCACTTGTTCACCTGTTCTCTACAAGTTCAGCCCACTTGTTCATCTGTTCCCTACTTGTTCTCTAATAACTTAAACCTAATATTGCTGATATGTGTCTTGTCTCATTCGTCCTCTGCCAGAGGTGAATCTGTTCAGTCCATTCCTGATCACAGAAAAAGTCTTACTGAGGATCCTCAGACACCCAGATGTCATCCAGGAAGTCAAGTTCAACGAAAACGACAAACGATCACCGCAGCACTTCCTGTACCAGCGGGGAAAACCTGTGGACTACTTCATACTCCTTCTGCAGGTATATACACACACACTCACACACACACACACACACACACACAGTCTCTCTGCTTGCTAACGGGTCATGAAGTCAGATTGTAGGAATCTGTTTTAAGCTGAGCAGGTTTATTCTGGGTCACAGCGTCCGGTCTGATCTCTTAAGACCTGACTTAACAGCGTTTTATTTTAAAGCCGCCAGCTGATTTAGAAGATCATACTGATTATGCCTAATGAATTCGATCCTCTTAAATAATAATAATATGAATACAAGTCAGCATGAGCGTGATAATCAAACCGCCAAGATTCACATTCACACAAATTTGGCTGCATTTCTTCAATATTGATCAACAACAATTTAGACCTACTAATATTTGAGTCATTTTTAAGTAAAAAAAAAAAAAATTGCTCATTGCATCTTTTTCCCCTCCAGACATGTTTTCAGACAAATAATAAATACAAAGTCTCTACTTCAAATAATAATTTGTGTAATTTGATATTTACTCAACAATAACAATTCCACAATCTATGAATATTTTTCTTTTGTTGAATTTTAAGGCTAAATTAACAAATTGAATATTGGGGAAAAAGCTTCTCCTCCTTATTAGACATTTTCATGTCAGCTAATGGGTTTGTATTGTTCAGTGTAGAAATGGTAAAATATTCTGTGTGAAATCTGATAAATTCAATTGACGTCACATGAATCTCTGAACTTGTGGTCTTTTGCATTGTAGGTAATCTTAGCACTGGGTTTGAATAAAGCAGGAAACTGTAATGAGTAATGCAAATTCCTGTAGTTCTGCTGCAGGAGCTATTTCACTGATGCATCTGTGTCTTGTTAATCTGAAGGATTAATGTGTGATATAATATAAAGGCGGTAAAACCTCCAGGTACAGGGACAATCTGCTGAGTCAGTGCATCATCAAGCTGCAGACTAGTTGGTCAAGTTGACACACCTAGATAAAGTGATTCGAATTCAATTTTCTCCTGCATTTATACAGCTTAGTTTTACTGAAGATTGACAATGCATGGGCAACTATTCCACAACTGTAGAGACTTATTAAGTTGTTTATATTCAGTTTTTACAAGGTGGCAGAAAAGTCAACAGATACACACATCTCTGTGATCCTGCCAGTTATTAGACTTTCTCATTGTCTTTACACTGAGACACTTACACTTTAAGCTCTGTAAATGTACTGTGTGTTTCAGACGATTCTGAAGTGAATATTTGGATTTTTCATTGTTGATCAGATCACGTGGAGATGTCCTGTGGACACAAAGCTTCATTATTTTTTGATACAATGCAATAAACAAAATTATTATCTGATTAAACAAGAAAATAAAAGGACAGTTTTATATATAATGAACACAAATACATTAAGTTGATCGATCTGTCAGTCAATCCTCTTGTGTAACACACACACACACACACACACACACACACACACACAAACACACATACACACACACATTGAGGGATTGAAGGGTTAATGAGGCAAAGAAGAAAATCAGCTGAAAAGAGAGACGGCAGAGGAGCAGTGGGAGGTGAAGGAGGAGAAGGAGGAGAAGGAGGAAATGAGGGATGAAGAGTTGATCAATAAAACCTTTAATGCTAAATAGACTGCATTTGCCTTTCTGGTCATCTAGAATCAATAAATTGATTGACATACAGTTTTACAGAGTTTTTCTGATGATTTTGCTGCTTTTATAACAATCTTTTATTTTTGACATTAACTGATGCTTAATTATGCTGTCATTTAAAGGGAGAATTTATAATTATTGTTTATGATGAGACTGAATTAACAGATACTATGACTATAATGTTGTATAAAGCTCTGATGTGTTGATGTGTGGTGATGGATCAGTCTCCTGCTGGCGAGATATGTGAGGCGCGGAACCTGCTTTTTTTATAGCTAAATAAAGTTTTTTTTACTTTATTCTTTTACATTTTCTTTGTCTCTTCTGGTCGGAAGAATCTTTAGTGTTTTTAGCAATAATTATAACATGCTCTGAGGTTTTAGAGCAGAGTTGTGATTTGTCTTGATGTGTGCGTGCGTGCACAAGCGTGTGTGTGACAGAGTTCTTATCTGGAGCTGCTGGGTCTGAAAGTGTGTTTTGTTGTTTGTTCTCTGAGGACATGTTGACACCTGAGGTGTGGATAAAGTGACTAAAGAGACTCCACAAGAAACCTGAGCTCCGCTGCTCCTGTTCCGTGTGTGTGTGTGTGTGTGTGTGTGTGTGTGTGTGTGTGTGTGTGTGTGTGTGTGTGTGTGTGTGTGTGTGTGTGTGTGTGTGTGTGTGTGTGTGTGTGTGTGTGTGGTAAAGTGACACTGGGAACAGGATGTAATATTTATAGGACGTCAAAGTGTTTGTGTTACTGCCACAGGAGACGAGTCATCAGTGTTTCAGTTCTAATGTTCAGCATGTATGTGTGTTTGCATACACCTGCTTTTATCTGCATTTCAACTTGTGTATAAACAAATACTTGAACATTTTTTTCAAAAAATCTAGTATTTATGGTGATTGGATCAGAACCTCCTGTTATTTGCCTACATGAACCAACCCAATATTCACAGAAAAGTCGATGAAATTAATTTTTTTAAGCTTTTCAGGAATTTTGCTAAATATTTGGTAAAATATTTGTTATAAATAAATCTTGTGTGTGTGCGTGTGTCTACATGCTTCAGGGTCGAGTGGAGGTTGAGGCCGGAAGCGAAAACATGAAGTTTGAAACAGGCCCATTCTCCTACTACGGCGTCATGGCTCTGAGTTCACCGACAATGGGTGAGACCACACACACAATCATTCAAATGAACATAAAACAGTATTAACCGTACGGCACATTTACACTCCCACATTAGTTCATAACTACAGAAACTTGGTTTATTTGTGATGAATTCCGCAGAATTTCTAGGATTGTGATTTAAAAAAACAAAAACAAAACAAAACTGCTAAACCTGTCACTTCGTGCCACATCAGACATGACCATTTTAAACAGACTGCGAAACAGAAATATATTTCTACTTCACACCTCCTCCTTTTTCTCTTCTTTTTTTATTTATTGATGTTTGTTATGTATTTTCTTTTTATTAAAAGTTGTTTTTAATACAAATATTATTACTATTAACTAATATTGTTCACATTACTGTGAAGACAAACAGTGACGGTGGGAAGAGAAAAAAGGGTTATTGGGTTTCGAATCAACCGGGTCGCTGCTCAGGCTTTTATTTCATTAATGGAGTTTTTATTGGACCTGTGTCCTATTATTGTTGCTTTGACATTTAGTTTAAAGACTATTTTTTCTATCTATTTATGTACTTTGTCGTTATTTAAACATGGATCTGTTACCAACAGCCACAATAAAATTCATCGGAATATGTTCTCAACTCAGGTTCAATTTTAGCACATTACAAACAAACAGTCATGGTTTGTACCAAATAATCAAAAGATTCCTGAACAATGGAACTATACGCTTTACTCTGCAATTACAAAATGCTACGTATGGGCTTTTTTTGTTTTGAAAAAGCATAACAATGTATTTCTTGTTTTGCAGGTTCACACCTTTTAGAATCAGAGTCTGACTGTTGGTGACTATGAATAGAGTCTAATATTAATCAGATAAACTGTGGTATTTCTGTTAGTAAACTGATGTGATTCTGAAAATGATTCCACTTAATTAGAGCTGTAGCAAGTTATAGATTAACTATATTATATACATTAATCATCAACCATTATGATAATAAATTGATCAACTTGAATCATTTTTTTAAGAAGAAAATGTCCAAATTCTCTGGTTCCATCTTCTCAAATCTGCTTATTTTCTGGTTTCTTTAGTCTTCTATAATCGATGATCTTTGAGTTGTGGACTGCTTTTGGGAAAAATTTAAAGTAGATTTAGTGACTCAGAATAGTCACTAGTTGCAGATCTATTCTTGATGTTAATTTGCTGCAGAAATAATCAAAGCTGCAGTTACTGATCATCATGCAGGAAATGATTAAATAATTCTACAGGATAACATCCTGTTGACTTCCTGCACGATTTATTCAGGCTGATTTTCTCACTAGGATTATCTTTGTTTGTCAGTTAATAGTTTGTTCTTTGATTTGCTTTTTTTCCTGCACACACACACACACACACACACACACACACACACACACACACACACACACTGCAAAACAGGGGCAATTCCGGTCCTGGAGGGCTGATGTGGCTGCAGGTTTTTGTTCCAACCAGCAAGTAACATACCTGATTCTACTAATGAAGGTGCAGAGTAGCAGTAATTAGAAGAATCAGGTGTGTTTACTGCTCGGTTGGAATAAAAACCTGCAGCCACACCAGCCCTCCAGGACCGGAATTGCCCACCTCTGCTGCAAAACATACAATCTTATCAGGTGAAAATCTCATGTATTCGGGGCAATTAGTCCAGTATTGAGTAGATCTATCTATTGTAGTGGTAAGTTAAGTTGTTGTTTTTAAAGTTCAGTATGTGGTAAAAAGTAATAATGTATTAGATGTACCAAAAATGTTTTCACTTGGGGAACAGTAACCTTTTAGTGTTAGAGCAGGTGTGGGCAACCGGAGCAGTAGCACACCTGATTCTACTGATCAACCAATACAGCTCTTGCTGAGGACTTTCATTAAGTAGAATCAGGTGTGTTACTGCTCCGTTGGAACAAAAACCTGCACCCACTGCGGCTCTCTAGGACCAAGGTTGCCCACCCCTGTGTTTGAGGCTGTTTTATTCTGTGTGCGTGCGTGCATGTGTGTGGCGCCTCCTGTTGGTTGAATATCCTAACTGCTAATAACATGTTATTCTGCTCTGTGTTTCTCTCTGTGTCCTGATCAGACCTGTCTGTATGTTCTCTTCCCTTCCTGCATTGTGTGTCTTCATGTATTTGTCAAATACTTACAGATAAACAAGTGACCATTCGCATCCTACACCCCCCCCCCTCCCCCCCCCAACAGTTTTCTACTTAGAGCAGCAACTGCTGACAGAGAAAATAAGCCTGGCAGAGAATATAAAAGACTGGCAGAAAAGATTGAAACTGACAGAATCTATGAGGCTGACAGAATATATGAGACTGACAGAAAGTTCACATTAATAATTATGTTGATGTTTGTTAAAAAGTTCAACATATTAATTGAAAGGATGAAGACATGGCATGAAGATTTATAGTGTGTGTGTGTATATATATATATATATATATATATATATTAGGGATGCACCGATGTGAAAATTTCGGCCGATATCGATATCCGATATAAATATCGGCAGTCACTGCCGATACCGATATTTGCCGATATCGATATATGTAGAGAAAAAGTTTTCTGTAGTGTCACAAATTTAGTACAGACCAGAAAAAACACTGTACATTTGAAAAGCACAACAGTGCTCTTTATTTAAAGGAAGGCTCACTGTAAAACTGTCATGTGGTTAGAGGAAGTACGGCGGAGCGGACCCGATGGAGCTCCGCGAAGGCGGCGACGGCCGCGGCGGAGGCCGGCGATGAGAAGGCGGCAGGACGGCGTCCGACACCCCGGAGCAACGTTCCGCGCATTTTTTTGTCTTTTCGGGCGATGCGATGTGACGGAGGAGCCCGCTAGGAGAAACCGCTACAGTTAGTTGGGTCACTGTCTGCGTGTCTCTAGGCGAAGCGCTAAGCTAAGCTAGCTGGTCCTAGCGGGCTCCTCCGTCACATCGCATCGCCCGAAAAGACAGCGGCCACCTCCGCCTCCGCCGACGAGAAGGCGGCAGGACGGCGTCTTTTCGGGCGATGCGATGTGACGGAGCAGCCCGCTAGGACCAGCTAGCTTAGCACGTCGCCGAGAGACACGCAGACAGTGACCCAACTAACTGTAGCGGTTTAACTCTGCCAATTGTTGACATATCGGCCAGAATTTTTTTGATATCGGACCGATACCGATAAGTTAAAAAACGTGACATATCGGCCGATATATATCGGTTGGCCGATATATCGTGCATCACTAATATATATATATATATACACACATACATACAGCAGTGTCTTGTTAAAGTAGTTGGCCTTAAACCTTCGAAGATATCAAAATTGGAATTTTTGTTGAAGAATCTGTAGGTTTTCTTCCAAAATGGCCATGTATGTGGCTACATCATCTTCCATCAATTTTAATCATCTTCCCTGACCTCCAGACCATGATGCTGCCACCACCATGTTTGACAGTGGGAATAGTTTGTTCAGGGTGAAGTTCAGTTACTTTTATGCCAAACACAGTGTTTAGCATTTTGCCCAAAAAAATCAATTTTAGTTTAATCTGACCAGAGAATCTTCTTCCACATTCTTTAAACCTATATTTATCATAATCAGTCATTGAGGTCAACACTGGATCATTCAGAAAACCTCAGGAAACTCCTGGAATAATTTGGCTGTACTGGCTGAATAATATTGCATACCCCACTTTTCAGTTTTTTATTTCTAAAAGTTTAAAATATAGTATAAATTTTTACTTCATGATTGTGTCCCACTTTGTGGATTCTTCCCAAAAAGTCCAATTTTTTATATTTATGTTTTGAGCTTGAAATGTGTAAAGCTAAAGGGTAAAGTTTTTATTATTTACCAATTTTTATAGTGTAATAAAGATCTTTGACGGATCATAAAATCATGTGTGAACGAATCAGAGCAGAGCGAAGTTCACTGTACTGAAACTGATCCAATAAACCAGCTCCTCTGTCTCTCTCTCTCTCTCTGCCCACTCCCTCCCACCCTGGACCCCCGCCTTCCACCCAGCCGTCACCCCTCCTCTCTCCCCCTCAGTGGCGTCCCCCCCTCCACGACGCCTCTCTCTAAAGAGGTTTTCTCTGTTCTCTCGTTTCCCAGGTAAACACATGCATGGCCGTTGGGAGGGGGAGGAGGGAATTGGGGATTTTAGGGGGGAAGGTGGTCATCGTTAACCATTTCTGTCTCATTACCGTCAGAGCCCCGCTCAGCAAAGACATGTCTAGACTGATCACAGTTATTTTGGAGCTAACTCTTTCTCTTTCAGTCGCCTTTGACCTATGAAACGTTTGAAACGGGCCTTATTGATCATTGTATATATCAGATCATAGACCAGATCATTTATTTAGAGAGATGATTCATCACTACATTTAATATTACGCCTGAGATTCTCTACTGAGGCTTTTTCGATGCTTTAATTTGATGAAATATAAGTCACTAAGGAAGAATTAAAATCCAGAATAAAAAAAAATATAATAATTACAAGTACAAATCTTTTATTCAAAATCTTACTTAACTAAAAGTCTAGAAGTATTATCCGCAAAATGTAGTTAAAGTATCAATAGTAAAAGTACTTATCATACAGACTGTTATATTACATGTTTTAGTCACTTAAAAGATGTGAGTACTTTAATGTTTTAGTTTATCAATTTATCAGTTTGTGATATTTTGTGTATATTATTACTAAAACTAATGCATCATAATATTTGTCAGCTTTCACATACATTTTTAGTAGAGTATAGGTAATAGAATATTAAAGTATATTAATAAATGTTAAATATCTGTGTTAATATCTTAAAGTAACTGCAGCTGCCATATGAAGTATAAAGTAGCAGCACATGAAAGCACAAGAAAGTACCTCACAGTTGTACTTCAGTACATTACTTCAAATTCATTCTCTGAAAACTGAGGAGCAGAAAAAACATCTGCTGTTGTATTTCTATATTTCTTGGTCCATTGTTGAAAAATAACTCAATAGAATGCGTTTTTCAATTTTGTGCATTGGAGCTTTACTTTGACTGGAACTAGATCTTTTGACTGTTAGTGGCCTGAGTTTGGCCTTTTTATCCTTTGACGAATGGTTTCCACATCACAGTAGATTCAGCTGCAGTGAATAGAATCAGTAAACAGAGCTTGAGGCAGGTCAGCGGTGTCAGGTCAGCGGTGTCAGGTCAGCGGCGTCAGGTTAGCGGCGTCAGGTTGGCGGCGTCAGGATAGCAACATCTGGTCGGCAGCATCTGGTCGCAGCGTGTGTTCTTGTTGCTTGGGGCTCTGAGCGCTGCTTTAGTTTCTAACTTTTGACTACAACTAGACATCCTCAGTCAGATGCTTTTTATTACTGAAGTGTGACATCACATGAGCAGAACAAGCTGATCTGACCTTTGACCTGTGGTTAGAGCTTCACTTGGTTTCTTGGATCTGGGATTTTTAGTGTTTAATAACAGAAAGTGAGAATCTCATGACATTTTGTCCTAGTGCTAAGGGTTCCCAAGCCAGAGATGGAAAACCACTGAGCTATAGTATTGTATGTTTCAGAATAAAGATTTAACTAACAGATTTTACCAGAAAGCATCCACACTAATTTTTTTACATTCAGGCATTTGTCTTTTGCATCACTACTTTAATAAACTGATTTTTAAATATGTAACTGAGTGAAAAATAAGCTGATTTGCATCCATTTCTACCTTCATTACCTTAGAACCACGATAGTGTTATAAACGTGCAATTATTATAAATGCTCAATGGGATTAAAGTGGTAAAATGTGTTAAAAAATAAAACTAGTCATATTTTCATTCTTATCCTTTAACTCTCAGCAAAGACAGTGAATCAGTCATTTCCCAGAATGTGTCACTCTCTTTCTCAGAGCTCCACCCCCCTCCACACAACATCATCCATTATATCAGTGCACCCGGCAGCCAATGAGAGCACTTGATTTTCCGAGCTTACACAATCCAGTTTTAGCCATGACATGGTTTGAATGCTGCATGCTTGTCACACGGCATGTTTGAAACACAAGTCACATCCATGGCATCAATGGATCATAGAACATGTATGATGTTGGTGTGTGTGTGTGCGTGTCTTCTGACCTCACTATTTGTCGTTCTGATGCAATCCTCCTTTCTGTTTCTTATTTTCTGCTTTTGTTAAAGTTGATGTGTGTTTGTGAGTGTGTTTTTGGCCTCCTCACCATCTTTCTCTCCTATTCGCTCTCGTCCCAGAGTTCCGTTCTCCGTCTCATGGCGGGAACCTGAACCGCTCGGCCTCACTGAGCTGCACTGAGCGCGCTCCAGAGAGCGGCTCAGTCAGCGGCAGTGTCACTCAGATCCCGGGAACACCATTCCAGTACATCCCAGACTTCTGCGTCCGAGCTCTGACGGACCTGCAGTTTGTGAAGGTACCTGTATACAAATACACATAGGTAGGAAAAAAAATGTGTTCAAAATGGTTTCCCAGCTTCCTGAGTTCTTTTTTTTTTTTTTTTGCATGTTTGTCACACTTGAAGTGAGTACAAAAATGCAGTTTTTGCATGAAGTTTTTATTATCCATAAGTTAACCAATTACATTTACTTTTTGATGTACTTGTACATCACCTCAAAATACTGCAATACTTTGGATGAGTTTCTGCCTAATCAGCAATATTTTGCATTGTTTTTAAATTTCCTAATATGTGGCATAATTCTTGCAAAATAAACTCAAAACACCCCCATTGTTTATAAACCCATATATCTTTTCTACACCTGCTGGTTTCTGTGTATTTGCACACATTTTTTGTCACACACTGGCTTTAATTCCATGTCAAAGGCTTGTTCTTCTTCTGCTACTTTTAACAACCCACCATCATGACAAAGCTGATCAAAAGGTGCAGAATTGTGTCGGGTTTTTCTTGTGATACAATGAGTGTGTTGAGACTTTTACACTGATATCAGCTATGTAGGTGCCTCCCTTGCTTGATGTGGCTCCATTTTTGCAGTTCCTGCTGATACGTAACCTTCACTATCTTCTGTGGATATGGCTATGTAGTTATGTAGGTTCCACTACGTCACTAGGATACACACTCGAGAGAGTGCTATGGACTGTAAAGTACCAAAGAATAGCATCATGTAAATCCCAGGTGCAGGTGTATATTAAACCTGCTGTGAATACACATATGCTCCCATGACACAACACTATTGACTGAATCTATTTGCCTATCTCTTCTGTCCTGACCCATCACTGTCATGGTGTAGTGACTATAAAGTACACCCTCGCAGGTAATATTAAATACTTGTCGATCAAAGAAATAAAAAGTGAAATTCAAACTTTCTGTGGTAAAATTCTTGGAAAACTCTGGAGAACCACCTGAGGTACGTATACATTTAAACTACAGCACTGTAATCTGACTTCTAAAAATTGTCAGTCATACAGTATTCATTACTGGTTTTATTAAAAGAAGCACCGGTAGAATAAATTATCATCTTTATCATCATCTAGTTTTTCCGAGTAAGATTTTTGTCAGGAAAGTATTATTTAATTATTAATGTCCTGTTCTAAACTGCTGCCCGGTCTGATCTGTCAAGTGATTGGAACGAATAAAAGCCCAGGCACAGTTTTTTGCATTTCTTGTACTTGTACTAAAATATCAACTGTAAATGAGGAAGGATGCGATTTGGGACACAGTGTCAGTGTGATTTATTTTTTATATTTTGTATGTCTTAAGCCCATTTAGATAGATAAGGTTTATAAATATGAAAAAGGAGGGGGCACAAATTTACTTGCATATTATGAGAAAATACCACCACGAAATCATTCATTTTTGTCACAAAAAAAATCCTGGTAGGACTGATTTAAATAATCAACTCATAATACTTACGGGTATATATTTTGCTGTGGTTCTTCCAATAAATTTTGTTGATAATACCCATGTAATTTCATTGTACTGTTTTTCATGCAGGACTTTTACCTGAGTAAAGTAAAAGCTGAGTTGTTGAGTCATGTGACTGATTCAGTGTTTGTTGTCAGATCACTCGCTCTCAGTACCAGAACGGTCTGCTGGCATCACGGCTGGATAGCACACCGCAGTCTCCAGAGGGCAGCCATGTGTGCCTAGACACATGCTCGTCTTTGCCTCCTGTAACACCTCCAGGCACGCATGCCCCTCTGCCGCTGGCCACGCCTCCCGCCAAACGCCAGCTCTCTAACGCCCAACCGCCGGCAAGCGGCTGCAACGCCGCGCCCAAAACTGCCTCCAACCGCGAGCCCAGCCTGCCGCTGCCACAGGCCACGCCTCCTCTAAGAGACCACGGCACCCGCTCACAGACCCCTCCCTCCACTCTGGGTACCTCTAACCCCCACCCGCCCCAGACCTACGCATCCTCCAAGTCCCAGCAGTCCTCACCGTCAGGCAGCAGCGAGAACGGGCCAGGAGAGACCAGCACTCTGCTCAGTGAGCAGCACAACTGCCTGGGCCCCCGCCGGCCTCAGACACACACACACGTTCACACAATCAGCCATGCACACACTGAGAGCACCATCTAACACACACACACACACACACACACACACACACACACACTCTGCTCGTTGTCTCCTGATGTATTCTTTAAACATCTGAGGATCAGCTCCTCTTCCTCATCCTTCTCTTCTTCATCCTCTTCCTCCTCCTCCTCCTCCTCTTGCATGTTTCCTTCAGGGAAGTGATGAGAGTGTAAAGCTGAAGGTGAAACCGAAGTTCTACTGAGAGTAGAAGTGTAGATTATTAAAGGGTCATTTCACCCAGATCAGATGAATATATATATTTATTTTCTTATTTATTTAAATTATAGTTTTATGCTTAAAGGTTGTGAAAATCTGCTGTTTCAGATTTAATCTCAGTCCAACAGAAGCGGTTCCTTTCACTTCTGTTGTGCTTTAATGGAAGAAAATGTTCCACAGAACTGTGAAAAGCTAAGGTGTGTTGTTGTGTTTTGTGAGAAAATGTAACATTCCCAGATCAGCGCTGTGATTCTCCACCCTGCTGCTCTGTCAGACATTATCAGATAAACAACAGCAGAAGTTTATCTTGAACAATCTCGTTAGAAAATGTTCTGTTTGATCGATTGCATTATTTGGAATTCAAGATTGCTTTATTTGTCATGTTTATGCATTCATAAGAATGAGACATTTATTCCTTCTTGTCTGAACTAACTTAACCTGAAGGAAAACCGATAGAGTTAGTTGAACCACTGCTAGCAAACAGACCTGAAATGCTTTATTCCTCTGGTGCTGCATGTTGAGCCCATTTAATATGGATCAGATCTCCTTTTCAGCACTGCTAGTTAACAAACCATGATGGAGGCTGTTAGAAGTGTTTTTTTCTAAATTTCCAGGCATTTACTTCCTGTATCAGGTGAAAATCAGTTTTTGACCTCACTTAAGGTGTATGTTCAATCGTAGCGAACATCAGGTTATTTCAGTGTATTTACTTTTTGCAATTTATTTATATATATATATATATATATATATATATATATATATATATATATATATATATATATATATATATATATAGATATAACCCAGTTTTTTTTTTTATGGGGAGCTTCAGCCAAAAAAGTTAATATAATGGTTAAAAGCTATTGTATAGAGATTGCATTTACAAGGAAAAGAAAATAACAACAAAGTTAAAAACTATAAAAGATTAATGGAAATAATTTTAACATTAATTTGAGATATTGGTTCTTGAATGAACACCAAACACCAATAACTGGATATTAATTATAAGATGGAACGTGGTGGATAGAATAATTAAATATGCTTTCTAAACCATTTACAAAAGCAAATGATTATGATTACTGTTTAAATTACTTAATTTAAATTACTGTTTCTTTAGTTCAAAAGACAATTTAAATGCTAATTAAAATACATTATATATTTTAAATATGTATCAACTGATCTCAATCGAAAATATGAAGATCAACGACCTTCAGCACAAAAATCTGTTGTTTTTTTTATACTCTACAGAAATGCATGGGGGGGGGAAATTATTTTGCAGCATGAGACAGAAAGTATATATAGAAGTATATTGGATATTATAAGTTCCAGGTGGTTTGTAAGGTGAAACTTGCTGAAACAGTGGTGTGGTTCTTTATTCCTCCTTCACATTCCAGTGATGTGAAGATGGTGTCTTCCTAGCCGAGTGCTCTACCAATGCAATATGGTTTGAAATATTTAATTTCCAAAAGTAATATGCAAGTATTTATTTTGTGTAATGTTAATTTATTCAAAGTTTGATTTGTTGTTTTATATTTTAAAAAAGTTATTGAAGTTGTTTATACATTGGACTGTTGTGCTTGTAATGGTGTAAAATGAAGTAGGATGTGTGTTATGAGCAGCTTCTACTGATACTGATGATAATCCTCACTGTGATCAGAGTTTGGTGCAGAGACGACTCATCTCATTGATTTTTAGCACCAGACAGGAACAGATAATATTGCTAACTGAGTTTAGAATTGATATAAGAACTATTATTTTCACTGAGTTATGTCTGTTCATTTTCAGCCTCACCCTGTTCAAACAAAGCATATTTTCAGCAGCAGGTGCTTTCCAGGTTCAAACAGGATTTTCTAAATTTACCATTAAACGGAATCTAAATTCTAAACAACACTGAGGTTGAGACTTAAAAATTCCATGTCTGCAAACACAATCTGTGCTGAGATTCCTCAAGAAGCTCGATCCCACTTTCACTCTGTATGGTAAATATCTTCAGCTAAAAGCTGATTGGATGCGATTGGCTCACAGATGCACATATGCATTATCCATTAAGCTTTCCTTTTGCAGCAAATTCCTTTAAAATCCAAAAATTCAACATGCAAGTTGCAATGTCCAAACATCATTATTTGTCATTTTATATCCTTGTTAAAAACAGAAAGTTATGTGACTAATTTTCAGAAAATCACGTAAATTTTGGCACATTAAAAAACTCATTTTCACACTTTTGTATCACTGTGAAACAAGAATACCTTAATATTCTATTAATTGATCCTTAATTGACCCAAATTAAAGTAGTCACTGCACTAAAGATCTTTATCTGAGATTAAGAAATTTATCAAAGTTAATACAGCAGAACTGTCTTAATACTAATCTGTTCTGAATACAAAACCCCCAAATTGATCTAAAGGGTTTATAATCCCTTAATTATCAATTAAAGGTTTTATTGAAAGGTTCTTAAAAGGCAGAAACTTAATCTGTGCATACATTAAACATTTATAAATATTTTGACATTCCATCACAACTGTCTTAATTTTATCTTTAATAACAGATAAACTAAAGACATTTCAATAGAGGAGGGAAGTCCTGTTTGTAGCAGTGAGATAGTTTAACCTTCAGACAGAGCCTGCTGTTTTTAGCTTCATATTTAACAGACAGTAACCAAACAGAAACTTCTCCTCTAACTTGGTAGAAACTGAGTGAAAGTTTAAAAAAAATATTTTCAGGAGAGTTGACCTTTTTCGTATTTATTAACCTCTAAGCTCGGTGAGTGTGGGTAAAGGATTCACTCTCCTCTGCTCTAAACCCACTTGTTGTTTCCTGAACGTGCTGTCTGTCATCAGGACTTTCCACGAGCAGGGACCCTTGATTAAATGTGAAGTGTTACTGTGTAACTGAGTGTTGACCCGCCGGCTGCTGCAGGATTGTTTCAGATGAACACAACATCTGCAGCAGCTCTGACTCTGAATAAAGCTGCTCGCATTTGATCTACCTACTTTTCCTAATGTATGCGTTGACACTGAAACCATTTAAGTGACTGTAAAGATGAGTTATTTTGTTGACGATATTGTAATATTATTTGAGAAGATATACACTGTTAGCTAGCACTGATTTGAAAACACTTTAAACTTTAAAGAGTTATCTCTGAGCATGTATATTCCAAAGCTTTTTCCTTGATCTCTTGAGTGAGAATATTGAATGAGCAAGGCTGGATTCTTACTGAACATCATTCATGTCACAGTGGGTCGGAATCAGTGAGATTTGGAAAAATTGTATTATTCTTTACACTGACTTTGCGGTACTCACAGTAAAGTATCATCATGTAGAGCTGCAACAATTAGTAAATGAATGGATTGGTTGGACGACTATTTCAATTATAGATTTTTTAAAAGAAAATGGTGAAATTATTCGGTTTCAGCTTCTCTTCTCTGATTATTTTCTGATTTAATTCTTCTTTTATAATAGTAAACTGATGATCTTCGGGTTGTGGACTGTTGGTCTGAAAAAAGAGACATTTTAGGTTGAATCTTCAGCTTTGGGAAACAGTGATTTCGACACCATTTTATGAACCAAACAGCTGATCAATCAAACCTTTCAATAATTGATGGATTAATCAACTGTCAGAATAGTTAGTTGCAGTCCCTTCAGCTTTGGGAAGCAGTGATTGATAATTGACACCATCTTATGAGCCAAACAACTAATCGATTATTCATTTTAATAATGGATAGACTGACTCTGTAGTTGCAGCCCTATCTCCATGATAATTAACATTTCCTTATCATTTGTTATTAGTGAGAAGATACAGTTAAATCAAGTGTGTCACTTAGACTAAGATTTGTGAGATATAATGTGAATATTTTGAACTTCTGTGTAGATTCTCACTCATCCAGGTCTTTGTAGTGTGAAAGGAGGTACTTGTAAGCAACTGACTTTTTCTTGTAGCTTGAAGACGTTTCACCTTTTATCCAAAAGGCTTCTTCAGTTCTGGTCTGATGCTGGAAACCCCTGGATATAAGCTCCAGTTGCTTACAAGTAACTCCTTTGACATGATTATGTTTAACCCTTCTGTGTGACATTAATAGAGAGAAAAATAAGACTGTTATAGTTTAGTGTGTTTTAACTGGAGCGGTGCACCACTCAAGCACAATATTTACGGGTTCTGCATTCATTTTGTAATCTTGAAAGTGTCAAAAGCTAGATTTATTATTACAGTTTTGTGCTCATATAATGCATATTGATAAGATGAGAGACACACAGAGCAGAGGTGAAGGAGGGGTTAACGGGCCCCGGTGGCTCACTCACCAGTGAATCCAGCCATGGGGACGGTCATCACTCTGAGAAACTGTAGGTTTGGTTGAGCAGAACCTTCCTGCTCATTAATATTATGTAAATTCAGAGTCGCCTGGTTCCGACCTGTGACCTGCCTGCTGGTTCATTTAGGTCTCATGTAGCAATGCCTGATGCTGGTTTCCAGTGAGGCCACTGGTTGGCTGTGACCAGTGTGAGTACTGGGAAATGTGAAAAGAATAACTCACATAGTAATGTTGTGTTTATTGTGAACACTTTGTTTATTTGTTTAAAGGTGTGAATCGGGCTTCCAGCCGTGAGACGCAGATACACTGTATTTATTCCCCTGACTGAACTAATGCAAACAGACAACGCTTGTTTATATGAAAGATAATATGTTCTAATGGTTTAATTTAAAGTTTTATTTTTGTTGTTTTATGAGGAAGCATCACATAGCAATAAAAGTTGCACAGAGTTGACCTCAACATTTTTCCCTCCTCATCATCATCTGCAGCCTTCATCTGGAGTTGTGTCATTAGACATGAAAGCCAAAGCTTTGTTTTTTCTACTTCCCTTTTTCTTTTTATTTCCTCATTTTAAAAATAAGAACAGAAAGAGCTTTTGCTCTTTTCTATTTTTCACTCTGCTCATCTCTCGCCTCCACAATTTTAAAATTCCTGCCGCTGTGACGCAGCTCAGGCTCATCTTGCCCACTGTGGGCCTGAGGGGCAGCGCAACTTATCTGTAGCACTGGACTGGTTTTATCCTGTGATAATCACAGCTGGACAAAGGTTAAATATTTTCTGCTGCAGCTTCTCAGGCTGTTTTCATCTGTGGATCATTCACAAGTGGACAGTTATCAGCTGTGAGGTTTTCTACATGTAGAGCGAAGGTGAAGAACAGAGCTGCCACACATCTTTATCCTTTACATCAGGATTTACAGTATTTATCAGAGTTTCAGTTCAGATTTGAGACAATTAAAATAAATGAGATTTAAGAGTAAAGTGATGCTGAATAGTTCTCTGTCATTTTATTCAGATGCCGAAACCTGTGTCAGGGTTTAATATTCCGATGTTGCTGCTGCAACATGTTTATCTTGGTTGTGAATGTCTTTCTTTTACCCTAATGGTTGAACAGAAGTGGGAGGGGGAAGACTTCCAAACATGGACTGTGTCACTTTAAAGCAATGTGTACATACTGTTTTGTAACTTCTTTAAGGCATTTAAAGAAATCTACAAGGTTAATAAACCTGAGATATATTTCTCTACAGAAAATCTGTCTGTCTGATTCCAGTGTTTTGTGTATTCTTGTTGCAGAAACAGAACTTTTGCTTGTTTCACATAATTTATTATTAACTGATGCAAGAAATGTTTACAAGACTAGTGGTGAATCTTCATCAGTCAGATCAGTTTTAAAACACACTTTTTTCATTTTTATTGAAATTTTAAGTTACTCAATTCAATTCAATTTATTTGTATAGCCCAGAATTACAAATCACAGATTTGCCCCAAAGGGCTTTACAGTTTGTAAAAAAGCAACACATCTCCTGTCCTTAGACCCTCACATCGTACAAGGTAAAGCTCCCTAAAAAAACCCTTTAATGGGGAAAAAAAAAATGGAAGAACCCTCAGGAAGAGTAACAGAGGAGGGATCCTCTTCCAGGACGGATAGGCGTGCAGTAGATGATGTATGCAGGGAACTTTGGATATTACAAACAGAAATGTAATGAATGTTGGTGGAAGATAAGGCGCAGGATCCATCACAGCTTTCAGGTTTCACCAGGACAGCATCAGACCCTCCAGCATCCGTAGATCTCTCAGTGGCTGCACTGCAGCTACTCTGTGAATGAGAAAACACAGGGCAGGACTCCGGAACCACAGCAGATTTAAAAGTACAATAGTGGTTCATCAGTATCACAGATGGAAGAAGAAAAAGAAGAAAAAGAAGCTCAGAGCATCTCATGAAGACCCGGCAGACTAATCTATCACAGCATAACTATGACTAGGCCAGCCAGGGCCAGCCCTAACTATACGCTTCATCAAACAGGAAAGTTTTTAACCTATTCTTAAATATAGGAAGGGTGTCTGCCCCCCGGACTGAGACTGGAAGATGACTCCACAGGAGAGGAGCCTGGAAATTGAAGGCTCTGCCTCCCGTTTTAATTCTAGAAATTCTGGAAACCTCCAATAAGCCTGCATATTGGGAGCGTAATGTTCGTGATTGGCGATATGGGACTAAGAGATCCCTAAGGTAGGAAGGCTGTTGATTGTCTTATTCTGTACTTTTCTGTTTTACCTTCTGCTGAACTAAAGCATTTTGTATTTTTCTCCTTTCTCTTTTTTTTTTCTCTCCTCCTCCTCTTCTTCTTCATCCTCCCCCTTCACCCCCGACAACTGTTCTCTTCTCCTTTGATCGTCCAGAGTTTGCTGTAAATTTTTTTATTCTTTGACACCATTGAGAACTACTGATAGTGTTGTTTTTGCAAGGGGGAAATGAAACGCAGCTCGTCTGTGGCATGAAAGCAGACACAGACTGTACAAACACCATGAACCCATCAGTGTAGTCTCCAGCAGTGTGACCACACCCTTTAACCTTCATCCTCTGGCTGTGATCATGTTTGGTTGCAGTGTGTCTAAGTTCTCCTGCTCATCTCAGTGTTCATGAAGCTTCTAAGAGCAGGAAATCACTGCTAGCTAGACAAAAACACCCAGAGAATCATTGTTGATCCTGTTTTTACGACGAGGAGTAAAAGCTTTCTATCAGAAATCAGTCAGCAGACAAAATGAGAAACAGGCAATTATGGTTTATTTTTTTAAATGGAGTGATCTGATGTGATGAGGATGTTGTGTTAATCGTCATATCTGCTCGAGGTTTCTGTTGAGATGCTGAAACATTGATGTTGTGTTTGAGGTTAATTTGTTTGTTTGAATATTCAGTCATTTTCAAATTAAAGTACACACAAAAGAAGAAAGAGTTGTTTGACAGGAGTCATATATATATATATATATATATATATATATATATATATATATATATATATATATATATAGATAGATAGATAGATAGATAGATAGATAGATAGATAGATATAGATATGTGTGTAATCTTAGTAAATATTGGTGAGTACTGTACCGCACTAGGGCGACACGGTGGTGCGGTGGGTAGCACTGTTGCCTCACAGCAAGAAGGTCGCAGGTTCAAGACCGCCTTGGGCCTGGGTCTGGGGCCTTTCTGTGTGGAGTTTGCATGTTCTCCCCGTGTCTGCGTGGGTTTTCACCGGGTACTCCGGTTTCCTCCCACAATACAAAAAACATGCTCAGGTTAATTGGTAAACTCTAAATTGCCCATAGGTGTGAGTGTGAGAGTGAATGGTGTGTGAATGGTGTGTGTGCCCCACGATTGGCTGGCGACCATCTGGGGTGTATCCCTGCCTCTCGCCTTAACGCGCTGGGATAGGCTCCAGCAGACCCCTGCGACCCCGAAAGGGAATAAGCGGGATAGACAATGGATGGATGGATGGATGTACCGCACTAAAAATTGCTTTATATACTCTATTTTGCAAAAATATAGACTTTAATTTTCGAAAATGTATTCAACAATTGAGCAAAAATTTGCACAGTATTGTATTCTGGTGATCAGTGTGAAAAATATGTTGACGTGTTAAAAACGTGGAATTTTCCTTTAAACACTTGTACATAAAATCGAACAAATGTGGGCGGAGCTCTGCTGGTGTTCCTGCGTTTCATTGGCTGTTTCAAGAAAACAGGGTTCACACAAGGCTCAAAATGGCAGGCATGCAGAGCAGTTGCAGTTCTTTATTTCTTTATTTAAAGAAAGTCACATTCATCATAGAGACCTTTATACTCTAGGATATTTATATGTACAATTTTGAAGAAAATGATAATTTATTATATATTATACAATTTATATTTTCTTGGTTTTGTACAAACTTTATTTAATGATTCACACTATACGTTATTTTTTGTTTTTTTAATAAACTTTATTGAACCATTCGGCTCTCTAAACTGTAGCTTTAAAAAAATCTCCATTGTTTTTTGGCTAAACTTTATTGACAGAGGACGTCTCATGCTGTGTGTGCCCGATTCAGCCCCTCGGTGGGCGGGACCACTGCGGGGTTCAGGGAGTCACATGACCCGCGCAGAGCCAGGCTGAGCAATTCCAATATGGTGGCCAGCTTGGCAGGTCTACGGTTCCTGTTGATGATATTGTTGTTCTGCTGGATCAGGTTCGGCGCCTGCAGCCGGGAGGACCCGCCGGTTCTGGGGCTGCGCCTGGAGGACCCGGCGGGCCCAGTGTGCATGAAAGACCGCATCATCTCTGCGCCAGAAGGAGCCACGTTCCGGCTCCGTCTGTTCGGGGCTGATCTGAATGGGTCCTGGCCGTGGTTGGCATTCGCGGCGGGTGCAGTCGGGGACTCGCCGGACCCCTGCTCGCAGGAGTCCCAGCGACGGGAGTCCGCCTTCCAGGTGACGGGGGACTTCAGCAAGGATGAAGAGCACAGTGGGCTGTTGACGGTCCGGGTCCAGCCCAGGATCAAGCGGAACCTCCTGCACCGCCTGTGCGTGCTGAACGGGAACACCTGGGGCTCCGTGGGCCCGGACCAGTTGCGCGTGACGGACCCAGCTCGGCCCGCGGACTACATCCCCCCGTGGGGACTCGCGGTGCTGGTTGTGGCGTTGCTGCTGCTCTGCGGGGTCGTGAGGACCGTGAACCTGAGTCTGCTGGGCCTTGACCCCCTGGAGCTCTACGTCTTGCACAGCTGCGGGTCCGAGGACGAGAAGAGGGCTGCCAAGCGCCTCGAGCCCGTCCGGAGGAGGGGCAACTTCCTGGTGAGTGGGACCAGACCCATGAGTTAGCGGCAGACTGAAGATTAAATGTCAGACTAAAGATTAAATATTGAACTACTGATCAGATTGAAGATTAACCTTTTATTGTGTGAAAAATCACTTGGACAGGGTAAAAAAATCTTTTCAATGTTTTTATTTTTATTTTATAATAATATATATAAATGTATAAGAAACATAAGTATAAATGTATCAGAAACCTATCTGTAAACAGAGTCTCAGGATCATTTCACACTACTGTATGTAAGTAAATAATTGTGACTCCATTAGGTTGTTGCACTAGGAATTTTACTTACCACAGATAGACTTACATATTTTATTTGATGAAATTTTTCTATCAAATTAACTATCAAACTGAAGATTCGGGATTAGACGAGATGTCCTATTCTGTTTTAAATCATTATTTGGATGTTTTTATGTTAGACTGTTTGTGCTGATGCCGAAGAGTGAAACTCTTTATGTCTGCAGGCGTGTTCGCTGTTGTTCCTGTGTGCTCTGGGACACTCGGTCCTGGGGGTTCTGTTATTTCGGGCTCTGGGCTCCATCGCCTCTGCTGTATTCACCAGCGGCTTCCTCATTTTCTTCCTGGCTGAGCTGGCTCCTCACATCCTTTGCTCCGGTTACGGGTTCCAGCTGGCACCGGCTCTGACCTGGCTGGCCCAGGTCTGCATGGTGCTCACCTGCCCCCTGTCCTGCCCCCTGGGCCTGATCCTGGACCTGGGGTTGCGGAGGGACATCAGCACCTGTGGGATCAGGGAGCGGGCCATGGAGATGATCCGCACCAGTGTCAACGACCCGTACAGGTGAAACAATCCTGCTGGAAAAAAATGTACAAGTCCATTAAACATTAAATCCAATATTGTTATTGGCTTATTTGATTTTTTTCCCTTGATTTTTGTTATAAGAAAGCTAGATTAAATTGTTTGAATTTTGATCATAATATTGTTTGTTTATTCTTAGCAAGTGAAAATATCTTTTTTATTTTTTTCCCCTGATTTTCTGATTGAATTGTTTTTAAGTATTGTATGTGTGAGAGATGCCACTGGAATAAGAGAAATTAGAAAGTGAAATCATCTTGTTTTAGTAGAATAATGTAAAGTTATCTTTTTCCACTGGAAGTAGATTTTGATTATTTAAGTTAATTTAATTTTGTTTTCTTGATTTTGGTCAATTTAATTATCAAAAGAAAACGAAATGAAATTGTTTGACTTTTTATGATGATTTTGTGTTTTTCTAATCATTTTTTCATCTTTATCTCTCTTTCTCTCACCCTTGGGTCTGGTCCTGTGCTGTGTGCAGTGAGTTTGTGAAGGAGGAGTTCAGTCGCGGGACGCTGCGCAGTAAGACGGTGGAGGACATCCTGACACCTCTGAAGGACTGTTTCATGCTGCCCAGCTCCGTGGTGCTGGACTTCTCCACCATGTCTGAGATCATGCAGAGTGGATACACTCGGGTTCCCATCTACGAGGAGGAGAGGTGAGGTTAATCACTGAACTCTAATAATGGGTTATGGCTTGCTCTGAGATGTTTTGCCAAATCACTGCTTTTCAATTCCTGACTGCCTCTGTCATATTAAATATAACATAATAATATGTGTTATTATCAAGCTGCTCAAAACATTAGTCCCAATTCTTAACAAATCATCATTAGATCCTTCTCACGCTTTATTTCATATTAATGTGTGTATAGATTTTTGATTGTGGGTTAGGGTAAGGGTTGGGTTCTGTTTAAAGCTTTATCTACACACAGAAAAAATTATATTAATATTAATTTCACCATAGTTATTAGTTGAGTTTATATTCATTTCTGTTTAGTTTATATTTCAGATTAGCATTTTATTCTCACATTAGTTTTACATCAGTTGATTATCTTTTAATGTATAATCTAATAATGTATAATCTATTGTTTTTTTATGTATTACTTTGAGTTAAGCTTTTTTTAGTTTTTGTTTAGTTTTTATTAGTTATTTGGTAATATGTGTCATGTGTGCAGTGGTTAACATGTGTTTAACCTGCAGGTCCAACATTGTGGAAATCCTTTATGTGAAAGACTTGGCTCTGGTGGACCCGGACGACTGCACCCCAATGACGACCATCACCAAGTTCTACAACCACCCTCTGCACTTTGTCTTCAACGACACCAAGCTTGACGCCATGCTGGAGGAGTTCAAGAAAGGTGTGATCTCACACTCACACACACTCACAGAGAAACCTGTTCACTGCTAAGACTCTGATGCTTCATAACAGGAAGAACTCTGAACTTTAAAGAGAAATGACAACAATAATAACTAATCTTCTTCCTCCTGTAAATTTTTTGGAATCAAAAAGAATTTTTCACTGTTTTCCTTCTGTTTTTGTATTAAAGTCATCAATTTCTAAGTCATAGTTTAAGTCACTTCTATTATCAATTTTATTACATGTACTTGACATACAAAGGAATCAAAATTGCGTTTCTCACTATCCCACTATCTTATGCGTTTTGCATGTACAACAACATTAAAGTGCAATATACTCTTCACACATGATTCCTCAGAAACTGCTTAACTGCACATTTCCTGAGCTAAACCAGCACTTTCAGGGTTGACTGGTTCTAGGATAGCAACAACAAAGCGACCCACAATGCATCACACAGCTTCTCTTACAGCAGTGGTTCTCAAATAGTGGGGCGCGCCCCCTGGGGGGGAGCGAGGCTCCGTCAAGGGGAGCGCATTAGACCTTGGGGAGCATGCTTTTTTTTAATTTTGATTAATTTTTTATGGTCCTAGAAAAGAGTGCAATAGCACCTCCACTCCTTAGGGTGCAGTAGCGCTCTCATTGGCATAGTGTGTGCAGGAAGTGACACCATGAAAAATATTTAACAGTGATGAGAAGACAGGTGGAGAGAGACGGAGATAAAGAGACAAATGAAAGTCTCCTGAAAGCTAAGACGAGGAATTATGATGAAGCATATATGGCGCTTGGCTTCACTGTGAAAGACCAATGTATTATTGTGTCTAAAATGTTGGCAGAGGACAGCATAAAGACAAATAAATTAAAGACATTACACCCCAATCACACTGATAAGCCATTATGTCATTTTATTTTTCAGTATCATATAGTCAGTCAAAAAATGTTTATAGTTTAATTAAAGATTCAATTTGTTTAATTTCATATGCACTTATTATTTCACTTACTAATTATTTTTTGTTAGTTAATAAAGCTATTCTTTGTTGTAAGTTTGTCCATATTTTTTTCTTTTTTATTCTCATATGTTAATAAGGATACGGTGTTAAGCAGAGGTACTTAAAGCAATCATAGACAAATGATACTATTAATAGTCGTGCGGTGTGGGGGGGGTGCGACGGAACTAAAACTATTTTGTAATATCAGTAAATAAAGTGGAAAAAATCACAGAAAATGTTGAAACAAAGCTTCCTGGCTGTTTGGTTTGAAGAGATTTGACCTTTGACCTCCCTACTCCTGTCAGGAAACTCTCACATGGCCATTGTCCACAAGGTGAACAACGAGGGGGAGGGAGATCCTTTCTATGAGGTGCTGGGATTGGTCACCTTAGAGGACGTCATCGAGGAAATTATCAAATCAGAAATTCTAGATGAATCTGACGGCTACTGTAAGTGTCTGAGCGGGTGACACCATACTTAACATATTTATGTCCATAACAATGTCAGAAAGAGCGTTTAGATCCTGGAGAGACAGATTCAATAACTAATTTACACTTTTGTCATTATTTTTTTTTTAAATTATTCACACAGAAACTTACAGTACATGTCACATGGCATGATAAGTCTTGAAAATAAAATCAGCAGAGCATAAAGTGTAAATATCTATATAATTCCACTCTTCCCAGGAACAATCTTATTTTCAAGTTTCATTTTCTAAAATAAATGATAAATATAATAGTTTAAATCTAAATTTAAAATAAAACCAAGTTGTCTGGGCTAATTTAGAGGTTTCGTTTAAACATCTGCAGCATTTCTACGATTTTATTTCTCAAGTTTTTTATGACTATAATTTTTAATTGAAAGATTCTAGGATAGGATTGAGTTGTTTTCGTACAAATGTATATTTTTATTTCTCCTCTGTCAACCCGCTACCACCCCAGTGGACAGAAAGGTGAAGCGTCCCCTCGCTCCACTGGAGATTCCTTTGGAGCCACGCAACATCCATGAGGAGTTTTCTCTCTTCAAGCCTCCAGAAGGAGACCCCAAGATCCGCACCTCCCCTCAGCTGCTGCTAGCGACACACCGCTTCCTGTCGAGAGGTGTGAGGATGCTATGCTGATCACACAGTTTAATCAGCATCGTTTTACAGAAGAAAAAGACAGATTTTTTGATCCCAGCCTTTATTGTTTAAACTATTCCACTGATAGTGTAGTGAAAACAGTTTAGCATGTTTGGAAAACTGTGATCTAATATAATTTTGTAATTGAGAACATATTCAATTTATTGATCACATCAAACATCAAATTTTTAAATAATTATTAGATGTTTGTGACTGTATAATTTTACATGAGTTTATTGGGAGGTGAATCAAACTGCTACAGGAGGTGAATCAAACTGCTACAGGTCAGAGACTCTTTGCCTAGTCGTGTCTGACGCTCTGTCCTGTCTCACTGATGTGTGACCCCGTTCAGAAGTGGAGCACTTCAGCCCTGGACGCGTGTCGGAGAAGGTCCTGTTCCACCTGCTGCGTCACCCCAGCGTTAACCAGGAAGTGCACTTTGACCCCAGTGACCGGCAGAGTCCCGGTCACTACCTGTACACCCGCAACCACCCGGTGGATTATTTCATCCTGCTGCTGCAGGTACGAGCTTCAGCTGGAATTCGCCATGTCCGGGTTCGCATCCCGACGGAAACGTGATGCTGTGTGTTTGTCCCTAGGGTCGAGTAGAGGTGGAGATCGGCAAAGAGGGGCTGAAGTTTGAGAACGGGGCGTTTACGTACTACGGAGTTTCAGCTCTCACGCTGCCGTCTTCAGGTGAGACAGAGAACTGCAGGAAGATGTTTATTTTCTTTATTTTTATTACTGTCAGCAATCCCTCTCTCAACTGCTCCACTAACAAGTCTGATAGATCTGCTTACTTGGTGCTATTGAAACCACTCTTTAAATTACTTTTTTTTTTTAAATTTTCATCCAGGAATTTATTCAGAGACTGGGAACATGTTCTTATATAAAACCCTTAATTTACCAAAATGGCTGTTCAGTAATTTTCTGTCAATTAATAAATTAGGCTCCATCATCATCACAGTATTGTGTGTCTACTGACTTAGAAAGTGGTATCAGTCTTTTTAGACCCCACTATATAAAATAATATAGCACATAATTATATAACTAATATATTTTTAAGTCATATTTAGGATTTCTCTCTATATTTAGTACTTATCTTTCAGTAACTGAAGCTGAAGCAAACACTTTATTTGTAGAAATAAAATATATTTTTTTCTATTCAAATCTGCATTGTATTCATTGTGTTTAGTAACTGAGTTTATATAGTTATTGCCCCTTTAATGCATGAAATATTACTTAAAAAATGAATGGTTTTATTACTTAAAATGGCCTATATAATAGATATAAAAATATATATACAATATATGTTTCAGGAAAAATGTATGTTACTCAAAGGGACCCCATTAAGTTGTCGAACTAGGACTTTTTCATATTTGCATATTATTGCCATACGTTGAAATATTTTATATGGTGAAATTTCCCGAAATTCTGAATAAAAGACTGGACTTGGTTGGGAGACAATGGTGCTCACACGTCAAATCCTCCTAAATTGTATGTCCCTCTTTTCACACCTAATTGTAAATCCATAGATTTTATATCACACCTTTTTAGGAAATAGATGATAAAGTCATTATTGCCATATGGTAACACTATGCAGTAGAAAGTTAATATATTGACCTAAGAACAACACAGGGAGCTGTACCTGACGTCTGCTTGTGTGTGTGTGTGTGTGTTTGCGTTTGTGTGTGTACAGTGCACCAGTCTCCGGTGTCGACCCAGCGCCAGTCTCCCAGGGATCCCTTTGAGTCAGCAGATGCAACAAGCCCGTCCAGCTACTGTCCTGATTACACCGTCCGAGCTCTCACTGACCTGCAGCTCATACGGGTGTGTTTTTTTCTGTATGTGTGTGTGTGTTCCAGTATTTTCACTTTTTAAACTGTTAAACTCCTCCTGCAGGTGACACGTCTGCAGTACTTAAACGCTCTTATGGCATCCCGTGTCGGACAGAGTCCAGATCCTCCTGAGATTAAGATCCTGCCCAACAGTCAGACGAAGCTGCTCAACGACAGAAACACCACACAAGGTATCTGAGTGGGGGACGTGCTCTGCCCGCCTCTGCAACCGCCGCACACCTATGCTCACCACTGATCTTTCTGCTAATTTTAATACTGCTCGACTAAACAGCATTTTAGCAGGGCTGAGCGTCAAAGACCTTAATATTCATACTTTACATTGTAAAAAATATAATCTTACCACAATAAAATATATTGTTTTTGGCACAGCTGGACTAATATTGAGTGGACTTCAATTACTATTTTCCTTTGGCAGATAATTAAAAAAAGTTGGTGAAAAACATGAATAATAGATGAACAAAAAAAGATATTTTCAGCAGTGTTTGAAAAGGGGTACATGTTGTAATGGTAATGAGGGTGAATTATGGATAGGTTCAGGACATGTGCATCTTTTAAAACCAGTAAGAAAAAAACAATGGTAACACAGTATGGAAATATTGTTTTTTTTTAAATATATATATATATATATATATATATATATATATATATATATATATACAGTGGCTTGTGAAACTATTTGGCTCCCTTGAACTTTGTGACCTTTTGCCACATTTCAGGCTTCAAACATAAAAATATAAAACTGTAATTTCTTGTGAAGAATCAACAACAAGTGGGACACAATCATGAAGTGGAACACACTTTATTGGATATTTTAAACTTTTTTAACAAATAAAGAACGAAAAATTGGGCGTGCAAAATCATTCAGCCCCTTTACATTCAGTGCAATAAACTCTGTCCAGAAGTTCAGTGAGGATCTCTGAATGATTCAATGTTGACCTAAATGACTAACGATGATAAATGGAATCCACCTGTGTGTAATCAAGTCTTTGTATAAATGCACCTGCACTGTGATAGTCTCAGAGGTCAGTTTAAAGTGCAGAGAGCATCATGAAGAACAAGGAACACACCAGGCAGGTCCGAGATACCGTTGTGGAGAAGTTTAAAGCTGGATTTGGATACAAAAAGATTTCC
This sequence comes from Eupleurogrammus muticus, assembly GCA_036785175.1. Lineage (NCBI taxonomy): Eukaryota > Metazoa > Chordata > Actinopteri > Scombriformes > Trichiuridae > Eupleurogrammus > Eupleurogrammus muticus. The sequence goes on along the minus strand of JAYKQN010000013.1, from coordinate 1,949,290 downwards.
CAAGCTTTAAACATCCCAAGGAGCACTGTGCAAGCAATAATATTGAAACGGGAGGAGTATCAGACCACTGTTAATCTACCAAGATCTGGCCGTCCCCCTAAACGTTCAGCTCATACAAGGAGAAGACTGATCAGAGATGCAGCCAAGAGGCCCATGATCACTCTGGATGAACTGCAGAGGTCTACAGCTGAGGTGGGAGAATCTGGCCATAGGACAACAATCAGTCGCATACTGCACAAATCTGGCCTTTATGGAAGAGTGGCAAGAAGGAAGCCATTTCTTAAAGATATCTATAAAAAGTGTTGTTTAAAGTTTACCACAAGCCACCTGGGAGACACACCAAACATGTGGAAGAAGGTGCTCTGGTCAGATGTGACCAAAATCAAACTTTTTGGCAACAATGCAAGACGTTATGTTTGGCGTAAAAGCAGCACAGCTCATCACCCTCAACACACCATCCCCACTGTCAAACACGTGGTGGCAGAATCATGGTTTGGGCCTGATTTTCTTCAGCAGGGACAGGGAAGATGGTTAAAATTGATGGGAAGATGGATGGAGCCAAATACAGGACCATTCTGGAAGAAAACTTGATGGAGTCCGCAAAAGACCTGAGACTGGGACGGAGATTTGTCTTCCAACAAGACAATGATCCAAAACATAAAGCAAAAGCTACAATGGCATGGATCACCAAAAAACATATCAAGGTGTTAGAATGGCCAAGTCAAAGTCCAGACCTCAATCCAATTGAGAATCTGTGGAAAGAACTGAAAACTGCTGTTCACAAACGCTCTCCATCCAACCTCACTGAGCTCGAGCTGTTTTGCAAGGAGGAATTGGCAAAAATATCAGTTTCTCGTTGTGCAAAACTGATAGAGACATACCCCAAGCAACTTGCAGCTGTAATCGCAGCAAAAGGTGGCGCTACAAAGTATTAACTCAATGGGGCTGAATGATTTTGCACGCCCAATTTTTCGTTTTTTATTTGTTAAAAAAGTTTAAAATATCCAATAAAGTGTGTTCCACTTCATGATTGTGTCCCACTTGTTGTTGATTCTTCACAAGAAATTACAGTTTTATATATTTATGTTTGAAGCCTGAAATGTGGCAAAAGGTCACAAAGTTCAAGGGAGCCAAATAGTTTCGCAAGCCACAGTGTATATATATATATATATATATATATATGTGTATATGTCTGTATGTGTATGTATATATATGTATGCATATATATATATATGTATATATATATGTGCATATATATATATATATATATATATGTGTGCATATATATATACATATATGTGTATATATATATATATATATTTTTTTTTTTATGTTTTTTTTTTTCTCAGCCCTGCTGTCGCATGTCTTATTCTGTACTTTTCTGTCTTACCTTCTGCTGAACTAAAGCATTTTTCTCTTTTCTCTTTTTTTCTCTCCTCCTCCCCTCCTCCTCCTCCTTTTTTTCTTCTTCCTCCTCCCCCTCATCTTCACCCCCGACACCTGTTCTCTTCTCTTTTGACCGTCCAGAGTTTCCTGTAAATTTTTCATTCTTTGACACCATTGAGAACTACTGATAGTGTTGTTTTTGCATGAGGTAAATGAAACGCAGCTCGTCTGTGGCATGAAGTTCATGAAGCTTATCAGAGCAGGAAATCACTGCTAGCTGGACAAAAACACCCAGAGAATCATTGTTGATCCTGTTTTTATGACGAGGAGTAAAAGCTTTCTATCAGAAATCAGTCAGCAGACGAAATGAGAAACAGGCTCTGCTAATGTTCGGGAGTGGTAGAGGAGACAGACGATGTGTAGGAATCAAACTCCATAGAGCTCCATAAATCTGATGTCCGACTGAGAGTTTTAGTCACAGTTAATTTCACCAGGTCCTGATTCTGACAAGTTTGATAAATACTGATTCTGTCTAATCAGATTCAACTGGTCAGAAAACAAAAGAAGAATCTGTGTTCTGTCTTATTGTGAGGACATGAAGCACTTTACAGAGTTTTACAGGACTTTTAAAGAGCTATAACAGTTAACAGTTAGCGTTGTATAGCGTTATATACATACAATTTGGTTTAAATGTATTGATTTATTACACACACTTCTGATTGTGTGAAAACACTGTGTAGTAAACATAGTATGTTTTCATTGTTACATAAATCCTTTAATCCACTTCAGCCCTAATCATAACTATAAAATATTCAATTGATTGAATATTTGGTAGCAGTAGATGGATGTGTGGACCATGCAGATAGATTTTTCACACTTGAACAGATTACATGTGTTGTGGGTTGCTAATGAACAGGCCTAGCACACTCCCCACAGCATCAACATTTTAAAGGAGCCATTGGTAGCAATCAACGCTTAAGGTGGCCATTTGACTTGTTGTCTCATGGGAGGTCACAGCAACAAGGGGGAAATGCCACTGAGGAGCCACCCATTATTATATTTTATTATATTTCTATACTACTTCTATACTATATTCATTATGTGTGCAGTTTCATGCACAATCAGAAGAGTATATGTATTTTTAATTTTAAATCTCACATTGGGGGAAAAAAAAACAAATAATAATAATCTAAAATAATATATAACATAAATATCTCCTCTTTCTTCACCAAAAATGGACATTGGATCAATAGTACTGGCGTTCAAAGGGTTGAAAATACAAAATTAATAGAATATTTAGTAGTTTTGAACAGGATTGAAATGCATTAGGATATATGAACAAAAGATAATGATGTATACTATTTCTAGTACTTTTAAAGTGTGTGCAGTTTTGCACACAATCAGAAATTTGCTATAATTAATAGATCAGGTATGAAGGATAAAGGAATTTAAAGGACTTTAAATGGCTTTAAAGGATGTTAAAAGACAATGGAATTTAAAGAGCTTCAAAGGATTTAAAGAGTTCCAGAGGGCATTAAAGGACTTTACAGGACTTTGAGATGATGAAATATGCCCCCTGGTGCTTTGATTACCTGCAGCTTCTCCAAGATGAGTTACAATCCTTTTCACATTCCCTATTCACAAAACCATTACTCTCAAGACCTGGAGGATCCTAAATGCTCTGAAAGGGGCGGGGCTAACCAGAACAATTTGTGCATTGTGATTGGCTGATTTGCTTCTCAGTGAATTGATGACAGAACTACTTTAGGATGTAGAAATATCCAAGTAAATACTAATAACTCAGTATCAGTACTAGTGTCACATACTGATTTACAGCTAGGGCACAAACATATTTAATCACAGTCACTGAATTATATAATGACTAGTTGTAATACTAATAAAATAGTTATTACAGTAATTGTACTAGTACTACTACATGTAGGTGTAACAATATTACTAATAAAATAATACCAATAACTATCAATATTTTATAAATGCCAAGATAAACAATAGGATGGAGTAAATAACTAACTAACCCTAACCCTTGTTTTAAGATGGTACCTTTTTAATGATTAAAGATTTACAATTTCATTAATATTTTTAGAGTTGAGTTTGTTCCTTTGAATTCTTCCATCCTGACAGGTTTATGAGGTAATTTTAGAACAAAAGCACTCAATTTTATGCAGACTATGTTTTGAGAATTACTCCTAAATTAGTAAATTACCAGCAGGGGATGCTTTGTGGATCTTCAGCTCATTTAATCATATTTCTTTGTAAAGAAAAAAAGTGTAAATTGTAAAATGTAAAAATCATTTCTACCTAAAAACTGACACTGTTCAAACACAGATTCTTCTTCTTTTTTTTTTCTTCTTTCTATTCATCTTCTCTTTTTCACTTTGTGACATCATATGCCCCTCTCTCACATCCACTCTCCTCTCGTTGGTCGTTTCCACAGGTGGCAGTACAGCCTTGGAGACCTCCACAGAAGAGGAGGCTTGTGGGTAGTGTTGTTCTTTCTGCCTGCTGTTTAAAAAACAGACAAACAAAAACTGCAGGTTTTATTTCCATTAGTTTTATTGCTGAATCATCAATGGCTGGAACGTAGTTACCGGACGTGACTGGAGTGGGAGTTTTAATGTTGTTTTCTTCATTCCTTTACATGCTTTTCATTGCCATTATGATTTTATGTTGTTTTATACACTTTTGGACAATATTTGTGTGTGTATAAATGCATTTTATTTTAATTTGGTGGTGCTTCTCTTCCAGGTTTAGCTACCCTCCATACTAAACTCTGCATTGCCATTCCTCATTTAATGTGTGGTTGCCAAAGGTGCGTGAGTGCGTGCGTGTGCGCGCATCCGTCCATTTAGACCCTAAATACACATGTAGGTTGGAAGCATTTTGCACAGTAACTTTGTGCAATGTTGTAGTTTTCAGGTTTTATACTTTACATTTTCAAGTTAGGAAGTCAAGAGGAAACACTTTCCCAGGTCATAGAATAATAAACCTTAATGTTGTGTCAACATCTCTTTCAACAGCTGATTACAGGATGCAGAGGGATGCCACAAATATGTATTTTCAGCTTTCTATCATTAATAAAGTTCATTTTACAATAACATCAGCTGTGAAGGGTTAATAGATTTCATCATAGTTATTTTACTGTGTATTAATGGTTAATAAACATGTATTTATTGAGCATCTACAAAAGTATTCAAAAGTATTAAAATCATAGGTTACAGCTTAATAATAATGTCAAGATAATTTTTAGCGATGGTTTACGAAACAAATAATTAATGACAAACTAAGTATTTCTAAATTGTTTAGAAATTATTTAACTATTTAATTTAAATAATCATTTATCAAAGCAACCAAATGTTTATAGACCATTTTCCAAAACAAGTATTAACCATTAAAATCAGTAAAATAACTATTTACATGAATAAACTGCCTATTAACCATTTATATATTTTAATGTTATTATAAAGTGTAGCACGTCTGTTGCAGTTGTGTTCATACATGTAAGCTGCTCCTTGTTGATTTCTTCTTTAGAAATAATAATTACAACATGTGGTTTTATTGACTGCGACTCAAACATGGGAAAAACATATTTAGGAAACAGTGCAACTTGACCTAAAAATAAAATTTCAACTTATTAAACTAATGTAGAAATGCTGATTTCAGCCTTGTTTGTTCCCTTTTTCTCTCTAGACAAAACAAATCTAAAGAAATATTTTTCTTCATGAATAGTAAAAATTGTAATTTTGTTAATGAAAATTTAAACTTTATTCTTTGGCAACATCATATATACTCCTTAGCTAAACTGCAACTACAATTCAAACAACTACTAAAATGTGACTTTAATTAAATATATGCCTTTCATGTAAACAAAACTTTGTCAAAATGAAGATTGTGGTAAAATATTTGTTTTGTTTTTTTACTTTAGGCTTCATTTGTATATGTTATATGTTGGTAACATTCTCAGCTTTTTCAATATGATGACACTTTGAGAACATTAGGACTCAAATCAATCTTAAAACAGAAAACTTAGATTTGACTTTTAACATAATCATCATAATCTGTCAGTGAGAGAGACAAAATCAAAAATCCTTGTCCTTATCCAAAGATTTTAAATCTAAAATAAAATAACTTTTCTTGTAGGCTTTAAAAAAGGTCAATTTTCTTTTTTGTTTTTTACAATTCTTTATCAGTATCTTCGCTAAAGAACTGTATTAGGGCCACTGAAAAAAATTTTTTATTCTAGAAAAAAGTCAGAATCTTGAGATTAAATTTAGGATTCCTTTTTTTTCTTAATCAGTATTTTTATGACTTACAAAAAGTCATTAAAAACTTCTGTCTTCTAGGCAATTTTTTTCTGGACTGAATGCATGTTTTCCCTTAGAAATGTTTTCAGTACTGAGGAAAAATACAGCTAATCTATAGTCAGTGGTTTTCAATATAATGATAGGATCATCAGAGACTCTGTGGCTATAGTCTCAGGTGGTTGTTTCCTGTCCACAGGACACAAGCACACAGTGGATATGTCGTTCCCGAATGATGAAAAGATCTTTGCCATGTTCCTTTTTGACGATAATTAACAGTGAAGGTTGGAGAGAAGCTTATTATTGTCAACATGATCATGTAAAAAAAAAAGCAGCAGTGTCCTATGGCTCCACTTCCATTGGTTCCTCCTGAAGTTATTTAAAGTGTCAGTTACCTCCCAAAACAGTGGGCGCTGCAGATGGATTAAACAATTCTTTTACAGCGGAATTTTTTAAATATATTGAAACATTGTGATCTTTCTCCCATATCTGATATATTTCACTATATCCAGATATTTATTTTTGTTGCTTTTGAAACTTTTTTCTGCTAAGAGTCAGAGCCTAATTTCATTTCTGGTTCCTGCTGCAAGGTTATAAAATACTTTCTCAACTACTGTATTTGATCTTTTATTGATATTTGAGACAATATTATAGTTGTGTAGTAATGTTGAAAATCATCCCAAGTTTGAATTTCTTGGAGAGTATTTTCAGCGGTGGATAAATCTATAGTAGGTGTTTCCATGAATATTTCTGGCAGCAGGACCTTGTGTGCGTGCGTGCGTGCGTGCGTGCGTGCGTGCGTGCGTGCGTGCGTGCGTGCGTGTGCGTGTGGGCATATCAGCTGCTCTTCCCTTGCTGTGTGATCATTGATGAGCGATTTGAACCTGGAGTGTCCATGTGTTTTGTGAGGTCTTGGGTGTGGTACAGCAGAGATGTTCTGTCTTGATGTCTTGATCTAAAAGCTAAAGAACTTTTGTTTCCTGTCTGGTTAGTTCCGGATGTTTAAGCTGTGTTAACATTCCTCTACATACATCTCTTTGTTTCAGAGCTGCAACTATTAGTCAATTAATCTGAAATCTTTCAGATATTTTAATGATGGTTTTAGTCATTTTTATTAAGGAGAAACCAAACATTTGCTCTCAAATTTGAGTTTTAAGTTTCATAGATGACAGCAACTGAATATTTGTACATTTTTCATCTCATGATGTAATGTCTTATTTCACTATTTTATAGACGTGTGTGTGTGTGTGTGTGTGTGTGTGTGTGTGTGTGTGCGCGTGCGTATGCGTGTGTGCATGCTGGCCTGTGTGTGTGCGCGCTTGTGCCTACAAGCATCCAAACTTTACCTGAACTGCATCACTGTTGTATGTTTAATCATCCATTAGTCCTTGCTGCATGTGTGTGAATATGTGGCCTCCATGTTAATCTGTTGATGATAAGGAGGCTGAGGCTTGCTGTGAGCTGTTCAGAGCTGTGTGAAATCAGTATTCGAAGAACGGTTTTGGATCTTTTTTAAAGTCCATCTTGTTGTGATTCTCGCAGACAGAAGCTTGGATGAGCATTGGTCATTGTTCTGTCCTCACTGGTCATCTCAGAGACTTTGTGTGGGTCACAAACCTGAAGTCAAAGTCAGTGCAAAAAATGCATCCTTGAGTTCAAGGCCTGAACGAAACTTTAAACAACATAGTCATGGTCTACTACGGCTTCAACAAGTAGTCAATAAAGTAATTATTCAATGGACAGATGATGATCAATTTGTAGTTTCTGGTAACTTCTAGTGGTGATTTTGCTGTCTGCAACGAGCTGAGTTCCCCAACATGTTGGAGAAGCTATAAAAAAGTAAAATTTTTTCAAAAGCTATAAAAAAAAAACTGTCACTGTTTGGTTTGTAACTTCTGTGCCACTCGTGGACTCTTCACGGAGGGAGACCTGCTTAACATGAGGATAAAAACAGCTCTTATTAAAACAAAAGCATCATCTTACATGAGGATAAAATCAGCAACATATTTTTATACTTATGAATATTATTTTCCATTTTTGCCAAGTCTGTTCTGAAGATGCTCATAAATTAGAAATGTGCAGAAATAAATAAATAGAAGTGGGATTTAAATCCCAAAAACACAACAGTATTGCACACACAATATCAACATATCTACATAGGTAGATGCTAACCTGCTCATTGTCAAGTTACACTACATAAGTACAATAAGGGAAGATGTAAAACATTTTTGCTTTGTGTTGTATTTAAAGTTTCTTGGCTGTGATTAGACAAAATCTGGTTGTGGGTGGGGTTTAGCAAACAGCATTTCATACTTAAAAGACAAAATGATGCAGATTCGACTGGTCTAAACTCATCACTGGCTGAAGCCTCATCTTAACATCAATGCGTTTTCTTGCAGGAGATTTGACAGATTTCTGTTTCCTGGGAGAACTGGAAAGAACTGATCCGTTAAGTAGCAGCAGGGTATTTTAAGAGGTGTCTCGGCACTGGCTGTGTCACGCTGTCATATTAGCACTGTTTCTGTCTCTTTGCATCTTAATTTCATGTAAATGTTTGATTCATTCCCTGTTCTCACTCCCAGCATATTGAATTGTTGTGATTCAAAATTCACGTTTTTAGTTTTGTTGTAATGATTTAATTTCTTTGGTATCAAAAGACTGAATGTAAAAAGATAATCATGACTTTGTGGTACTTTTACTGATTGAAACATGTTGGGTCGGAGCTTTGTCCATGTGAAGAGGGAATGTGTTAATATATGATGGTTCAGATAGAAAATCATTTAAGAATTAAATTTGTAGTTGATTGTTCTCAGGTTACATTTGTATAGACTTTCTCAAAACCTCTGTGTTTTCTCTGTTGGAATGTAGCCAGTTGGGGTGCATTGAGACTCCATTGATTTAACACGTTCAATAATTACGTTTCTTAGGAAATAAACTCAATCCTGTTCTAAATGTGCTGTCCTTGTTTCCTTTTTTTATTTCTGTGTAAATGTCACAAAAAACATAAACAACAAATATCAGAAAAAACACACTCGTCAAAGTCAAACAAAGTCTTATAAATTACCATAAATTCTTTAATAAACTAATTGAGGCCCAGGCCTTTATTAGAACAAGGCCACAATTAGACACAGGCTTCTAAGGAGCAAAATGGACTACCAGTGTAATGAAGAAAGGAAAAGCTTTTCTGTTTATAAAGGTACAGTTACGTTACAGTATGCAAAATTTTTCACCCCAAAGTCTGAAACTTTTAATCCTTCTCTTTCTCAGTTTCCTACAACAACCTCTGCAGCTGCTATGGTAACTGTAGGCCACCCAGTGATTTGTCGTTCGCAGCCCCTTTGCCCCTGTCAGCCACTTTACTTGTCACATGACCAAGCTACCATGGCCATGATATGTAAATGCTGTGGTGGCTTTCTAATGAGTAAAGTAGTCACTTCTGTATATTTTTTGTGTTAAATTGGACTTTTATAAACATTGGTTCTAATAAAAGCCCCGGCCTTTGTGAAAGACCACCCTTTATTTACCCCAAACAATAGAGATAGCCACTAACCTAGCTAGCTTCACTTTTCCGCTTTCTCCTGCTCAAGGTGTTGAATGTTTAGTTAGCTTGACTCTGCATGATAGATAGTTAGTTGTATACTAATATAAAACGGTCCCTAATCTCTCTGGACAGCCCTAGCATAACTCGCAGCTCCCCGGCAATGACCGTCGTGGACTGTGTTATTAGCCCAGGCCAAGCTAACGCTAGCTCAGGGGTCGGCAATTCTGGTCCTGGAGGGCCGGTGCGGCTGCAGGTTTTTATTCCAATCAAACAGTAACACACCTGACCTACTAATGAAGGTGCAGGGTAGTAGTAATTAGTAGAATCAGGTGTGTTACTGCTTGGTTGGAACAAAAACCTGAAGCCACACTGGCCCTCCAAGACTGGAATTGTCTACCCCTGCTCTAGCTTAACAGCTAGCCCCCTGGCAATTTCTGAGCAGGCAGCAAGAGAGCATGACTGGGTGACTGTTCAAAAGAGGAACAGGTGTTGTGCCAACTTGTTTCATGGATCTAACAGTTTTCTCTCTCTCTCTCCACTCAGTAAAATACCTGCTGAGAAACAAACTCTGGTTAGCTGTATGGGCCAGAGAAGGCAACATAGAATCAAATTTGACAGTAAATCATCATATGAAGATAAATCATCATATACATTGGCAATAACTACACCAGTGTATGCCATTCAGAGATTACTAAGATTAATGTGAAGTTGGTATGCACCTATTGCAAACAACATATCCCATGCTGTAATTTTCTTGGGTTCCCTGCTGAACTGTGTTCTCACATGAGATTTCCCTGTGCTGGTTGTCAAGTTGCTTCCCAGATAATAATGATGTAGGTTTCATAAACAATTGGTCAACATTCTGGGCGAAACCTGGTCCAATAGCGAGAGATGGCATACATCTCACTTTGGATGGTGCCTCTGCGTCTTCCTTAGAGCAGTCACCCATTCAAAACTTCCTATACTGTGTCTGTCCCTCGACCATTTAATTTATTCAACTTCTTTATATCAAACAGAGCTGTCTTGTTAGTTGGAATGTGAAATCTGTTGACTGAGATAAAATCTCTAACCATAAGACAACACATGCCATCAGACTTGTTTCATCTTTAGCAGAAGTGGCATTTTACTCCAATGCTGCCATGGGTGGGTTGTTTTCTTCATGAGGCTGTCTCCATGCTGGTGTATCCAAAAGTTAAGCCATAATCTCCTTATTTAATGTTGTCCTAAATTTCACAGATCTCCGCTGTAAGAAAAAGGCAATTTCTGGGGTGGAAGTAGAATTGTCTCATTAGCTCATGATGCAATGTGTTAAGTTTAGTTTGAAAATATTGTTGAGGTCAATATTAGGTATGTTCAAAAGACCTTAAATTTTGTTTAAGGTAAAGGGACTCCAGAGCCATTGTTCTGGAGTTCCTTTCCATGCGTTTCCAGGAGTCATATGCATTAGCTTCTATGCACACAGCTCCTGACCCTTGGTTGGTCCTTAATATGATGCCCCTTTTGCGAATTGAGTGACATTTTGTTTGTTTATTGCACTTGTTCATTGTGAAACATGCACGCCTTAAAACATAAATGGCAAAGCCTAAAAATGTCAGGCTTATTTCTTAACATTCAACTCAGTAACAGACAGTACACTGCTTCCTCTGCTGCCCCTTTATATTTTCAGTCCAATGTTTCTTGTTTGGCTGTACCTGTGAGATAGCTCTTGCATGATGGTCGAGTTTTCACTGTAGCTGGCCCTTGTCAATCACTTAGGTGGAGAGTTTTGAGTACTGGTGCATTATTTGTATTCTTTTCATGAACACTGTGAAAACTGAAAAAATACAGAGAAGAAAAACGGATGCCAGTTCAAGTACAAAACTTCATTAACAACCTTGAAGTTAAACAAGGGAAACTCAACTGAACACCCACAAAATTCACAGTACATAGTCGCTGCTAGGCAGAGGATTGCAGCGCAGCATGCTGCAACAGAGCAAGCAACAGTGAGAGAAGAGATACAGAGTGATCCTAATTAATCACTTTCTCCCCTTGCAATTCTACTAATGCAGAGGGAAAGATCAACCACCAGGTGACAGTCTGGCTCAACCTGCTGTCATTTACACACCCTCACACACTATTTCACTGACAGACAGTTTCCATTCATTAGCACCCATGATAGAGTGAAGACTTTCCCAGTGACAGTGGAACAGTGCAATTAGTGATGATAATGATGTTCTTATAAGAGTCTTTTTTGATGTTTAGAGGTGAATTTGATGCTTCTGTGGTTCTGGGAGATTTCAAAGACACCAAGAGAGCTGCTTTATTCGTGGCTCCTACAAACAGAAATGTAGTGATAATAATGATCATTACATGCACCAATACTCACCTCAAATCTCATACAAAAAGTAAAATGGTTTGAATTTAATTTATAATGTTGACACATAGTAACATGGTACAACATGGAAATAAATGTCTTCTTTCTGGCTTTAAATGAGCCAGCACATACTGAATTGACTTGGCATAAATGGAAAATGATAATCCTGAGTATGTTGTAATTAGTATATAATTCAATTAAAAGAAAAAATTCAGTCTTTTTAATACCTTAGATTAGGATGGTTTTGTTATTGTTTTGTCCATGTTGTTACAGTAGCCCAGAACAGATGAACAAAAACAAACATTTTTAGGTCTTTCACAGCAACTGGATCCAATAAAACCAACAGGCAGCATCACCTTTTTGCCTCCATCTCCTAACTGTCATCTGTAGACAAAGATGGATGCAGCAAGGTATGATTTATTGGTTTCAATACAGCTGATCTTAATTCCACAGTTTCATCAGAACTACTTTAAGTCTTCAAATCTTATTATCGAAGCAATAGTTTCCTGAATAAAAAGTGTAAACTTTCAGAATCAGATGCCTGAATGTGCGACTGAGAAGAGACCAGAAGGACTTGTATTAATTGTATAAATTATGAAGTGCTCCTGTATTACACACATTAGATAAGATACATATACAGTTTAAACAGTGGTCTTCCTGCCACAGATTTGCAACATCTGCATGTATGTAGTATTCTCCTTCTCACCTGTACTGTAAAATATATTGGTCCTTCACTCAACTTACATTGTATGTGACCCCTAAACATCAGATCTTTTTCAATATGAATATGTTCGAAGAATTTCATGTTATTGTCTCTGGTGACTTCCGTGTCTTTGTGATTTGGAATTTACACTGTAATTTCCCTTCAATTGGCTGTCGAAATGTGGAGGTGGAAATGTGTAATCCCCTCTGAGTACTGACCTCATCACTAGAGCAAATTCACCAGATCCTTTCTCTAAAACACCCACCTGTACTCAAACAGAAAAGCTCATAAAAAAAGAATAAAAAGACAAAATGATTGTTTAAAGACATAAGTATGAAAACTACCTCAGCTCAACAACGAGGCAAATGGCAGCAACAACTGAATTAACAAGGTTCTAGCTAAAGTTGCAACTACAACCATCACCACAAACCATCATGTTTCAATATCTGCAGTATTGAAAATGGTTTCATATCTGTGATTCCATATTAGATCCACAATAGCATTACTCCTAGTCAAATCTATTCTCACTAATCAAAATGGTAATTACAGAATTACAAACTTATAATATGTGGATGTATAAGTCTCCCTTTGAATTCTATGTGTTGTATGTAAACTGTATTGGCAAAAGTATAATCGCTAACCCATCCAAATCCACCATCCAGTGCACAAAGCAAGGTCCATAAATACCTGGATGACAGAGCCTGGAGTGAGTGAACCTGACTGGCCTGAGTCCTGACCTCAACCTGATAAAACTCCTTTGGGATAAATTACAGCACAGACTGAGAGCCAGACCTTCTTGTCTAACATTAGTGTGTGACCTCACAAATGCATTTCTGCAAGAGTGGTCAAAAATTCCAAAGACACTTTTTAAAGACTTAACTGCTGTCATTTACACACCCTCACACACTATTTCACTGACAGACAGTTTCCATTCATTAGCACCCATGATAGAGTGAAGATTTTCCCAGTGACAGTGGAACAGTGCAATTAGGGATGATAATGATGTTCTTATAAGAGTCTTTTTTGATGTTTAGAGGTGAATTTGATGCTTCTGTGGTTCTGGGAGATTTCAAAGACACCAAGAGAGCTGCTTTATTCGTGGCTCCTACAAACAGAAATGTAGTGATAATAATGATCATTACATGCACCAATACTCACCTCAAATCTCATACAAAAAGTAAAAGGGTTTGAATTTAATTTATAATGTTGACACATAGTAACATGGTCCAACATGGAAATAAATGTCTTCTTTCTGGCTTTAAATGAGCCAGCACATACTGAACTGACTTGGCATAAATGGAAAATGATAATCCTGAGTATGTTGTAATTAGTATATAATTCAATTAAAAGAAAAAATTCTGTCTTTTTAATACCTTAGATTAGGATGGTTTTGTTATTGTTTTTTTCATGTTGTTACAGTAGCCCAGAACAGATGAACAAAAACAAAAATTTTTAGGTCTTTCACAGCAACTGGATCCAATAAAACCAACAGGCAGCATCACCTTTTTGCTTCCATCTCCTAATTGTCATCTGTAGACAAAGATGGATGCAGCAAGGTGTGATTTATTGGTTTCAATACAGCTGATCTTAATTCCACAGTTTCATCAGAACTACTTTAAGTCTTCAAATCTTATTATCGAAGCAATAGTTTCCTGAATAAAAAGTGTAAACTTTCAGAATCAGATGCCTGAATGTGCGACTGAGAAGAGACCAGAAGGACTTGTATTAATTGTATAAATTATGAAGTGCTCCTGTATTACACACATTAGATAAGATACATATACAGTTTAAACAGTGGTCTTCCTGCCACAGATTTGCAACATCTGCATGTATGTAGTATTCTCCTTCTCACCTGTACTGTAAAATATATTGGTCCTTCACTCAACTTACATTGTATGTGACCCCTAAACATCAGATCTTTTTCAATATGAATATGTTCTAAGAATTTCATGTTATTGTCTCTGGTGACTTCCGTGTCTTTGTGGTTTGGAATTTACACTGTAATTTCCCTTCAATTGGCTGTCGAAATGTGGAGGTGGAAATGTGTAATCCCCTCTGAGTACTGACCTCATCACTAGAGCAAATTCACTAGATCCTTTCTCTAAAACACCCACCTGTACTCAAACTGAAAAGCTAATAAAAAAAGAATAAAAAGACAAAATGATTGTTTAAAGACATAAGTATGAAAACTACCTCAGCTCAACAACGAGGCAAATGGCAGCAACAACTGAATTAACAAGGTTCTAGCTAAAGTTGCAACTACAACCATCACCACAAACCACCATGTTTCAATATCTGCAGTATTGAAAATGGTTTCATATCTGTGATTCCATATTAGATCCACAATAGCATTACTCCTAGTCAAATCTATTCTCACTAATCAAAATGGTAATTACAGAATTACAAACTTATAATATGTGGATGTATAAGTATCCCTTTGAATTCTATGTGTTGTGTGTAAACTCTAACATTAGTGTGTGACCTCACAAATGCATTTCTGCAAGAGTGGTCAAAAATTCCAAAGACACTTTTTAAAGACTTAACTTTGTGGACAGCTTTCCCAGATGAGTTGATATCACTTAAATTTTAATGCAAGCCAAGGCAGACAAGCAAATACTGTGCAATATAGTGCACTAAGTGTACTCTATAGATGAGTGGCAGCTGCTTCATGTGGTTTTTTTTTTGTACATGTGTCTTTTAAAGGAAATACAAGTTCATTTGACCCAGAAAACAATTTCCACTACCTAACATGTCATCACAATGCATGTTTTTTTATCACTGCCTGAAAAAAATCTGTGGTTCAGTCTCAGGTGACTTTATACAAACTGTTGATAAAATATATTGCAGTTGAAATATCTTTGAATAACAGCAGTGAAAGAAGTTTTCAGATTCCTTACTTAAGTAAAAGTACAAATAGAGCACTATAAAAATATAAGATTACAGGTAAATCCTAGAGGAGAAACCCTACTTAAGCATTCTTAAATATTAGCAGGAAATGCACATAATTTACTCAGTAAGCAGTTAGCTAATTTCATACAGTGGTTTCCAATCTAGGGGTTGGGCCCCTCTGAAGGGTCAACAGATAAACGTGAGGAGTCCTAAAACTCGGCTGTAAGACAACAAAGACTAAAAGGTTAATCTTTAACGTATTTTGGATTTCAAAGGATCTTATATTATTGAGTCAAATCATCATCTGGAGGATCTAAAGTTGTAGATAAATGTAGTATAGTGAAGGAGGAAGTAACACATGAAAATACCTCAGAATTATTCTGAAGTAGTAGTAGTAAGTGTACTTGATTTTCACCAGTGCTGAATGAGAAACTCCTGTAGGTAATGTGGATGACACACTGACATACAGGAAGCAGAAAGATTGATACGATGGAAAGTACCAAAATGGAGGTTTGAGTGACAGGAGGAAACTTTCACTAAAATCAAAGCTCATGTTCGTTACCTGAAAGATTGTTTCCCACAACAGGAGGTAAATATGAGTCACATTTACCTCAAAATCGATGCAGTGAAGACACACTGGTAGAGACAGAGTGGAAACAACAGCAGCTGTTTTCCTTCTCTAAGAATTTAATTGTACATGTTGTAGTTCTGCTTCAGGTTTTTGATTCCACTTTCTTCTGTTATATATTTGTAAGTATAATATCAGCAAATATTAAAACTGTTGTTGAACAAATGTTGATGTATATATGTTTTTAGCCAAATTTCATGGTTTATTCACTTTGTTTTGTCCAAGTTTTGGGGATATGAATAGGTGTCACCTGCCCCCAGGTGTGAAAAAGTTTTAATCTTCCCGGGTATAGGACCCACTACAGCAATGTATATTGTGGATAGATTGTGTCTCAGGCCTCCACCTCTGTTTAAAGAACATAGATGGCTTCATTTACCCCTCTCTCAAACCATCTGTCTTTCCTCTCCAAAACCTGACATCGGAGCCCTTAAAGAGTGACTATTCTCAGCTGAACGATAAAGGTCACAGATTACGATAGGATAGGATAGGATAGTACTTTATTGATCCTTACAGAGCTGTGTAACAGGCTGCCTACCGTGGCGCCATTTCTTGGAAACAAAGATTAAAACAAGCAGAGCAGTACAAAAAACAACATGTAGCGTTATTTGACATTCCTGCAGCAGTCTATCGTGTGTGCAGTCACCACAATGGCTAGCTATCTCCAGCTATGGCTAATATTCACGGAGAAAAAGTAACCGACACTCCATGTCTCGTTGGCCTGGAACTTCTCACTCACGCAACTGGCCATTTATTCTGCGCATGCTCACAATATATATCACGGTGCACGCAGGCACTCACGTTCAGCATGACATCACTGCATTTGCTATGTAACATGACTTTGCCACTATTTATCAAATATGCTTAACACTCCCACTCAAAGACATGTTTATAGCTCTCTCTAGTGGTGAACATAACCAAAAATACATTACTCCAAAATAAAACCTTTCCACATACATACAGTGCTGGCAGTGTTCTGTAAACCTCAAAATAAAACTTATCATTACACAACATAAAGGTTCACATTTCTCCTCAGAAATATTTACATTTGCCAGTTCTCATTGCTCTCCAAACAAATATCCCTTGAACTTCTCAAATTTAGCCTTTGTCAATGGCTTGGTGAGAACATCAGCTACCATGTTTGCAGTAGGGCAGTATTCTATGGATATCTTCCCCTCTGTGTGTGCAGATCGGACAAAGTGATACTTAATATCCACATGTTTGCTTCTCTGCCTGCATACTGGGTTCTTTGACAACGCAATTGCCCCCTGATTGTCCTCGTATATCTTGACTGGTACATGCTGGTTCCTACCATCCATTCCTCTCAGTAGTTGTACTAGGTACATACTCTCTTGAGTTGTGGCTGCAAGTGCCATATACTCCGCTTCACAGGTAGATAGTGCCACTGTTGGCTGCTTCCTACTTTTCCATGATATAACTGGACCACTCTCAGTTAAGCTGAAACAGTATCCAGTTGTGCTTCTCCTATCATTTTTGTCAGCTGCCCAATCAGCGTCACTATATCCCTCAAGCTGTAGGCTATCCTCATACTTTCGATAGTGTAGTTCTTGGTCTATCGTACCCTTTAAGTATCTCAGTAGGTGCTTTGCTGCAACCCAATGCTGTTGCTTTGGTTCAGCCAGGTGTTGTGATAGCTTACTAACAATCCAGCTCAAGTCAGGTCTGGTGCATGTCATAATGTAGATCAAGCTACCTACTATCTCTCTGTATCCTGTTGAATCAACAGCTTCACCCTCACTGTCAAAATTTAACTTTTGCTCAGATGGGGTGGATCTCGGTTTGCATTCCGACATTCCAAATTTTGCTAACATCTTCACTATGTGTCTCTTTTGAGTCATCTTTATCTCTCCCTCATTGTGACTAAAGTCAATCCCCAGAAAGTGTTTAAGTGGACCCATGTCCTTCATCTTAAACTTTCTCTTCAGCATCTCCTTTACATCACTGAGTAATGTGTTGTTACTCGCTGCTATTATCAAGTCGTCTACCCACACTAACAGAATCACTTTCTCATTCTCAGATTCTCTGCTGTAGACACAATGATCAGCATCATTTTGCACAAAACCATTTCCTGTAAGGTGATCATGCAGTAACAGATTCCAGTTACGACCGGACTGTTTTAACCCATACAATGACTTGTTGAGTTTGCACACTAAGTATTCTCCTGTCTTTGACTTAATCTCAAAACCTTCTGGTTGTTCCATATATACCTCACAGTCCATTGGCGCATGGAGGTAAGCAGTCTTTACGTCCATTTGGTGTAAGGTAAGATCCTCCTGTACAGCCATCTGCATTAGTGCTCGGACAGAGGTCATGTTGGCCGTGGGTGAAAAAGTCTCTTTATAGTCAATCCCTTCCACTTGACCATACCCCTTTGCCACGTATCTGGCTTTACAAGTCTCAGATCCATCTGGGCTCTCTTTCACTGCATATACCCAGCGACCTCCCACTGCTTGTTTGCCCCTCGGGAGTGGGGTCAGAGTGAAAGTGTCATTCTCTTTCAAAGAGTTCATCTCTTCTTTCATTGCATCAGTCCACATTTTTGATTTCTCAGAGTCCATAGCCTCTCTAAATGTTTTAGGTACATCATAAGATACTCTGTAGAAATAATCCACATTTTCACATTCATCATTGTTACACTCAATCTTACATTGATACTCCTTTAAGTATTCTGGAGGTTTTCTCTCTCTTGTAGGATACCTCTCTTCTCCTTGTTCTGGAGTGCTATCTGTCTGGTTTGGGTCTGCCTCAGTAGTCTTCTCCACACTAGGCTCTTTACTCTGTTCAGCCTGTCCCTGACCATGGTTGACTATCGGTGGTGGTGCGTCCCCATAACTGTCAATGTCATCCCCCATGTCACAGTCTGTCTGAGTCTGACCATCTGCGCTACCTTTTGTGATTAATTTCACAAGCCTATGTTTTAGGACTTTTCCTGTCTCAGGATAATACACATTGTATGCTGGGCTATACTTATCATAGCCGACAAAGATCCCTTTGTCACATCTAGAATCCAACTTCTTCTTTTCCTGCTTATACACGTAACACTCAGAGCCAAATACCTTCATGTGAGATAGGTTAGGTGTTTTTCCTGTGAAAACACGGTAAGGTGTCTGCTCTAGGCGTTTACTGTAACACCTGTTACGAATTTGAGCTGCTGTCTGTACAGCGTAGGTCCATAATTGCTTTGGGAGGTTACTCTCCAATAGCATGCATCGTGACATCTCAAATAAGGTTCTCCACCCTCTTGCGTGTTCATGCACCCATTAAGACAGGGGTGTCAAAGTCGAATGGACATGGGGGCCAAATGAAAAATTTAGGAACAAGCCAAGGGCCGGACCTATCGAACGTTCATTGAAAAAAAAATAATAAAATGACCGCATATAGTCAGTGATCCCCATCAAACAGACTGAAACCCTAAAAATAATACCTATAACATATTAATAATTTCTATATGATCAAATAAATAAATAATTTCTTATGGCTCTGTTATTAAATTTTACTTTTCAACAGAGACAAAAGCTTCAAAACATGAACATTAAATGAATAAAGCGGTATTATTCAAGGCACCATCAGTATTACTTCTCAGGGATATAGCAAAAATGGCTTAAATTTACTTCAAATAAATACATAATATCAGCAATTTTCTATAATTCACTTAATTGAAATATTTTCAAAACAAATTGGATTGAAATACAATAATAAAGTGCAAAAAGCTATAAACATGAGGAAAAGGAAAAGTCACATGTGGTGTGAAAACAAGTAGTTCACTTCTAAACTTTAACTGAGTAAAAAACTCTGAATACGTTGCACAGTAATGTTCACTTTTTTGAAGCTGTGGCTGATACTTGGTGGTGTCTCTTCTTTTGAACAAGTTCATCAATGTCTGGGCCAATTTAGCGATCTCTTCTGTCTTGTCTCATGCTGCCGTCCCAGATTCTCTTTTATCACCGCCACACTTTCTCCACACAAAAGTCACAGAGGTTCCCCAGCTACCTCCGTGAACATGTACTTCGATTCCCACCCTGTTTTAAAAGTCCGGTTCGCAGTGTCCACCTTCCGTTTTGCCATTTTTTAAGGGTAGGCTATCTGAAAGTTTTGAAGTGACGCTAATGCCCGCTGATGAATAATGAAAGGAAGTGGCCTCCTGCTCGGAGCGCCACCGTTGAATTGTGGGAAATGTAGTGCTGTAGAAGTGTGCATTTCAATAAAAAGACCACTTCTGCGTGTGTAGTTGCTATGCAACGCATAGAACGGTTTTATTGAATCTGAACTAAAATACAAACTGCCCGCCGAGACCGTGCTCTCAGGGGAGGGGCGTAACGTGTGATGTGCTGTTCAACAACGTAACAGAGAGCCCACTCAACGGAACGGATAGGGGGAATTATGTCCATGAATAGCTACCGCTACACAGGCCCCCCCAGAATTCACCCTAGCACATAGTCCGACAGTGTGCCAGGCGGGCGGATGGCCCGACCACCCCGAGTACGCTGCGGTGGAGCAGTAGGAGTTGGTGGTTGAGGGGATAGGGCCGGGGCGAACTCCGGTGCCCGAGGATTGAGAACCGAACCCGGCGGCCGGCCGCGGCGCGGGGGCAACACTGGCCCAACGGTAGCGTCAATGTCCAAATGAGCCGGCTTCAAGCGGTCGATAGACACTCGTTCCGGCCTGCCGCCGATATCCAATAGGAAATGCTTGTCCCCCGAATCCATCACCCGGTATGGGCCATCGTATGGCGGACGCAGCGGATTCCTGTGAGCATCACGGCGAACAAAAACATAATCCGAGCCCCTCAGCTCCGGGGGCACACGCGGCTGCAGGACGCCATGACGTGATTTCGGTATGGGCGCGAAAAGCCTGGCATCAGCGTAAAGGCCTGTGCGTTGGCGCGCAGCATCCCATTGCTCTGAGGGGTCGGGAACATATCTCCAGGCAGGCGTAACGGCTGACCGTAGACCAGCTCCGCAGAAGAGGCGCGCAGGTCCTCTTTAGGCGCTGTTCTGAGACCGAGCAAAATCCACGGCAGCTTGTCGACCCAGTCAGCATCCTCCAGGCTGGCACGCAATGACGCTTTCAGCGACCGGTGAAAGCGCTCTACGAGGCCGTTAGCTTGAGTTCCGGAACCGTGAACACCTCCAACGGAGCCCTCACATGGCGGTGAACTTTGGCCCGCTGGCACTCGACGCACGTGTTGGCCCAGTTGCGTACATCTTTTTTCATGCCGTGCCACACGAATTTGCCGGACACCAGCTTCACCGTCGTCTTCACGCCAGGGTGAGATATGCTGTGCACGGCGTCAAACACGCGCCTCCTCCACGTGGCAGGGACCACCGGGCGGGGGTCTGGTAGTGATACGTCACACAGTAACAGGCCTCCCGCACCATCAAAAGGCACATCTTGGAGCCGCAGGTCTGTAGGCGCCACACGCAACAGCCGCACATCCTCCGCGGTGGCCTGGTCTGCTGCCATGCGCCCATAGTCCAGGCCCAGATGAGCCACAGTGGCCACAGCACGCGACAGGCAGTCGGCCGCGCGACTGTCTTTTCCCGCCAGATGGCGTATGTCTGTGGTGAACTCCCATATGTAGGACAAATGGCGCTGCTGTCGACCAGACCACGGTTCCGACACCTTGGCCATGGCGAAAGTCAGTGGCTTGTGGTCTACGAAAGCCGTGAAATGGCGCCCCTCCAACATGTTCCGGAAATGTCTGACCGCCAGGTAGAGGGCGAGCAATTCACGGTCGAACGTGCTGTACTTCCGCTCATTGGGGCGCAGTTGGCGGCTAAAGAAGGCCAAAAGGCTGCCAGGCGCCATCAACCCACTGTTCGTAGGCCGCCCCGACAGCAAAATCTGAAGCGTCGGAGGTGACGGCGATTGGGGCGGTAGGGACTGGATGCGACAACATGGTGGCACGTGCCAATGCCGCCTTGGTTTCATTAAACGAGTCTATCCGAGCGCTCGTCCACTCCACCAGTTGTTTGTCTCGTCCTTTCAGCGCCTCATACAAAGGTTGCATGACGCGGGCTGCCTGGGGAATAAAGCGATGGTAGAAGTTGACCATCCCCAGGAACTCTTGCAGCGACTTGATGTTGGTCGGCCGTGGAAAGTTGGCGACCGCCTCCACTTTGGAAGGAAGGGTAAAGGCGCCGTCCTTGGTGACTCTGTGTCCCAGAAAGTCCACCATAGAGAGCCCAAATTGACACTTGTCGGGGTTGATGGCTAGCCCGTGACGTGACAGCCGCTCAAAAAGTGTCCTCAGGTGCCCCAAGTGTTGCGAGTGGGACTCACTCGCGACCAGAATGTCGTCGAGGTAGACGTCAAGGAATGGCAGGTTGCGCAGTATGCTGTCCATAAGCCTTTGGAATGTCTGAGCTGCATTCTTGAGGCCAAATGGCATCCTCAGGAATTCGAACAATCCAAAAGGCGTGATAACTGCGGTCTTCTGGACGTCAGACGCACGTACGGGAATCTGATGGTAGCCTCTCACCAGGTCCACCTTCGAAAACACTGTTGCCCCTGCCAGGTGCGTGGAAAAGTCCTGAATATGCGGGACTGGGTGCCTGTCTGGCGTTGTGACATCGTTGAGACGCCTATAATCACCACATGGGCGCCAACCTCCATTAGGCTTCGGCACGATGTGCAGGGGCGACGCCCAGGGGCTGTTAGAGCGTTGTATGATGCCCAGCCGCTCCATTTCTGCGAACTCCGCTTTCGCCACTGTGAGCTTGGATGCCTCGAGGCGGCGCGCACGTGCGTAAATGGGCGGGCCCGTCGTGTCGATGAAGTGCTCGACGCCATGTAGCACCGTTGGAGACCCGAAGTCTGGGTTGGAGAGTGTGGGGAACTCCACTAACAGCTGCTGGTAGGCATCCCGTGTCACTGGCGCAGTCGCCAACTGCACAGCGCCGACGTCATTTGGCGTGCATGCATAAGCAATCAGCGTGTCTGTGTCGACCAAACGCCTGTTTTTCAAGTCCACCAGTAAGCCGTGCGAACGCAGGAAATCTGCACCGAGAATGTGGAAACTGGTGTCCGCAGTCACAAAGTTCCATCCAAACGTCCGACCGCCGAAACAAAGTTCCACATATCTTCTTCCGTAAACACGTACGGACTCACCGCTGACGTTGACGAGCTGTGGAAGCCGGCCCGCTGAGTGCTCTCTGCTAGGTCGCGCCCGTTCGTTTGGGGAGGCGGGCACCATGCTAGAGTGAGCACCCGTGTCGCAGAGAAAACGGGAGCCGGACCCCCGGCGCTGCCGGTTGTTGAGCCGCCAGGAAAACTTTGTCAGCCTCCTGGGCCAAAGTGTAGTAATCCGTCGTCGGAAAACTGGCGAGCGCTGACCTCACGTGTCCAGGCAACGCACGCATGAACACACGTGTGAACATTAGTCCGGGAGAGTGTTCACCGAGCAAGTCCAACATGTAATCCATCAGTTCGGAAGGACGTCTTCCATCCAGTCCCTCGATCACTAGTAGCCTATCAGCCCTCTCAGCTTCAGAAAGTCCAAAGGCGTACAGCAGCCGCTGCTTTAAAGTGGCGTAACGGACGGTCGGGGGAGGGTGCTTCAACAGTCTCACTAGCCTGGACGCCGTGGACGCGGGAAGCGCTGCCACCACCAGGTGGTAACGAAAAAAATCGCTCAAGACGCCGTGCACGGCAAACTCCGACTCGTCGTGTACAAACCACGCATCCGGTGAAGTCTCCCAAAAAGACGGCAGCTTGAGGTGTGGTGCTCCGACGTAGGCTGACCCGGCGGGCGGCGGCGTGGGCTGTGGGGGCGCCATGTTAGCTCCGAGCGAAGTTGCCTCGTTGGAAAACGGCAGTTCGTCAACCGGCTCCGTTGTAACGCAGGCTGGGCGCTTCTTCTTCGGCATGGCAGCGTGTTCAGTATCGCCAAAAACGTCCAGCGATACGTTCGGGGTCACCAGTGTAGAAGTGTGCATTTCAATAAAAAGACCACTTCTGCGTGTGTAGTTGCTATGCAACGCATAGAACGGTTTTATTGAATCTGAACTAAAATACAAACTGCCCGCCGAGACCGTGCTCTCGGGGGAGGGGCGTAACGTGTGATGTGCTGTTCAACAACGTAACAGAGAGCCCACTCAACGGAACGGATAGGGGGAATTATGTCCATGATTAGTGCGCGTAAAGTACCTGGATGCTGCTGGCGTGCAGTTGCCTGCGGGCCAGTTCTAATAATAAATGTATATAATCCTGGGGGCCAGAAAAAACCCTTGACTTTGACATATGTGCATTAAGACATTGATGGCGGTGGTACAGTGCTGCCCACACATCAGGAAACTAACCATTCATACTTCTTTCATCCATTCAATCTTGCCCAAGGACATGACATGGAACACAGAGGAGCCAGGAACCGAACCACCAAATCTCCGGCTGGTGGACGACTGCTACAGCCGCAAGTGCAGATGGCAAACAGAGGGAACTAACATACAATAGGGTATCACTTCAAACCTGTCAAAGTGCCAAATCAGCAAAAGATATCACAACCTAAAGCAGGATAAGAAAATAGGTAAAACATTGACAATTCCCTACGTGGCAGATCAGAAAAAAACTGGAGAATCCTTCACAAACACAATATTCAATTCCATTTCAAACTGGTGCACCCTCAAAGATAGAACACAGAGGCAAAGACCCAGCAATGTTACACATGCAGTCCAATGCAACTGGGAATACTCCACTGATGCATGGCCAAAGGTCACACTATTGAGGACTTTCAATGTTCTTGTTTTGGACAGGAAGGACAGATGGTTTGAGAAAGGAGTGAAAGATGTAATTTATGTCCTCTTAGAGAAACCTTTACAGAATGAGGTAGAAGTCACAATCTATCCACTTATCTATCCACACTTACATTGCTGTGTTGGGAACTCTCCCCAGAAAGATTAAAAATCATTTACACCTAGGAGCAAGTGGCACTTTTCACATTTCGGGCATATGACACATATTCATATGACCACCCCTCAGTTTCAGAGGTATGGTTGTGTAAATTTGGTTTGACACCCACTCTGGGTTTTAAATAATTTCACAAAATTTCTGTATTATTGATGAAAGGCTAAACATTTTCACACCAACTAAGAAGTCCAAGTTGCTTTTATCTACAACTCCACAAGAAAACAAAAATGCCTAATATTGCAATCTTTGAAATCCATCAACTTATAATACTTATCTACCTTACTGCAATACTGTACTTAACTACATCATCTTGTAATACCTACTTTAAAAGGCAACTTTTAAACATCTTTTAATTCTGTGTGAATATAAATCTGTGTATTTTTCAAAATAGCTGTGCATCAGAGAAAAGTGAATCTGAATCATCACAACATGATCTGCTCTGTTCAGATTTAGTAAATGTTTCCACCAATTATATGTGTTTTTATTTTGTTCCTGATTCTCGTCACATGTGAAGTCACAACAGGCAGGAAGCTAAAAAGGCTGCTATAACACACACGCTCACAGTCAGCTGCGGCTTCAGCTAGACTCAGTCATTCAGCTGCTCACATCTGCACCTCTGATCCTTTCATCTATTAATACACTATAAACTTGTAAAAACAATGGGTGACTTTCATCTGTCTCAAGCTCTGGATGGGTAAGTTTAATGTTTGATAAATATTTGATACTTTTGGCTAAACTTACAGTGTTAGTGTTAATATGTCTCACTGGAAACATCAAGAATACGAGGAAAATCTTTTGATGTTGGATGAAAGTTGATGTGTTAATGCAACTCAAAGCGTCAAACGTGTGTAACACGTAAAAGCTAAAGGAAAGTTACCAGCAATAATCTACTTTAAGATGGAATTTACAGAAACATTTTTAGGCAGCCATACATAAAGTCAGTTCCTGCGCCTGAAGAGGGAAATTCTCTCTGTCAGTTTTTTACTTCTCTCATAGCATACTGTCACTTCTTCCATTTCCTCACTCAAACACGGCATGAATTTATATGTTAAAAATGTGATTCTAGGATTTATTAACAGTATAAAAACTCTTTAACTCCAGCATTTTCAGCACGACAATTTATGGGTTAAATAAGTAAATTAGAGCAACATTTAGTTGAATAATCACCAACTATTATATTAACCACCAACTACTTTGATGATTAATTAAAGTCATTTTTAAGAAGAAAATGTCCAAGTTCTCTGGTTCCAGCTTTTCAAATCTGACAATTTTCTAGATTTTTTAGTCTTCTGTAATAGTAAAACGATGATCTTTGGGTTGTGGACTGTTGGCCTGGACAAAAAAGAGATTTTAGTTTGAATCTTCAACTTTGGGAAACATTTGACATTTATACAATTTAATGAACCAAAAAAATGAATCAATTAAGGGATTAGTTATTAATTATAACTATCAGAATAGTCATCAGTTGCATCAATTAAATGAACATGTATCTAGTGTGGCTGAAAGAAATTATTAAACAATGAGAAAACACAAGTGTCTTTTGGTGATTTATTAAAGATCTCTTGCAAGAGAGAGAGACGAGATAGCACGGCGCTCAAAATCTGCATGTCCTACCCGCTTTGATAACATTCAGAATGTCCAAGCTTTTATAATCGAGTCCTGAGTCTGGAATGCAAGCTTGGCTTCTAGGAGTTTACCACATAGGATATTTAAGACCTACCAGAGGGTTTAAATGTCATCGTAACTCATGATAAGGAAGTAAAACCAGCCAAGGGGCCATACATCCTATTCTTTAAACCTGTGTAGTAGTACTTTAACAGGAAACGAGATGGAGACGCTCATGACTACCAGACGGCCAGATGTTTACATGAGTCAAGGGTCACGAAGTCTATACATCTGTTAGAGGAGGGTTAAAAGTTTATGGAGAGTACATTGATATGCATTAAACACAGGTTACAATATGATTATAGTAATTTTCACTTACACTAGATACAAGGTTTGTTTCTTCAAAAAACTTGTACCTGTTTGTCTGATATATTTGATATTTGTCTGTTTTGTGTTTCAGCTCCTCTGAATTTGAGGAAGTGGGAACAGATTCCTGCTGCTTTGACATGAAGGTGAAATCAATGTTTAAGTCAGACATATATTCTCAAATCATCATGTTTTAAACCACTCAATCCACATAGAAACATGCCAGACTGTATTCAGAAACTGTGCCTTAAAACAAATTGTTTAAATGATGGTGAGTCTGATGCAGATTATGTTGCATGATGGTAGGAGGGCATCATACTCGATGAGGGACTGAACATGGTGGTTTCCCACAACCTGAAGAGCACGCGATGTGTCGTTAGCCTGGTGATGGCCGTGAACAGAATGAAGAAATGTCACGCTCACTATGCTGAGCTCAGTGATGAGCAGCTCTGCAGTGCCATCATGGGCAGCCTGGTGGATGGTGAGTAAGGACTAGTCCACAATCACTAATCTCAGACTGGTCTCAGGGGGACCTACAGTTTGCACAGAAACACATCAGATGTTCTTAAACCTGCACAACCAGCAAGAAAAACATCAAACCTAAAACACCTTTAACAAAAAAAGAACACATAATGACCTAAAAGGCAGCAGTTTATATAGTTTGTTTATTAGAGTCTAATCTTAAATTTAAGTAAGAAATACAATATTTACCTCTAAAATGAGGGTAAGTGGAAGTGAAGTAGATAGATAGATAGATAGATAGATAGATAGATAGATAGATAGATAGATAGATAGATAGATAGATAGATAGATAGATAGATAGATAGATAGATAGATAGATAGATAGATAGATAGATAGATAGATAGATAGATAGATAGATAGATAGATAGATAGATAGATAGATAGAGCTCTTGTTCCACATGCAACCTGGAGGGTGCAAGAGTCAGAAGCTCATTAATACTCTTTAGACTTTGCTTTGGCCTCTCTCACTCTTCTCTTTTTATACCTTTTACCAGAAAAACTTGTGAGGACGGAGGTGGACTCCACCACTGGAGCAATGAAACGAATGTTCTACCGTGTCAACAGCATGAAGCATTGCACACTGTGTGACTCCTCACAGAAAGATCTCTGCCACACATCAGGACAGTTACAGCTGCAGGCCATCACTCTGACCGGGGGGAACTTCCAACGCAGAGGTATGACTTGACATCACAAATCTGTCAATATTCAATAAAGTCATAACAAATCATCTATCCTCATCTATACAATGTTAGCAAACTTATTAGATTTATGTATATATGTATATATATACACTCACCAGCCACTTTATTAGGTACACATACCCAACTGCTCGTTAACACTTAATTTCTAATCAGCCAATCACATGGCGGCAACTCAGTGCATTTAGGCATGTAGACATGGTCAAGACAATCTCCTGCAGTTCAAACCGAGCATCAGTATGGGGAAGAAAGGTGATTTGAGTGACTTTGAACGTGGCATGGGTGTTGGTGCCAGAAGGGCTGGTCTGAGTATTTCAGAAGCTGCTAATCTACTGTGATTTTCACGCACAACCATCTCTAGGGTTTACAGAGAATGGTCCGAAAAAGAAATAATATCCAGTGAGCGGCAGTTCTGTGGATGGAAATGCCTTGTTGATGCCAGAGGTCAGAGGAGAATGGCCAGACTGGTTCGAGCTGATAGAAAGGCAACAGTGACTCAAATAACCACCCGTTACAACCACGGTAGGCAGAAGAGCATCTCTGAACTCACAGTACATTGAACTTTGAGGCAGATGGGCTACAGCAGCAGAAGACCACGCCAGGTGCCACTCCTTTCAGCTAAGAACAGGAAACTGAGGCTACAATTTGCACAAGCTCATCGATATTGGACAATAGAAGATTGGAAAAACGTTGCCTGGTCTGAGGAGTCTCGATTTCTGCTGCAACATTTGGATGGTAGGGTCAGAATTTGACGTCAACAACATGAAAGTATCCTGCCTTGTATTAACGGTTCAGGCTGGTGGTGGTGTTGTAATGCTGTGGGGAATATTTTCTTGGCACTCTTTGGGCCCCTTGGTAACAATTGAGCATCGTTGCAACGCCACAGCCTACCTGAGTATTGTTGCTGACCATGTCCATCCCTTTATGACCACAATGTACGCAAATAATGATGGATACTTTCAGCAGGGTAATGTGCCATGTCATAAAGCTGGAATCATCTCAGACTGGTTTCTTGAACATGACAATGAGTTCACTCTGATCAAATGGCCACCACAGTCACCAGATCTCAATCCAATAGAGCATCTTTGGGATGTGGTGGAACGGGAGATTGGCATCATGGATGTGCAGCCGACTAATCTAAGCCAACTGTGTGATGCCATCATGTCAATATGGACCAAACTCTCTGAGGAATGCTTCCAGCACCTTGTTGACCACAAAGCCACAAAAATTGAGGCAGTTCTGAAGGAAAAAAGGGGTCCAACCCATTACTAGCATGGTGTACCTAATAAAGTGGCCAGTGAGTGTATATATATATATATATATATATATATATATATATATATATATATATATATATATATATATATATATATATACATATATATATATATATATATATATACACACACTCACATATATACAGTGAAGAAAACAGGGGTCTGAAATTTTCATCGTAGGTGCATGTCCACTGTGAGAGAGATAAATTAAAAAGAAAAATCCAGAAATCACAATGCATGATTTTTTAACGATTTATTTGAGTGATACAGCTGCAAATAAGTATTTGAACACCTGTGTGTCATCTAGAATTCTGAACCTGAAGGACCTGTTAGTCCACCTATTAGAAGTCCACCTGCAATCCATGTATCATCCTTAATCAGATGCACCTGTTTGAAGTCGTTAGCTGCATAAAAACACCTTTCCACCCCATACAATCAGCAAGACTTTAACTTGTAACATGGCGAAGACCAAAGAGCTGTCCAACGACACAAGAGAGAAAATTGTACACCTCCACAAGGCTGGAAAGGGCTACGAAGCAATTGCCAAGCAGCTTGGTGAAAAAAGGTCCACTGTTGGAGCAATCATTAGAAAATGGAAGAAGCTAAACATGACGGTCAATCTCAATCGGAGTGGAGCCCCATGCAAGATATCACCTCGTGGGGTCTCAATGATTCTAAGAAAGGTGAGGAATCAGCCCGGAACTACACGACAGGAGTTGGTGAATGACCTGAAAAGAACTTGGACCAACGTTTCCAGGGTTACTGTAGGTGATACACTAAGACGTCATGATTTGAAATCATGCATGGGACGAAAGGTTCCCCTGCTTAAATCAGCACATGTCAAGGCCCGTCTTAAGTTTGCATATGACCATTTGGATGATACAGAGGAGTCATGGGAAAAAGTTTTGTGGTCAGATGAGACCAAAATATAACTTTTTGGTCATAATTCCACTAAGCGTGTTTGGAGGAAGAAGAATGAAGGGTACAATCCGAAGAATACCATCCCTACTGTGAAGCATGGGGGTGGTAGCATCATGCTTTGGGGGTGTTTTTCTGCACATGGAACAGGACGAGTGCACTGCATTAAAGAGAGGATGACTGGGGCCGTGTATTGTGAGATTTTGGGGAACAACCTCCTTCCCTCAGTCAGAGCATTGAAGATGGGTCGTGGCTGGGTCTTCCAACACGACAACGACCCATGTTTCTCCGCGACAGCCCAGAAACCTGACTGATCTAGAGAAGATCTGTGTGGAGGAGTGGGCCAGGATCCCTCCTGCAGTATGTGCAAACCTGGTGAAAAACTACAGGAAACGTTTGACCTCTGTAATAGCAAACAAAGGCTACTGTACCAAATATTAACATTCATTTTCTCAGGTGTTCAAATACTTATTTGCCGCTATATCACACAAATAAATCATTAAAAAATCATGCATTGTGATTTCTGGATTTTTCTTTTTAGTTTATCTCTCTCACAGTGGACATGCACCTACGATGACAATTTCAGACCCCTCCATGATTTCTAAGTGGGAGAAATAGCAAAATAGCAAAATACTTGTTTTCTTCACTGTATATATATATATATTCCTTAGACCCATATAGATATTTGAATGTATATATGACAGGAGACAGTGTATAATTACTGCCCCATGTTTCAAACCAGTCAATCCACATAGAAACATGCACAGCATGTATTCTGAAACTGTGCCTTGAGACAAGTTGTGATGTTACAACTATACAGTACACACAAGTTATAAACACGCACTGTCCAATCACTCACACTCCTCTATACTCTGTAATAGTGCAATAGTTAAACTAATCATGTAAAACCTTCTCTCATTTGGTCACAGTGAAGTTCAAGATGTCTCGTTACATCATACCAGCTGTGAGATGTCAAGCTGTCGTCCTGTCAATCACCAACAACAACCTGTACATGTCCTGCTCCATGAAAGGCAGCAACGCTGTCCTTAGTCTGGAGGTAAGAACTGCACTTTAGACAAATAAAGATGTCAGACCACAACAAGTAGTGGTAGTAACACATGTTTATTAATAGACTTACAGGAGTGTTTGCTGCTCTGTGAACAGAAGATGAATTATAAATAAATATGAATGTGTTTTCATAGATATTATGGTTGTTAACACATTATGTACAACCAGTTTAAGTGTTCTTAAAATACATTATATTGTCATTAACTGTCCTATATTCTATATCCTCTTTTACACACTAAATAAGGTAAATGTTGCCCAGTTACTCATGAGTTGTATTTTTCTTATACTTTTTTACTTACTTCACAATCTTCTAAAGGTAAATATTGTGTCTTTTATATAAATTTCATATTCAATGATAATAAATATGTTAGAAAATACAATGTTATATTAAAAAACCAAAATAAATAAGCTTCCATACTATGCTGCAAATATTGGTTGTGGTTGATTAATCAATGAATTGATTAGTTGCCAACTATTACATTATTTAATTGCCAACCAGTTTATAATCGATTATTCAATGTGAGTCAATATCTTAATCTATCATCCTAATAGTTATTAGTTGCAGCCCTATTTTTATACATGATATGTGTTTTATTATCTCGGGGTCCTGGCAGAAAAGCTGTGAGAAGGATTTACAGAAGATCAGTAATGACAGAGACATGGATCGTTTCCTCTTCATCAGGAGAACTGAGGGAGCGTCTCAGACGACCTTTGAGTCTTTTAAGTGCAGCGGTTGGTTCATCAGTACAGCTATGGAGGAGTTCCAGCCTGTGGAGATGTGTCAGGTGGACACTGCTTGCCGTCTCACTGTGTTCAAGATGACATGAAGGAAGTATTTACATGTTCAAGCCACAGCTTGAATTCATCCAGAATTCTGAATGAATAATGAATCATCCTATGTCTCCACTAGATGGAGCCATAGCCTGCTCCATGTGCTGTTGTGGACATATACCTTCTTTATACTTTACTTTATTACATCTAGTTCAATTTTGTAATACATTTTATCCCTGACACAATGTTGTGTAAAATGAACCAGTAACAGGATATTCCTCCAAACTACTTTTCAACAGACATTGTATGTCAATTGTCAAATTATTGTCTAATTAATGTCTAATTATTTTCTTGTAACAGGAAAATGAAAACATGAACAGTGTTGAATAAGTTTAAAGTGTAATGGCTGAGTGTGCTGTATTCTATGTATTGTATTTATTTTTTATAAGGTATTTTTTTCTTTTTCTTATATTAACTTAAACTCATGTATGTGATTCATGATTTATGCCAAATGTACTATTGTTTTCATTTACTTCTTAGTGAAATTATTGTTATTTTTTATTATTATTATTATCTTGATTGCTATTTGTTTTTATATTATCAATGATATCTTGCCGATAAAATAAATCAGTTAAATCTTGTTGTTCTCAGCGGTGATCTGATCTTTACTCTGTAAAGCTTGTTGCTCAACAGTGAAATCTGATGGTTTTCCTCTCCCGATTCTTCAGGCTGATGTTAAACATCCTTTAAGTGTGTGATGTGTGTGATGGAGACAAACTCCCTAATCATTTAAAGCTGCAAGCTCCAAATTAAACATCAATCGTTTCTTCAAATTCTCAACAGCAGATTTACAGAAATGCAACCAATAAGCCACAACTCTCAGAGTGCTGGCCTCTGATTGGTTCAGCCAGCGCTAGTTTGCTTGGTGATAGTTTGGTTTGGCTGTTTCTTGATGGACTAAAGACCAATTAGGCGCTGACTACACTCCACATCCTGGAGGCAAAAAACAGATTATAAAGTGATGTGCATTTGACTTTAAAGAGACAAAATAAGTGAAGGCAGGTTGAAAATAGAAGATATATATATATATATATATATATATATATATATATATATATATATATATATATATATATATATATATATAGTGCATGGACCTATGATCATGTACATGCATCTCTCTGCACATTCCAGGCACATGGCAACAGAAGCTAAATATAACTCTGGCAGACTGCAGCTCCACAGCAGGATCATAGTTCCTCACTAACATAGGATCCTCCTCCTCCTTCCTCTTTCTCCTCCTCCTAGCTCCTGTCCTCTACCTCATTTTGAATGCAAATCCAGTTGTTTCAAGTATTTCTGTTCATATTTCCCTATACATAGTTATAGTTAAATTATCTAGTTCAAGTATGCAGAAATAAAAAAAGGTTGAAATACTCATCATTCTTTTACAAAGTACAATTTTTTGGATATAAACTGGAACAGTCATCGGCCTATAAAATTGAGCAGTTAAAGTGTCTATAACAGTGATGGGCAATCCTGGTCCTGGAGGGCCTGTGTGGCTGCAGGTTTTTCTTCCAACCAAGCAGTAACACACCTGATTCTACTAATGAAGAAGGGTTCTAGTGCCTAATTAGTAGAACCAGGTGTGTTACTGCCTGGTTGGAACAAAAACCTGCAGCCACACCGGCCCTACAGGACCAGGATTGCCCACCCCTGGTCTATAAAATGAAACAGTCAGTTGTTTAAAAATCAGAACAGTCAATGGTTTTTAAACAGCATCAGTGGTTTATAAAAGGAACGGTTCACTGTTTATAAAGAACAGTCAACATTCTTTATTTTCAGAAATTGTGACTCACTGCAACCATGCAAGGTCTTTAAGTCATACATGTACACAAAAATATTAAGATGATGGATCCAGTTCTCTGTGAGATTAGCCACAGACCAGTGGGAAAAGTTCTATTAATGCAGGTTAGACCTGTGCACCTATGCATTTCAAAACCATGCCACTCAGAGCCACTAATCTGTCTGGTGGTGAAATAAGGCAGAATTGTGACATGCCCTTTAAAACTTACAGTTGTTTTTCAGTCCAGTGTGTGTGTTTTTTGGTTTTGCATCATTTCTGTGTTTGCAGCATTTTTCCATTTGCGGCGCATTCGCTCATCAACCGCCATAGAAAGGTTGTCACATAGCATGCGGTGGGAGGCTGCTTGCAGCTTTACGTGGGATGTATCGGACCAAAGGTAAAAAAAAAAAAAAAGTGATACAACCAAACTCTGAGTTGGTGTATTATTACAGGCCTAAATGGTGATGCTGTTGCAATAGTGCCATTGACCTAAAAGGTGTGTAATAAATGAAGTTTTTAAATCATTATCAATTGGTGGCAAGTATGCGTATTGCTCACTGTATTAAATCATCTTGTGTAGATATTACTGTAATTCATTCATCTTAAATAAAATGTACAGTGAATACTGGACAATAGACATGGTTGCATTGTTGTTGGTGGAATCAGAGTACAGCACAACAAGTACAGTAATGTGGTTACTGTTGTTCTTACACCTGAGATTTTGTTAAAAAGCAAATAAAGAGATTAATATTTCTGTAACATTTCCCATGTGTTTTGTACATTGTCTCATAAAAGTATTTGCAACTGTTCAACACACTGACTGGTCACCTCATAACATCACAAATCAGCCCTGCTGCTGCAGGTTATTAAATAGTCACCTGTTAACAAGCTAAATTCAACTAACATTAGATTAGAATCCATGACCAAGTGACTGAGCGTCATTTTGTCTGGCAGCAAAAATAAAAAGCATTTAATAGGATTTATATATACACAATAAAAGGAGCTGTCCTTCAGTAAATTCTGAAGCTAATTATGATAATATTCAAAGACAACAAACAAGTGCCGAATGGAAATCTGTTCTCCTAAACACAATTAAACTAAACCCAACCAGACAGTAACCTGCACTCAATCTGTATTATTGGAGGAGGGTACAAAGTTTGACGCAACACTAAATCATTTCCCATTTTCCTCAGAACCTCAAGCTCACTTCCTCTCAAAAACGGCACAAAAAAGCATCTTTGTTTTGTCCATTGTAAGATATGGATACCGGAACGAAAAAAATCTGTTCATTTCAATGTTAGGTTCTCAACTGGTGCATATGCAGGAAAAGTTCCTGAATTCCATGTTATATGACCTATAGAGACTATGCAGTAGAATCCCTCAGTTTGCAATGATAACATGAAAATTGTGAAAAAAATCACCTTTGAGTCAATTAATTGAAATTCAGAAAAAATACAAATACAATAAAAAAAAATTTAAATGAAAAACCTCCAGAACCTTTTTGGCTGATGGAAAGGTTTTTGATGGACTTAAAAATCTAGAAATAAACGGATAGTAATCAATAGGGTTATAGCTGGAGGTGTTGTGTCAGCAGATTTACACTCTTCTCTTTTACTATTGGTCTGTGGAAAAAAATATTTTTGGTCCACATGGGATTTTTGTTGCAGAACCAAGAGTGGCCACTGGGGGGAAAATCAGCTGCAATGCATTATTGTCTTTGTAGTTAATAATCATAAATAACACATCAATGTCCCACCCCTAAAAAATGCAAGGCGTTCCTCACCTTATGTTTCTCGCCTCCACTCTATCTCCTGCCTCTCTCTTATCTAGGGACATGGCAGAATTTATCATCCAAAAAATCACGATAATACAGAGTTAAGTCCAGGAGGTGGAGTTGCAGTTCTACATGCTTTCTATGCCTCCCTTAGAGCAGTTGCCCACTCAAAACTACATAGAGACTGTGTATCTATATCAATATCAAACACCAGTCAAGTCAAGGTAATTTTATTTGTATAGCCCAAAATCACAAATTATAGATTTGCCCCAATGGCCTTTACAGTTTGTACAACAGCAACTCAACACCCCCTGTCCTTAGACCCTCACATCGTACAATGTAAAACTCCCTTAAAAAAAACTTTAACAGGGAAAAAAAACGGCATCAAAAGACATCAAATAAAGTAAAAGAAATACATTAAATCCTGTATTTTTCGGATTATATGTTGGAAAAAAAAGGAAAAACATATATAAGTCACTTTTTTAAGGGAACTTTATTTGATGAAATCCAACACCAGAAGCATACATGTCATTTTGAAAGGCAACTTAAAATAAAAACAAAGTAGAGAACAACAGGCTGAATAAGTGTACAGTATACTAACATTACATGACTGACATGCCTGGTAATGTCAGTAACAACGTAACATATTAAGGTTTATTCAGCTAATTCTAGCATAAAGAACATGTTAACAACTCGGGAGGTTGATGATGCTCCGCTTCCTCTTCTACATCGCTTACGTCAGACTCATCGTCAGTTGCAGTTCCAATTATTCCAGCCTTTCTGAATCCCGACAGGGTGGTTTCAGTTATTACTAAATCCCATGTTTTGTCGATCCATTCAATGACTTCCAGGAAAGTTGCATGGCAGATTCTCCCGGTTGTCGTGAAGCTGTGCTCTCCATCCATCATCCACTGCTCCTACATGTTACACAGGACTGACTTAAAGCTCCTATTCACAGAGATATCAAGTGGCTGGAGTATTTTGGTTAAGCCTCCAGGGATGGCAGGTATGGAGTTGAAAACTCTGTGGCGTGAGGTGCGATCTTATGCTATCCATACCAAGCAGAGCTTTGCATGCTCTAAAGAAGCCATCTGGTCGCTTAGTGTAGCACTTTGTAAGCCATAAGTTCAGCATTTCTTGATTCATCCACCCTTTCTCATTCATGGCGACTGCAACTGAGGATGATTTGATTTTTGTCATAGTTTTCGTTTGAAAATGACCATTGTTAGCAATTTTGATCCATCTCCACAACATGCCATGTGAAGTGTGACTTCTCATGACCAATTGTAACTATACCTTCCTGTACCTTCCTTTGCAACACATGAGAATGTCAATGGTTAGGGAGACCTCGTCCATGTTAATAAATGATCCAGTGTCACATTATGCTCACTTACATGCTTTTGAATAAACTCATGGAAACTGTTGACCTTGGCTTGGAAGTCTGCTGTCAGTTTTTGTTACATTGTTGTCCTTGTTCTGATAAAGAGGTGAGGGTCATTTCTATTATCATTTATATCTATCTCCTTGGCAACTACTTGGGCGTGGAGATGCAACTGCAATGTTGACAAACCTCTTCCAGAAGCACATTGTTCAAGCACCCATGCGCGAACTCGTTCCTCTAACTGCGGCCACCTAGCTTTTAGCTCGCAATTAGCTTTTTTTGTTTTCTTCATTTCAGTAAGAGTAACCTCCGCTTTTCACCAGTCCCTTACAAGTTTCTTGCTAACTCCAAACTTTCTTTCTGCTGCTAGATTACCGTTTTCGGCTGCATATTTCATGATTTGCAGCTTGTAATCTGCAGAATATGATTTTCTTTTTAGTGCCATTTTTATTCAGCCCTTCTCAGTTGTTTTTATAAATTACCGGCAATGCTGAAATTATTATCACAGGTCTAGAACGCCCTCTTGCGGTTTAGTGTGAAAATAACATGTGAAATGATATTATAAGTCGCACCAGAGTCTAAGTTGCACCCCTGGCCAAACTATGAAAGCCAGGCAGTAGAAGCCCTTACCAAACACATAAACTCAGTCAACAGCTACACCAGGTAGGACTCCATGGACAGCCTTTTCTGGATTGTGAAGTCCTTGCTGTAAATATTTACTCTATGACTCTCATCACCCACTGAAACACAAACTGGGGGTCATCAGAACCCTACAACACTGGGCAGACAGCATCCCTTCGAAAGCAGAAGGGAAAGAGAAGGAACACACACACATCAAACAGGCACAATTGTGGTTACCCTAATTGGGCATTCACCAAAACACAGACTGACAAAAAGCAAAACAACAGAAGAAAACATGTTGTAGTACCATACGTATCTGGTCTCTCGGAAAAAAGTTGGCAAGCACAACATCTTCGTCATCAACAGTTCGCCTACCGGCCCAGCATCGGTGTGGATGACGCTGTCATCTATCTGCTGCACCGATCTCTCTCCCACCTGGAACAAGCGGCGAGCACGGTGAGGATTTTTTTTTTGACTTCTCCAGTGCTTTTACCACCATCCAACCTGCACTGCTGAACGGGAAGCTGGAGGGAGCCGGAGTGGATGAGCAGCTGACGGCCTGGACCATCGACTACCTCACCAACAGACCACAGTATGTCAGGCTTCATGACTGTGTGTCTGAGGTGGTAGTCTGCAGCATGGGGGCGCCACAGGATACAGTGCTCTCACCTTTTCTGTTTAGTCCGTACACCTCAGACTTCAGCTATAACTCTGACAACTGCCACCTACAGAAGTTCTCAGATGATACGGCCATCATCTGGTGTGTATCAGATGGGAACGACCAGGAGTACAGGGGGGTCATAAGTGACTTTGTCAGCTGGTGTGAGACGCTCTCAAAATCAACGCCAGCAAGACAAAGGAGATGGTTGTGGACTTCAGGAGGAAGTCCCCCCCCACCACACCGGTGAGCATCCAGGGAAAAGACATTGAGACAGTGGTCTCTTACAAATACCTGGGTGTTCACCTGAACAACAAACTGGACTGGACCACAAACACTAATGTCCTGTACAAGAAGGGCCAGGGTCGACTTCACCTGCTGAGGAGACTAAGGTCCTTTGGCGTGTGCAGGACCCTGTTAAAGACCTTCTACGCCTCCGTCGTAGCATCTGCCCTTTTCTACGCAGTGGTCTGCTGGGGGGTCGGATGCACAGACGGGGACAGAAGGAAAATTGACAAACTGGTGCGGAGGTCTGTACTCGGATGTCCTCTGGAGTCGGTGGTGGTGGTGGGAGAGAGGAGGATGTTGGCAAAGCTGAGATCCATCATGGACAACCCCCATCACCCTCTGCATGGGGTGGTGGGTGCGCTGAGCAGCTCCTTCAGCCAGAGACTCAAACACCCTCGCTGCAGGAAGGAGCGCTTCCGCAGATCAATTATCCCGACAGCAATAAGACTTTATAACATAACATAAACATGAATCTACTATAGTCACTTTTCCCTCACTTGTCACTTTACTCTACACGCACATCCCGCACCTTAAGTATGCATTAGCTATGTATGTGTACATGTGTGTATGTGCGTGGATATGTATGTGCGTATATATATATATGCAAATATGTAAATATGTGTGTATGTGTATGTATGTAGGTATGTACGTGCATGTATGTATGTATATATGCTTTGCTTATGCATACTTTTTTCTTTTTTTTTTTCTTTTTTAATTCTTTTTTATTGCTATTTATTAATATTTTTCTCCATTCTAAGTCCATAATGCATACTGTGTATGATGATCATCAACAAATTCTATGTCTATTGAGAAATACCGAACTTTGAACAGAGGAGGTGGGTTGCTTCATAATCTATCTGCTACATACCATCCTGCCTTGAGATCTCCTCCCAGGAGGTTTAACTACTCTTCACCATCAGAGCAGGACCCATTCTCTGGATCATGTAACCACAACAACTTTCACTTCACCTCACACCTTGAAGTGTAACTTATGCGACAATTGTTATGGAATGAGGGTGTGGTTTACAGTTTCACCTGATGATCCAGAGATATAGCTCCTGGTTTTCAGCATCAGGCCAGAACTGAAGAAGCCTTTTGAATGAAAGGTGAAACATTTTCAAGCTACAAGAAAAAATCAAGTTGCTTACAAGTAACTCCTTTGATACTTCAATGACCTGGATGAGTGAGAATCTACACAGAAACTGATTGGTTTAAACACCTTTAACGTCATTCTGCTGTATAGTATCAAAGTTGAACATTTATTTGTCTTCCTACAACATCCCCTCCTATCAGACCATTTTAAATAATAAATGTTAATAGATCAACTTGTTGAGAGCACTGCAAGTTCACTTAGAACAACTCTTGACACCATCGCTCCTGTAAAGGGAGGTTAGTTTAAAAAAGGCTGCACCCTGGTATAACTCTCAGACCTGTATATTGAATCTAACCTCACAAACCTCTTACATATATATAAGATTATCAGAATGTGCAGGAAGGCCCTACATAATGTCCTTTTCAGCATGTTAGCTTCACTGACTAAATGTAACCACTCTACTGATCCACGTATTCCTCAAACCCTCAGCAGTAATGACGTAATTTTGACAAAATTTTGACAATTAGAGAAAAAAATTAGCACCTTGTTCCGTCAATTGGCACCAATCTACCCTCAAACATAGGGATTGTAGAGACAGATAAAAGACCTAACATTTATCTCGACTCATTTTTTTTCAATCAACCTTTCTGAACTAGCTTTATTGATCTCTTAATTGAAAACATTCTTTTGGACCCTGGACCTTAAAAATTGCTTAATGAAATGTTTCCTTTCATTAGCACTTCCTTGCTAGAAATGTTCAACATGTCCGTATTATCTGGTTGTGTACTACAGTCCTTCAGAGTAGCAGTAATTAAACTTCTCCTGCAACCTCCCCAATCCTGCACTTGAGTCAGGTATTTAGCTAACTATAAGGTATATATTTTTGGTATACAGTAATCCCTCGTTTATCGCGGGGGTTACGTTCCGAAAATGACCCGCGATAAGTGAAATCCGCGAAATAGAAAACGTTATTTTTTTTTTACAATTAGCAACTATTACATGTATACAAATACAGTGACTCGCGTGTAGGCCGTTTCACTGCTCTTCAGACTGGGCCGCTGCTTCCTGACTGCGCTCTGCAGTGTTCTCTTCTTCTGAAGCCCGCGGTGCAGGTGTGTTTGTTCGGGAGAAGAACATGGTGATAGGCAGCTGTTGTCGCTCTTTTTTCTTCTTTGCAAACGAGACGACAAAATGATAGCACAATTCGTAGCATGTTTTGATACAAGAAGCGGGAGTGAGTTTTTAGCGAATCAGAATGCAGAACACAATGCACCAAAAAAAAAAAAAAAAAGCATTATGAAAATCCGCGAAATAGCGAATCCGCGATAAGTGAACCGCGAAGTGGCGAGGGATCACTGTATTTATTTATATATATATATATATATATATATATATATATATATATATATATATATATATCCAACCTTCCTCAAAGATCCTGAAAAAGCAGTCATCAAACAGCTGTGTGACTTCCTGAACAACAATGATTTATATAAGGATTTCCACTCAGGATTTAGGATGCATTACAGCAGGAGACCCATATATCCCAGTAAAAATGGTTAATTAAAAAGATTTTCTATAGGAATTTACAGTAACTACGGAAAGTAGTCAGACCTCCTTAATTTTTTTTCTCTTTGTTATAATACAGCTTTATTGTACTTAAATGTACTTTGTTCAAAAATGTACACACAGCAGAAAAAAAATATATTGTTGAAATGTTTGCAAAAAGAAAAATGAAAAACTGAAATATCACACGACACAACGTTTTTATATGGGCAAACAAGAAACCCAGAATTAGGAATGGGACTCCCCAGAGGGGGAATGGGTCTCCTGAAAACTATTATACAGCCCAGCTTAGATATGTGATATACTGATGTCAACCCAAACAACAAACAATTAAAAAATCTCAGACAACATGTGGAAAATACATCAACATCATACATCTGAATGTAAACTAGCATGTTGAAGAGACAAATATTTTTACTTTTGATATCAAAAAATAATAAGTATTAGTGATTATTTAGGAAACAGGACTGGGTTTGTAGATTGACCATCTCTGACACAGCTCATATCAAATAAATTTGAGGAAAAGTAAATAAGACAACTTACTTTTGGTCTTCCCATGACTTGCAGAAGATCCAAATGATGTTGCATTCTGCAGGAGAAGTCACTGCTGGAATGTTCCTAAGGTGGGGGGAAAGTATTTGGGTAACAGCAATGAGTGGAAACCTGGGGACAGCACTAAAATGTTAACTAAAATGAAATGTTGTGTTAGTCTTGAAGGCGAGGGTTCGTGAGGTAGAAGCTCGGCTCCGTATGTTGGATAGCCAGTCATATGCTAGGGTAGCTAGACGGTCTCTAGTCTCCCCGGACCCCCCCAGTGTAACCCGCAGCTCCCCGGCAGTAACCGCCGCGGTCCGAGTTGTTAGCCCGGGCCGAGCTAAAGCTAGCTTAGCCTCTAGCTTAGCCTCTAGCTTAGCCGCTAGCGCCCAGGCAATTTCCGAGCCGCCGGAAAAACAGCGCGACTGGGTGACTGTTCAAAGGGGGAGTAGGCGTCCTAAACCGAAGCCCTCAGGCACCAACAACACTGTTCACGTATCGAACTGATTTCTCCCACTCACTGAACCGAAGTGTAGCTACACATCATTTGAGAGCCTTGTGCTTAGTCTCTCCCACCCAACTTGGAAATCACTACAACCAGTCATATTTATCACTGTGTACCGCCCTCCAGGCCCATATTCAGATTTTTTATCAGAAATCTCAGAGTATCTATCAAGTTTAGTACTCAGGACAGATAAAATAATCATGGCAGGTGACTTTTCATATTCATGTCGATGTTGACGGTGATAGCCTTGGCTCTGCCTTCCTCTCTTTACTGGAGTCAATCGGCTTTTTTCAGAGAGTAAATGTGCCCACCCATTGCTTTAACCACACCCTTGACCTCGTCCTGACATACGGCATTGAGGTTGAACACTTATCTGTCTTCCCACAGAATCCCCTCCTGTCAGATCATCACTTTTGAATTCCTGTTATTAAGCTACTCACCACCTGAAAAAAGCATACTCACTCGATACCTAACTGACAGTTCTATATCTAAATACAAGAAGGTGATTCCCTCAGTATTTAATTCACTCCAGCAAACTGGAAGAAGCTTTATGGGAAATGGAATATAAAAATGGAAAGAGAGTCTCAGAATGTACAGGAAGGCCCTACGTAATGCCAGAGCTGCTTATTACTCCTCACTGATAGAAAAAAACAAAAACAATCCAAGGGTACTCTTCAGCACGTTAGCTTCACTGACTAAATGTAACTACACTATTGATCCACGTATTCCTACAACCCCCAGCAGTGATGACTTCATGCACTTCTTTAACAACAATATTCTGTCAATTAGAGACTGAATTTATCACCTTGTTCAGTCCACTGGCTCTAATCTGCCCTCAGATGCTGTTATTGTAGAGACAGATGAAATAGCTAATATTCACCTCGACACCTTTACTTCAAACAACTTCGCTGAACTAGCTTCACTGATGTCGTCAATCTGAAACTTCAACCTGTCTTCTGGACCCTATTCCATCCGGATTGCTAAAAGACATTTTCCCTTTGATTAGCCCTTCCTTACTAGAAATACTCAATATGTCTTTATTATCTGGCTATGTACCACAGTCCTTTAAAGTAGCTGTAATTAAACCTCTCCTTAAAAAACCTGCCCTCGACTCAAGTATTTTAGCCAACTATAGGCCGATTTCTAATCTTCCCTTCCTCTCTAAGATTCTGGAAAAAGCAGTTGCTAAACAGCTGTGTGACTTTTTACACAACAATAACTTATATAAGGATTTCCAGTCAGGTTTTAGAATGCATCACAGCACAGAGACGGC
Organism: Eupleurogrammus muticus; assembly: GCA_036785175.1. Taxonomy (NCBI): domain Eukaryota; kingdom Metazoa; phylum Chordata; class Actinopteri; order Scombriformes; family Trichiuridae; genus Eupleurogrammus; species Eupleurogrammus muticus. The sequence continues at coordinate 1,905,784 of JAYKQN010000013.1, read as the reverse complement.
TTTAGTTAAGGTTTCAAATGATATTCTCGATGCGTCTGATAAAGGATTCATTTCCATCCTTGTTCTGTTAGATCTTAGCGCTGCATTTGACACAGTCAACCATCAAATCTTGTTACAGAGACTAGAGCATCTTATTGGTATGAAAGGGACTGCACTAAACTGGTTTAAGTCCTATCTTTTAGATCGTTCCCAATTTGTCCATATCAATATTGTTTCTTCTATCCATACCAAAGTTAATCATGCGGTTCCACAAGGTTCTGTGCTTGGACCAATACTTTTCACTATCTATATGCTGCCATTGGGTAAAATCATTAGAAAACACTGTTATGCTGACGATATACAACTCTATCTATCAATTAAGCCAAAAGAAACCAATCAGCTAGCTAAACTTCAAGCCTGTCCCAAGGATATAAAATCCTGGATGACCTGCAATTTCCTTCTACTGAATTCAGACAAAACAGAAATTATTGTACTCTGGTCCGAAATCCTGAGGAACTCAATATCCAGTGATATAGCTATCCTGGATGACATCTCCCTGGCCTCTACCTCCACAGTGAAAAACCGGGGAGTCATTTTCGACCAAGACTTGTCATTCTCTTCCCACATTAAACATATTTCCAGGACTGCCTTCATTCACCTACGCAACATAGCAAAGGTCAGACACTTCCTGTCTCTGAAGGATGCGGAAAAACGTATCCATGCATTTATTACTTCCAGGCTTGACTACTGCAACTCTTTACTGTCCGGTTGCACCAAAAAGTCTCTAAGGACTCTCCAGCTGATCCAGAATGCAGCTGCACGTTTATTAACTGGCACTAGAAGAAGGGAGCATATCTCACCTGTATTAGCCGCTCTACACTGGCTTCCTGTGAAGTCTCTTATAGAATTCCAAATCCTGCTCCTCACCTATAAAGCGCTCAATGGTCAGGCTCCATCCTACCTTAGGGATCTCTTAGTCCCATATCGCCCATCAAGAACATTACGCTCCCAATATGCAGGCTTATTGAAGGTTCCCAGAATTTCTAAAATTAAAACGGGAGGCAGAGCCTTAAACTACACACACCCCCCTAGTGAGGAAGACCCCTCCCACCAAGAAGGTGATCAGGCTGTGGTCTGAGGACTGCAGTGAGGCCCTGAGAGACTGTTTTGAATGTACAGGCTGGCAAGAACTCTGCAGGCCACATGGTGAGGACATCGACAGCCTCACCCACTGCATCACGGACTACATAAACTTCTGTGTGGAGAACACTGTGCCGACTAAGAAGGTATGGTGTTTCTCCAACAACAAACCATGGGTGTCCCCAGAGTTGAAGGCCCTGCTAAATGAAAAGAAGAGGGCCTTCTGGTCGGGGGACAAAGTGGAACTGAGGAGAGTGCAGAAGGAACTAAAATATAAAATCAGGAGTGGCAAGGAGAGTTTCAGGAGGAAGATGGAGGAGCAGCTCCAAGCAAACAATGTCCGAGAGGTCTGGAGAAGCATGAACAAGATCTCTGGTCACCTCAAGGACAATGGAGGAGTAGCAGTGTCCACCGACCGGGGGTGGGCCAATGAATTGAATCTGTTTTTTAATAGATTCGATTCTGGACCAACAACCCCCCCACCCCCCAGCTTCCATCGACCCCCCTCCATGTGCTGTCCCCCCCTCTCCCCCCTCTTCTGGCGCTGTGCTGTTGCCAGGTGCACTCTCCTCGTTCCATCCCACCACTCCCCCTTTACACCTACCCACATCAAAGCCAGCCCCTCCCCCCACCCCATTACACCTACCAACAACAAAGCCAGCCCTTCCCCCCACCCTGGACCAGCCACAGATCTGCCTCACAGCTGATCAGGTGAGAAGTCAGCTAAAGAAGACAAAGGTCAGGAAGGCAGCAGGTCCAGACGGAATCAGCTCCAGATTGCTCAGGGACTGTGCAGACCAGCTTTGTCAGGTGGTCCTGCACATCTTTAACCTGAGTCTGAACCTGGAGAGGGTTCCTGAACTGTGGAAGACTTCCTGCGTAGTTCCAGTGCCTAAGATCGCACGGCCCAGGGAGCCCAACCACTATAGACCTGTAGCCCTGACTTCTCACCTGATGAAGGCCTTGGAGAGGCTCATTCTGCACCACCTTCGCCCACTGGTGAGCTCAGCACTGGACCCTCTGCAGTTCGCCTACCGGCCCGGCATCAGTGTGGATGACGCTGTCATCTATCTGCTGCACCGATCTCTCTCCCACCTGGAACAAGTGGCGAGCACGGTGAGGATCATGTTTTTTGACTTCTCCAGTGCTTTTAACACCATCCAGCCTGCACTGCTGAAAGGGAAGCTGGAGGGAGCCGGAGTGGATGAGCAGCTGACGGCCTGGACCATCGACTACCTCACCAACAGACCACAGTATGTAAGGCTTCATGACTGTGTGTCTGAGGTGGTAGTCTGCAGCACGGGGGCGCCACAGGGTACAGTGCTCTCACCCTTTCTGTTTAGTCTGTACACCTCAGACTTCACCTACAACTCGGACAACTGCCACCTACAGAAGTTCTCAGATGATACGGCCATCATCGGGTGTGTATCAGATGGGAACGACCAGGAGTACAGGGGGGTCATCAATGACTTTGTCAGCTGGTGTGAGATCAACGCTCTCCAAATCAACGTCAGCAAGACAAAGGAGATGGTTGTGGACTTCAGGAGGAAGTCCCCCCCCCACCACACCGGTGAGCATCCAGGGAAAAGACATTGAGACAGTGGTCTCTTACAAATACCTGGGTGTTCACCTGAACAATAAACTGGACTGGACCACAAACACTGATGTCCTGTACAAATAGGGCCAGAGTCGACTTCACCTGCTGAGGAGACTAAGGTCCTTTGGTGTGTGCAGGACTCTGTTGAAGACCTTCTACGACTCCGTCGTAGCATCTGCCCTGTTCTACGCAGTAGTCTGCTAGGGGGGCGGATGCCCAGACAGGTACAGAAGGAAAATTGACAAACTGGTACGGAAGTCTAGCTCTGTACTGGGATGTCCTCTGGAGTCGGTGGTGGTGGTGGCAGAGAGGAGGATGTTGGCAAAGCTGACATCCATCATGGACAACCCCCATCACCCTCTGCATGGGGTAGTGGGTGCGCTTAGCAGCTCCTTCAGCCAGAGACTCAAACACCCTCGCTGCAAGAAGGAGCGCTTTCGCAGATCATTCATCCCGACAGCAATAAGACTTTATAACAACACATTGTGAGAAGGTGATGAGCCCTCCCCTTCTCACCTGGTTATAAGGGGGAACTGATTAGCAGAGAGGGAGTTTCCCCCGGAAATGTTTTCGTGCGGGACAGGTGACACGACGCGTGGGACTGCCTGTTTGGTCCCCTTTGGGGCAAATCGGATTTGTGATTCTGGGCTATACAAATGAACTGAATTGAATTGAATTAACTTAACTAACTTAATTAACTTAATTAACCATAATATAGTCACATGTTTGTAAAAACTTTATTTTATAAATGTAGATAGAATGTGCAGTCACATACTGCAAAATGCAAACATAGAATAGATTGTGTGAGGATTTGGATCATGATGCACTGTGGTAGATGCATGACAGGCAGAACGATCACAATGCGCTATCACACACATCCAGGAATCCTATTAGAGAACCTTGAGCTAACGGGTATTTCATGCGTTTAAAGTTGGTGGTGAACGTTTGCTCTGCTGTCAAAGTGTTTTCCCTCAGCTCCTCTTGTTCTGAGACTATTTGCTGCTAATTGGTAGGATGACTGTTACCCAGCATCACTACAGGCAGATCGACTCTGATCATATTTATGCTGTTTTTAAGCAGTTAGTGAAAACTTCCAAAATGTGTAGACTCCTAAGGCTCCATATTTTAAAAGTTAAAGCTTTTAAATCACAAGATTTATTTATTTGTTTGTTCGTTCGTTCGTTCGTTCGTTCGTTCGTTCGTTCGTTCGTTCGTTCGTTCGTTCGTTCGTTCGTTCGTTCGTTCGTTCGTTCGTTCGTTCGTTCGTTCGTTCGTTCGTTCGTTCGTTCGTTCGTTCGTTCGTTCTTTTTATTTATTTATTTATTTATTTATTTATTATACACATTTTTTTAAACTATGTGTTCATTCACAACAGAGATGCACATAACATGGTCTAATAAGAGAAAAAAAGGACTTTTCATGTGAAATGAACAAATAAAAATCTGCTTGGTTCTTCAAAAATTTGATTTCAACAGCTTTTATTTTAGAAATATGTAATTTTTCAAGAATAACTCAGTAACTTTAAAAAATGCTTTAAAAACAGCATAAATGTGATGTTGAGTTCCAGACCGCAGCACAGAGAACAGCTTTTTGCACTTTGTGATATTTTTTTTATGTCAAACAAGGTGTAGAGAAGATCCAGCTGATAAACACTGGTCTTTGTTTCTAGTTGGAAAAAAATATAATAATAGATCCAAAAACATTTATTGACACTTTAAAAACACCAAAAAGTTAACAATATGAGGCAGTTTTTCCCAATTGTTTACACAAAAATGCTGGCACTTGAAGCAATGACTGTTTTAAAATGACAATTATATTCTGTTGCAGTTGAATACCTATAGAGGGTGTACCTGTATTAGAGTATTGTTTTCAATACAATTCATATTGCTTACTTCAACGAAGTAGATGTTGCACTTCTATTCCGTGATATCTAACAATATCACATATGGCAAAGAACATTAAGGCCTGAAATCATGGGCATAGCCATCATTTTGGAAGTAGAGGAGACAAATTGTTCAGAGGTCTATGGAGTGACACATCAGCTAAAAAACAGCACAGCACTAGGAAACTGACCTAAGCTCTTTATACACTATCAAAATCTAAAGCTACTCTGGCTGGTTGGTTTGCGTGAATAGCCAGATAATTAAGCACCAAATAAAAAAACGTAAAACATGAAAAGTTTTGTAAAGCAGTGGTATTCATGTCGAGGTGTAAGAAAGTGTATGAAACCCATTACAAAAATGTCATTATGTTATTTATGAATGCATACATCTTTCACCTTTTTGCTGGGAATCCCCCTGAGACCACCTCAAGGATCCCTTAGGGGATCCATTGTCCAATGTAAAACATTCCTGTTTAAAATCATTAGTGCCTGATGTTTGGCATTAGACATGCAACAAAAAGATTGGTTGGAGTTAGACTCTTGCCTCTTATTTGAATTTTTTGCTTTCTCTTCTGACACAAATATTTGCTTGATAAAGATCTTGCACCAAAACATTGCAATGTGTGTCAATAAAAAAGTGAAAAGCAACATTTTGAAATAGAATGAGGAATACAGCAGTGTTTAAATTCAACCCCCCAAAAAAACTTTTATGCTATTTTTCTTTCAGGCAGTGTTAACAAAGACATTATAAGGACTTAAATCATTATTCTCAACTGCTGTGAAGACCCTCTGGCCCACTTTCTCCTCCATCACATTGTTTTTTTCTATTGTAAAAAAATCGTGAGCACATGTTCTGTGCAAAATTAAGTTGGTTTTATAAGTAGTTAGTTAACTAAATTAACATCTTAATCATTATTTAGCCATAGCCATAGGCCATCATATACAATATAGAATGTCTCTATTTTAAGCTAAACATTTCTACATGTAACAGCAATACCCAACTTATATAGATTGTTCGGAAAATACTTGTTTTTTTAACTTCTCAAGTACTTTACTGAATATTACACATTGAAAGGGTTTGTTTGCATTTAAATTACTGTATAAGACTAAATAACAGCCAGGGCGTTTTTTTTATTTCAATGACTTAACAGATCAGGTATTTATTTGAGACCAGGCAGCTTTCCTGGAAGAAATTGTGCTCAACAAAACTGAAAAAAATTATTATTATCGCTTATTGTTGCTGCTTCTCCGGAGTTTTCCTCTGCATATTTTATCACAGAAATTTTAATCTCATGTCTTGTTTTTATTTTTCACTGCACCGGAGCCATGCCAATCCACAATTAATTAGTATTACCAGAGAGGGTGTTCTGTCATTGGAGCATGACAGTGATGTGTCAGGACCAAGGCACAGAAGGGAGGAAAAAAGAGGCGACCGCATTCAGACCTGATTTGAGTCTCTGCGGGCACATAGAAGCAGGTTGGCAGTACCTGTGTGGTGCAATTTGTATATGAGTGATATGCATCCAGCAAAAGAATTAAACAATTTCTATTGTCTACAAATTTCACAATTTCACATCAATTTCTATTGTTGGTAGGTGCAGCCCTGTGCCAGCACAGAACACAGAACACAGAACATGCATATCGTATGTATTTGGTCTGAATGCAGCCATGCAGTGGTCACCTCTTCTTCCTTAATTTTTTTTTTATTATCTTTACAGTCTATTAAAAGATACACCCTACACCTGGCGTATAAAGGGGGATTGACTATTATTATTGACTGTTATTTTCGTATTTTAAGATAAGTGGTTGTAAAAAGTGTGAGGGACAGAAAGAACAGATACAGAAAGTGCAGGGGATATATCCCCTGTGTACTTTGCATTTGCATGAAATAATATGCTCTCTGTAAGAGGAATCATGGCTGCTACAGTGGGGTCTGTGTCACCTTTTGAATGTAGATTTCGGCCCATTTCTTTGTGGCAAATGGCAGTGACAGTGAAGAAAAGAAACAAGCTGTGCAGTTAAATTGAGTGGGTATGCAGACACATGCACTAAAGAGAATACTACTCAGCCCCAACAAACCCAGAGATAAGGCTTAAATAATAATAAGAACTAAACCTAGGGAAATACATTGGAATGTTAAAACACAAACAAATGAACACATCGCCAAAAATCTTCCGCTTGTGAACAAGGGGAAAACAAAGTTCCTGGCTGTCAAGAACAAGTACTCCAGCAGCAAGCTGATGAAAATCAGCCTCATCCCACAGCTGAAGTCTGTGGTCATCAGGAACATGGCGGCCGCTCTACTCCATCATTGACCAGCTTTTTTTTTTTCTTTTTTTTTTTGTCAGTGGACATTTCACTTGCACTTTAGCTTCATGACATGTGGAAGAACCTTATACATTTTTAATTAAATGTTTTTATACTTTTTAATGAAGCTTGTGGTCCAGAACTTTGGGAACTGAATTTGTCGTGTTTAAACTCTTTGGTACACCACTCAACAGTGCGTTTTTTCTTGGGAAAAATGTTTTTTTTTTCTTTACTGACATAAATAATCAGTCCACCAACTGGTTTATTTTAAGCTTTAGTCAGTCTACCTCATGCCTTTTTTTTAATGCTTTCTTGTATGGGTTTTAATTGACTTTTGATAAAGCCCTCAAGTTTGCACAGGCCATGAAGGTGGCCCGCAGAGACATTTTGGATTTACATGGCACAAAGGGGTAGGGCAAATTGAGCCATGCAGTGGGTTCAGGTGAAGGATGCACATTCAAGACATCAGCATGACAGGAAGAAATTCTACAGATGTCGAGGTGGCAGCCATTTAGCTAAGGACTGCAGGTTTCCCAAGGAAAATTGCCAGGGTTGTGGTAAGATGGGACAAATAAAGAAGGCCTGCAGGATGTAAATGAAGGGGGGGTGTGAGGCGACCGATGTGGCCTCCCAACAAAAGGGATCAGGGCAACCAGGTGAAGTGGAGACAAGAGGCAGCAGAGTTGGATTAAGCCAACACAAGGCAGTTTATTCACTTCTATCCACAGTAGCAACACAGTCAATGCTCAGATTTCAACCTTTCACTCTCTACTACAGGCCCCCCCGTAACAGTCAAAATGGCGACTCTTTTAAGCATGCACCTGCCCCAGCTTAATTGGGTTGAACCATTAAGCGGGGGGAAGCCAATATCCCTAATAACTACTGGCTCGTTTACCATTAAACAGAACATAACAAAATAGTAAAGAACACAGTAAATAAATAGCAGAACACACATTAGAAAAAAACATCTCACCACGTATACCCCACACATACATATTTACAATAGACCAGAAATTACAACACACCCCTGTGCAATGTGTAGTGCACCCCCTAGCGCCACACTCGATAAGTACTGCCCCTGCAACGGCGCGCGCTTCCGCACAGGAGCAGTGGAGTCGGACCGGGAGGTGAGAGCAGGTGAGTGAGGATGAATTGAGGCGGACGTGTGTGCGTTTGTGTGTGAATGTATGACCAGTAAACGGAGAGAAAACCGGACGCGCAGTGGGTACCGCACTGCACACCGAGGTGAGTGGTGAAAGTTGTCTGTAATGGGAACGGGTGACGATTGCGATCGCGGTGTCCGCACCCGGTTCCCGACCATGTCACTAAGCACTTTACAAACATACACGTAACAATAAACTCAAATCCATGCCATCCGTGCGTGTGGTGAGTGTGTGTCTTTGTACTCGTAAGTCCAGTCGCCGGGCTCCGGCGCAACACGGAGAGCTGTGGCTCCGCCCTCATGAGCCGGTGAGAAGGGGGGGGGTGGGGGGGGGTGCTCACCTTCTCACATTTCCCTCCCCTTCTGGAGTCTCGCCAACTGGGTGGCGAGACAAAAAGTCTGCGAGTGTTCTGTCTCCCTGCACGGTACTGTACCGTAAAGCGGTAGGGCTGAAGTGCCAAAAACCAGCGGGTAACCCGTGCATTGGAGTCTTTCATCCGGTCCAACCACTGCAAGGCGCGGTGGTCAGTCTCCAGGGTAAAGTCTCTACCCAGCACATAATATTTCAACGTGTATAGGGCCCATTTAACCGCCAGGCACTCCAGCTCCACTGCGGCGTACCTGGTCTCCCTGGGAAACAGTTTAATGTAACAGGCTAATGTAAGCCACAGGCTTCCTGTCCTCTCCTTGCCCCTGGAGTAGCACTGCCCCAAGACCAACACCAGAGGCATCGGTCTGGACCGTGAAGTGCTGCTCAAAGTCTGGACTCTGGAGCACCGGATCACTGCAGATCGCTGCCTTTAGATCCAAGAATGCTTCCTCCTGCTCCTTCCCCCACTGGATCTGGGAGGAGCCCGATTTCCGGGTCAAGTCCGATAGCGGCGCCGCACGACGGGCAAAGTCTGGCACAAACCGGCGGTACCACCCCACCAACCCCAAGAATGACCGAATGTCCCTCTTGGTCCTAGGCCTGGGACAGTTCAGCACCGCCTGTACCTTGTCCTTCTGCGGCCGGATGATACCCCGGCCAAGCACATGGCCAAGGTATTGCACCTCCTGTTTGGCAAGGGCACATTTATGTGGATGGATGGTTAATCCTGCCTGCTGGATGCGCTGCAACACCTCCTGGAGATGACGCAGGTGGTCCTCCCAGGTGGCACTGTAAACCACAATGTCATCCAGGTATGCTGCAGCAAAAGAGTCTGTTCCAGCCAGTACAATGTCCATCAGTCTTTGAAAACTGGCTGGCGCTCCCTGCAGACCAAAAGGCATCACCACAAACTGGAATAGCCCCTGTGGTGTACGAAAGGCTGTGCAGGGCCGAGCCTCCTTGGATAGTGGCACCTGCCAGTAGCCTTTACACAGGTCCAGGGTGGTGATAAAGGATGCTTTACCCAGCCGCTCAATCAAGTCCTCAAGCCTTGGCATGGGGTAAGCATCAAAATGTGACTGGGCATTTACCCGACGAAAGTCAATGCAGAAACGCATGGTGCCATCCTTCTTGGGCACCAGCACCACGGGGTTGCTCCACTCACTGGACGACCTCTCAATCACCCCCAACGCCAACATGTCCTCCACCTCAGCCTTGAGGGATGGAAGAAGACGCTCTGGGACACGATACATCCTCTGCCGTACCGGTGTCGTGTCTCTGCGGGGGATGGAGTGCTCCAGAACGGTTGTGAAACCCGGCTTCTCCTGGAACAGGCCGGGGGGGATGATCTCCGCCAGCTCCCTCTGCTGGCGAGCCGTCAGATGTGAGAAATCCAGAGTGGCTGACTGCTGACTGGTGGGGAAGTACTGCTCCGGCGTTTCCTCTTCCTCCACCACCGACTGCACCCTGAGCTGCAACTCCGGCGGCCTCTCATGCCACTCCTTCAAAAGGTTGACATGGAAGGTTTGCCGGGGTTTCCTCCTCCCAGGAAGCCCGATCTCATAGGTGGCCGGACCCATCTTCCGCACCACCTCGTAGGGCCCCTGCCACTTGGCAAGCAGCTTGTTCTCGGAGGTAGGGAGAAGAAGCAGAACCTTCTGACCTGGTTGAAGGTTTCTCTGCTTGGCCGTCTTGTCATACCAGGTCTTCTGGTGTGTCTGAGCCTGCCCCAAGTTCATCCGCACCAGGTCCGCCATTTCCTCCATTTTGTCCCTCATCTTCAGGACATGGGCCAGGATGCTGCTGGTTTTGGGTGACCTGGGTCCCTCCCAGGCTTCTCTCAGGACATCCAAGGGACCTCGAACCTGTCGACCATAAAGCAGCTCAAACGGTGAAAAACCCGTGGAGGCCTGAGGGACCTCACGGTAGGCAAAGAGCAAGTAGGCCAGCCAGCGGTCCCAGTCTTTGCCATTCGCTGCCACAAACTTCCTCAGCATGCCCTTTAGAGTCTGATTGTACCGCTCCACAAGGCCATCGGTCTGAGGGTGGTATGGAGTGGTTCGGATGCCCTTAATGCCTAGCAACCCATACACCTGCCTCATTGTCTTTGAGAGGAACGCTGTGCCCTGGTCTGTCAGGATTTCCTGTGGGATGCCCACCCGGGAGAACAAGGTTCAAGGTTCAAGGTTCAAGGTTTTTATTTGTCGTTACAGCCATATACACAGTATATAGTGAGACGAGACAGCGTTCCACCGAGAGCAATTGGTGATAAAAAAGAAAAGAAAAAGTGTCTAAATGCACTGAACAGATTAAAACACACAGTGTCTATACACAAACATACCTGCATACATACTTTATCTTACATACACGCACGCACACACACACGCACACACACACACACACACACACACTTACTCACGCCCTCATCCTCACCCACCCATACATTATACATACATTATACATACATCCTCCACCCACATACTCAATTGTATTGTAGAACATGAGTTAAAAACACAGTAAACAAACCCTGTAAACAAAAGTGACTTTTTTGCAGAGCACTGTGGCTAGTGGTGTGGTTACACAGATTGCACAGACTGTCCTGATAAATATGATATTTCCCAGATTGCACAGACTGTCCTAATAAATATGAGGTAGATAGTGCTAGATAATGAAAGGTGATACAAAATATATATGATATGAAATATGATAAAAGAAAGTGCATAAGGTGCAGTGTGCTGGTTGGACTGGTATGTAGACTACAGTCCAATAGTCCTGGTGCTGTTTAGCAGTCTGACTGCCTGGGGGAAGAAGCTCTTCCCCATCCTGGAGGTGCGGGCAGTGATGCTGCGGAGCCTTCTACCTGATGGTAGCAGCGTGAATAGTCCTTGGGAGGGGTGGGTAGTGTCTTTGATGATGTTTACAGCTTTCCGCAGGCAGCGGGAGCTGTAAATGTCTGAGAGGGGGGGCAGAGAGACTCCGGTGATCCTCTCTGCTGTCCTCACAATCCGCTGCAGGGCCTTGCGGTCTGCAGCAGTGCAGTTGCCATACCATGATGTGATGGCGCCGCTGAGGATGCTCTCAATCGTCCCTCTGTAGAAAGTTGTGAGGATGGAGGTTGGGAGATGGGCTTTGCGCAGTCTTCTTAAGAAGTACATACGCTGCTGGGCTTTCTTTATGATGTGTGTGGTGTTCTTAGTCCATGAGAGGTCGTCTGTTATGTGAACGCCCAGAAACTTTGTGCTCTGGACGATCTGCACTGGGTGATTGTCAATGCACAGTGGGGTGTGTGTGTGCGATGACCGTCTGAAGTCGATAACCAGCTCCTTTGTTTTGACCACGTTGAGGAGCAGGTTGTTGTCGGTACACCAGCTGCTGAGTTGTGCCACCTCCTCTCTGTACGGGGCTTCGTTGCCTCCGCTGATCAGGCCCACCACGGTCGTGTCATCAGCAAACTTGATGATGAACAACTGTACCAGCGCCTGTGCTATGGGGCGTGCAGAGACTTTGCGCAAGGGGAAGGCCTCCGGATAACGCGTGGCATAGTCACAAAATCACTAGTATATATCTATAGCCGGTTTGTGATCTTTCCAAAGGGCCTATTATGTCCATTGCTATCCGGCTAAAGGGCACCTCAATGATGGGAAGTGGTTGCAGGGGATAAGGGGTTGTCTTCCTCTTACTGGTAATCTGGCACTCGGGGCAGGTTTTACAATAGTTCAACACATCCCCATAGAGCCCGGGCCAATAGAACCTGCCGGCCACTCGTTCATATGTCTTAGTGTTGCCCAGGTGCCCCGCCCAAGGAATTTTGTGTCCGAGGGCTAGCACCTGTTCCCTGAGTCGCTTGGGCACCACCAGTTGCTCAGCCCTGCCCTCTCCTGGCTCATGATATAGCAATCCTTCTTTTACAGTATATCTTTCGCCTGACAAAGCCGAAAGGAGGTGCATTTTGGGCTCCAACTACATGGGTGACCTGGGCAAAGGCTTTCTGTAAGCTCGGATCCTCCCTCTGTAGCTGCCCAAAGTTGTCAGGCACCTCTCCCCACTCGTCATTTGGCTGGACAAGAGGCAACTCCTCAGCTCTCTCTACTGTTCCTACCAACCTATCCTGCCTACGCTGCCTGCGGGTTTTCTTCCCCCTCCCTTTGGCCGGAGGAGTGATGTCCTCATTCGCAAATGGCAGTATCACACAGTCATTGGCCGCTGACTCCCCATCAGATTCCCGGGAACCCTGTGATCTGGACTGGGACCTAGTCACTACCATGCTAACAGAAGGGCTAGCCTGCACCAGCTCCGGCAGGACCACAATGTCCTGGCCAATGACCACCGGATGACTAAGTCCCGCAACCACTCCCACGGTCATCTGATAAATCTGACCTCCAACCTCCAGGTACACTTCAGCCACCGAGTACTCATGCTCATCCCTATTTACGCACAAAACTCTCAGCCTGGCCCCTGGTACCAAGTCCCTCTTCTCGACTAGGTGGGGCTGCACTAAGGTCTGGGTGCTTCCTGTGTCTAGCAGGGCAACAGCCTTCTTTCCATTAACCCTGACTGGTGCCGTCTGGACCCTCTCCAGCACAAAGGGACGCCCTTCTTCTGGTCGGGGAAAACAGCAATGGCTAGAGGGCTTGGGCTTCCTATTTGGGCAATTGGGCCTAATGTGACCTTCCTGATTGCATGAAAAACAGACCACTGACTCTCTAGCTCGATGTCCTGGGGCATCCTGAGACCTGACAAACGGAGCTGACCTACGGGCAGACGACCTACTGGGCTCACCAGTCTTTGAACCACTCACATAACCCAACCCCTCAGACCTACCTTGAGTTGCTGGTCTTGGGTGGGCCTCCCTCCGGAACGTCTGGTGTCCGCGCCGGGCCGCCATGAAATTCTCCACCAGCTCTGCCGCCCGCTGACCATCCTGGGGATCGTGCTCCTTCACCCAGACTTGGATGTCCGGGGCCAAGGTCCGCAGGAACTGCTCCAGGACAAGGACCTCAGCGACCTCCTCAACAGTTTTGCCTGTTGGCCGAACCCATTTGGTGAAGAGATCCTTGAGGCGGGTATACAGCTCCCAGGGCGTCTCTCCGGGCCGAATATCTGGATCCCGGAACCTCCGGCGATACACCTCCTCGTTGATGTCATACTTCCGCAGTAGAGCCTCTTTCACCCGTCCATAGTCCATGGCATCGTCCATATCCATGGCCACATAGGCACTCTGCGCTTTCCCAGACAGGTAGGGCACTAGCAACACCGCCGAATCCTGTCTGGGCCAGCGGTATGCCGTGGCCAACCGCTCAAATGTGGTGAGGTAATGTTCTATGTCCTCACCTTCCTCTAACCGGGGGATTGCAGCTCTCGACCCGGTTAGGGGTCCTGCTATCACTGGTGCTGGTCCGTCGGCTGCTGGTAGGGGTGCCGCAGCTGCCAGACCTGGGGATGCTGGAGGTCCCGGCACTGCTGGGGCTGGAGGACCGGGTTGAAGAGCCTAGGGCGGGGGTGGTGGATGCCTACGGTCTGCCTCCACATCATCGCGTAGCCGGTTCATCTGGGTTTGGACATCCCTCCACCGCTGCTCCTGTCTTACAGCTTCCCTGCTCTGGGCCTGAAGACTCTGGAGCAGGAGCTTCTGCAAACCGGCCAGATCACACTCCTCCGGCTCCTCCCCTCCGGACTCCTGGGACGCAGTCTCCTGGTCCAGCTGCTTCTCCTCCGAGTCATCTTGGGTCAGCCTGCGACGGTGCATTCTGGCCCAGCACCCGCCGTCTTGCACCCCACGGCCACGTCCACCTGCTCGTCCTCGAGCTCTGTGTCTCCGCTCCAGCTTCCCAGGTGGCGCCACTGATCCCACCGCTGCCACCAAATGTGCGGCGACCGATGTGGCCTCCCAACAAAAGGGATCAGGGCAACCAGGTGAAGTGGAGACAAGAGGCAGCAGAGTTGGATTAAGCCAACACAAGGCAATTTATTCACTTCTATCCACAGTAGCAACACAGTCAATGCTCAGACAACAACCTTTCACTCTCTACTACAGGCCCCCCCCCCCGTAACAGTCAAAATGGCGACTCTTTTAAGCATGCACCTGCCCCAGCTTAATTGGGTTGAACCATTAAGTGGGGGGAAGCCAATATCCCCAATAACTACTGGCTTGTTTACCATTAAACAGAACATAACAAAATAGTAAAGAACACAGTAAATAAATAGCAGAACACACATTAGAAAAAAACATCTCACCACGTATACCCCACACATACATATTTACAATAGACCAGAAATTACAACACACCCCTGTGCAATGTGTAGTGCACCCCCTAGCGCCACACTCGATAAGTACTGCCCCTGCAACGGCGCGCGCTTCCGCACAGGAGCAGTGGAGTCGGACCGGGAGGTGAGTGCAGGTGAGTGAGGATGAATTGAGGCGGACGTGTGTGCGTTTGTGTGTGAATGTATGACCAGTAAACGGAGAGAAAACCAGACGCGCAGTGGGTACCGCACTGCAAGCCGAGGTGAGTGGTGAAAGTTGTCTGTAATGGGAACGGGTGACGTGGCACGTCGCGATTACAATCGCGGTGTCCGCACCCGGTTCCCGACCATGTCACTAAGCACTTTACAAACATACACGTAACAATAAAATCAAATCCATGCCATCCGTGCGTGTGGTGAGTGTGTGTCTTTGTACTTGTAAGTCCAGTCGGCAGGCTCCGGCGCAACACGGAGAGCTGTGGCTCCGCCCTCATGAGCCGGTGAGAAGGGGGGGGGTGCTCACCTTCTCACAGGGGGACTAAGTACTTTAAAGGGCAGAAAGGCAGGCAGGGAAAAAGGCTAATTTAATGCAAGATGAAGAAAGTGATGCTGAAGAGAATGTTGTTAATATACATCACGTTAAGAATAGAGCCATGATCATGTACAATATAAATGAAGAGATAATCATTTCCAGAGAAGACCGAGAACACACAGTGATCATCAAAGTGGCCATATTCTGAGTGACAAAGGCCAAAGTTTAACATCAAGGCATTGCTAAAATATTACTAGTAGTGGTTGTCAACGATTTAAAGACAAGGAAGAGGTTGGCTTGAAGCACTCAATGTGAACTGGCAACCTGTACACAAGAGGACAGAGATAACATGTAATTGCGAGGCATGCAACAGTGCAGTCCTAAGCAGGGCCCTGGCCTCCTTCCAGACCCTGAGGATTTGCCGAAAATGGGCCTGTATTGAGGGGACCACAACCTCTGCACTGGAGGATAAGTTTATAGGTCTGGGTAGCCCCTGGATGGCAAGCAGGTTTGAAGAATGCCTCAACTTGCTTGGAGGTTGAGGTCCAGAGCGTGTCCTTAACTAGCTGCTCAACTCCCAGTGAGCCCCCTGGAGGGCACAGTGGGTGCAGGTTTTTGTTCCAACCAGGCAGTAACACACCTGATTCTACTAATCAACCAGTAGAGCTCTTGCTGAGGAGCTTCATTAGTAGGATCAGGAGTGTTACTGCCTGGTTGGAAGAAAAATCTGCACACACGCGGCCCTCCAGGGCCTGAGTTTGACACCCCTGTTTTAGAGGGACAGGGATAAATAGCAAGGACAAAAATATTGGCTGATATAGTACTCAAAGAATACAGTATTGCCTATAGACTATTTTGTAGGACTGTAAAAATAAAGGATGTTTAAGTATTTGTTTTTGTTTTTTTTGCAACAGTTTTTGCTTTTTTTGCATTTCTTGTTAGTTGTGGTGTACTTTGTTTACATTGTTTTTTGTGCGAAAAAACAAGATTCTAAAATATTTTGAACACATGTACTATTATACATATTTATATATAGTATGTACTATGTACTGTCTGCATTTAAGCTTAAAATGGAACAAAAAAAAGATCTAAGTCGTTACGATTAAATGAAGAAGTGTTTTCCATTCATCAAAGTGTCTTTGCTTCTTATTTTGTTTGCGTTTGAAATCTGGAAACAAAATACCATTTTGCAGAAATAAGATTCTAACACTAAAGTTTGATTTTGCTGGAGAATTGTTGGGTTTTGACATCTATTTTTTGTGTGGTTTTGTGCGAAGAACTGATGCTATAAGACGTTTCATAAAAAGTGTGTAAACAATTGAGAAAAAACTGTAAAAGCTACGTTAAATAGGTGGGTTTTGAGTCTGCTATTAAATGCCAATATTCTCTGCAGTCCTTTGGCAGGCTGTTCCACAGACGGGGACCATAGTTCTATAAGGCTGTCTTACCCTAAGTCGCCCAGATTCGTTACTTGATTAAATGTGATTAAACGCATTGTTTACAATTTTGATAAAAGTTTCTAATGAGCCTCAGGGTTGATAAACAATTCAGTCTAGTCCTGGTTGAGCTGTAGGAATTTTTTTTGCCATTTAGGATTTGATATCTAGGATACATTAAAAAAAAAAATCATCAATAGGACCTATGTCACCAGGAGATATATGTACAGTTTTGTATCATCTGTGTACTAACTATGGAAATTGACACCATGCCTCTTGATAATGTTTCCTTCTGGGAGCATGTACAAGTTAAGTGTTGAGCCTAAGGGCACACCACATTTGATTTAATGGAAACATGTCCAAACTAAAATTCCTGAGAAAACTAAAGCATGGAAAGGCAGAGATGGCAACAAGATGGTATAGTCATCATGGTGATTATCTACCATATCAAAAGCAGCCTTTAGGGCAAGTACCTAACAGACTGAGCTTGCGCAAGTCCTAGTTGAACCCAAGATAATTTTCGATAGTGTAGTCTCTGTAGTGCAGTTTGTTCTAAAACCAGACTGGGATTTCGCAAAGACAAGACTAGTTTACAAAAATTATTCAAGTGAATAAAAGTTTTCTGAAATTTTGCATAAAAATGGAAAGTTGGACACAGGTCTGTACACCAGGGTCCAGATTGTCTGTCTTCAGAAGGAGACTTTTATAGGGAACAGTTTACAATATTCAAGAGCTTAATTTCAAAGAATCCATAACACTTTTAAAAATGGGATGAAGGAATTGGGTTTAAAAGGCGGGTTGTTGGATTTACTTATGAGAAAACTCTACCCGTCAGGATCTCACAGACTGGACTCAAACGCAGAGCTTCGGTTCTTTTTATTTCTTTCCCAGAAAAACAAAAAAGGTACCAACAAGGATTCCAAAAATAGCAAGAAACTCAGGGAATCCACAACAGAATGTCAGGAAAAAAAAAAAAAAAAAAAAAAAAAAAAAGAAACAGGCTATCAACAACAAAGCAGAGAATCCAAGGACAAACATGAGATGGTGGGGTTTAATTAGAGCACAGAACGCAACAGGTGAAGACAATGAATTGATTGACGACAGGAAAAAATATGCATTTCCTGTGAAAGTCCAGTGGGGGTGCTCAGGCCACGCTAGGGACCTGACAATACCCCCTTAAATTGACGCCTCCTGGCATCCCTTGGACCATCAATGGGGTGGGGGAGTCTTTGGGGCAGAGCGCACAGTCAAGGGGAGTTTAGGCTCGGGTGCGTCGGCTGAGGCGGGCTCGGATACAGATACGGGGGCCGGTTCGGGCTCAGACTCCAATACAGATACAGGGGCCGGTTCAGGCTCAGACACAGGGGCTGTAACTTGGACAAGTGTCTGAGCTTCGCCCAGGGATGGGACTGTGATCTGGGCGGACACCACCGAGACGGGGAGTGGGGGCAGGAGCAAGAGCAGGGATCTAGGACTGGGCTACAGCAACAGGTGGTGGAGCTACAGTTTGTATTTGAGATGAACCTGGGGGGAGGGTGTAGACTTGAACAGGGACCTGGGATGGGAACCAGGTTGGGATCTGGGCGGAGATCTGGGTTGGCGCCTGGGCAGGGATCTGAGTTGGGGCCACGGCTGCCTTCGTCACTCGGGCAGGAATAGTTCCTGCCACATGAGGGGGGACATCAGCTAGTCTGGAGAATGCAGCCCGGGCCACAAACCATGGGGTGGAGGCAGGGATTGGGTCTGGCTGGGTGGACGTCATGGACCATCTGAGCTGGGATCTGGGTCGAGACCCGGGAAGGGGTCCGGGCGGGGATCGGGGAAGGGGTCCGGGTTCCCTTAATCACTGGGGCATTCAACTCCCATTCATGAGCAGCACCAATTGTCTGAGAATCAATGGCATACGACCTGCGTCCCTTCAAGAGTTACACCACACTTGGAAAGGAATAACTGACAGGTCCCTGGTTCACCAGAATACTTATCAGGACAGGGGAGCGGTGGTCCGGGGGCTGGCTCGACGGCTGCGGCGGGTTGGGTGGCTTGCCTGGAGGGTGCCGATGTGGAGGTTTGCCAGGTCTGTTGGAGGTCCAGGATACTCTCCAGTAGTGCATCAAGCCGGGCCTGCTGCTGGCCGAGCAGCGCATCCCGGTGCTCCAGGCAGGTTCGGAGTAGATCTGCGGAGTCCATTTCGTGCTCGGATTCTTCTGTCAGGATCTCACAAACTGGACTCAAATGCAGATCTTCCGTTCTTTTTATTTCTTTCCCGAACAAACAAAAGGTACCAACAAGGATTCCAAAACAGAATGTCAGCAGAAAAAAAACCCTGAGAAACAGAAACAAGCTGTCAACAACAAAGCAGAGAATCCAAGAATGAACAGATGAGATAGTGGGGTTTAAGTAGTGCATAGAACTCAACAGGTGGAGACAATGAACTGATTGACGAGACAGAAAAAAAAGGTGCACTTCCGGTGAAAGTCCAGTTGGGGTGCTCAGGCCACCCTAGGGACCTGACACCACCAAGTATCGCAGTGTCAACCAGAACATAAGTGTCCAATGTTTAAAACCGTTATATAATACAATTAATATAAATAAACCTCAAAATCAGAAAAGTTCTTGAAATGTACAAGATGCTTTAGGTGTAAAATATTACTGTAATACCAATTACTGTATGTATTTTTTTCTATCTTGTTAAAACAGGACACAAAAAAATCAATCAAATTTCAGTAGAGCTGTGATTTTTCATTTACAAAGCTAAAAATGCCTGTCTCCTTCTCATTAAAGTTTTCAGCAGAAAATATAATAAACTCAAAATTATCAGCAGATTTATGAATCATGTTTCCAGTCATCATTTGTGTAAAACTTGGATAAAATTTAATGAATTATTTTTGTGAATATTGAAAGTGTTAGATTGTGTTGAGGTGGCAAAACATTTCAAAGTAATTTAGAGTACTTTTAGTTACTTTGAGTTACTCCCAGCTGCTTCCAGCTCAGCTGCTGCTGTTTGTGTTGAAGGAAGAAGAAGACACAAGCTTCATATGATTCCTGTTGTACCTGCAAATTGTAGGAGAAGATTGTGTTTATGTGTGTGAGTAGATCGGAGAACAGTCGCTGTGTTGTTCTGATGCTGTGATGCTGCAGCTGATCCCTGAGCAGGAATCTGCAGACACCTCCCACATTTAAATACCCAGCATGCCCAGCACCACACAGCAAACAAATGGCGCCCAACAGCTGCCAGACTGTCAGATGCAGCCAGAGGGGAGGAGGGGAAGAGGGAAAACAAGCATTGTGTTGCTTTATCTCTGCTCCTCAAACACAGCTCAGCTAGATATTTCACCAAATGCTGTCTGCATTTCCTCCTGCAGGGTGAGGGGGTCACACAGCGAAAGCACCTCCTCCTGCTTCTTACATTCCAGCTACTCCTGTTGCTTCCACTGATGTCCAACTTTCAGGACTTCCAGTTGTTTTTTTTTTTTTTTTTTTTTTTTTTGATTCGTTAAGAATAATGTTGATTAAGAAGTGTTTAGGATCATATGTGATTATATCTAATTTTAACTGATATTATTTGAGTGTTTCTTGGACCCAACAACATAAAATTACAAAAGTACAATGTAAAGCCCTTTGGGGCAAATCTGATTTGTGATTCTGGGCTATACAAATAAATTGAATTGAATTGAATTGAATTGAAAAGTAACCATAATGAGTACCTTGATGATATTTTTCCCAACCAGAGGTAGTACTCTGATACTTCACTTGAGTAAAAGTATAAATACTGTTGTAAAAAAATATTCAAAAGTCTTTAAAAAAGTCCTAAGATGTTACTTCAGAAAAATTCTCAGGGGCAGAGAATTTTGCTCAGTTTTTCTGGTGTAGAACTGTCATTGGATACCACCTGTGCAAAGAATCCAGTTGTGAAATTTCCCCACTTCTTAATATTCTAAAGTCAACTGTCAGCTTTATTAAAAGAAAATTTAAGATTTTGGGAACAACAGCAACTCAGCCACGAAGCAAATGCTGTAGCCCATAGTGCAAAGAGGTCACTGACTTTCTGCACAGTCAATTGCTACAGAGCTCCAAACTTTATGTGACCTTCAAATTAGCCCACATACAGTACTTTGAGAGCTTCAAGGAATGGGTTGGGATGGGTTTCCATGCCCGAGCAGCTGCATCTAAGCCATGCATCACCAAGTCCAATGCAAAGTATAAAGCACCATCACCAGAGGAAGTGTCTCCACTGCTCTAGAGTTAAGTGGCGACACATTCTCTGGAGTGATAAATCACACTTATTCATCTGGCAATATGAGTTGTGAGTCTGTGTTTGGAGGTTGCCAAGAGAACAGTACATTTCAGACTGCATTGTGTCAAGTGTGAAATTTGGTGGAGGAGGAATTATGGCGGGGTGTTGTTTTTCAGGAGTTGGGCTTGGCTCCTTAGTTTCAGTGAAAGGACCTTGAATGCTCCAGAATATCAGAACATTTTGGATGATTCCATGCTCCCAACGTTGTGCGAACAGTTTGGAAATGGGCCCCTTCCGCTTCTAAGATGAAAGTCCTGACATGAACCCGATATATGGTTCATGTATACCTTTGGGGTGAATTAGAGTGGAGACTGAGAGCCAGGCCTTCTACTCCAGTGTGTGACCTCACCAATGCGCTTTTAAAAGAATGGACAAAAAATCCTATAAACACACTCCTTGTGGACAGCTTTCCCAGAAGAGTTGAATCTGTAAAAGCTGCAAAAGGTGGACAAACATGATATTGAACTCTATGGGTTAGGAATGGGAAGGCACTTAGGTTCATGTGCAAGTCAAGGCTGGTGAGCGAATACTTTTGTAAATACAGTGTATGTGGTGGCTTTCACATAAAGTAAAATCAATTGATCAACTACTTGTTTCAGTCTCATTCTGTCCAGATATATTAAAGCTCACATGAGTGAAACTCAAATTCTTTCATTATAAATGAATTGACCAGAAATAGAGAAAAACTGAAAGTCAAATGTTCTTGTTTTGACAATTAACAGTTAAAAACATGAACTGAATCAATCATAAAATGTAAAAACCATAACTCGTCAAATCTGAGGAGCTGATACATTTAAATATATGCTTTTTTTAATAAAAACAGATGATTACAGTGATTTGTGTGAATCACTGCAGCAGTATGTCTGTTCAGCAGCTGATTCTTAGGTCACATGCCATCTCTGACTGACTAGACGTTGTTATTCCAAGATTCAACTTCAACATTATCAGTAATGTGATCAGAACTTAAAAGTTAAAATGTAGAAGTTAATATGATCAGTTTATAAAATATGATGCAATGCCATAACAGTTAGAATCAGATCCGAGAAGATCTGAGTAGATCCGAGAACAGTCGCTGTGTTGTTCTACTGCTGTGATGCTGCAGCTGATCCCTGATCTACATATGTAAATATAGTACTTAGTTACCATATATTTTAACAATCTAATCAATTGATCAACTACTTGTTTCAGTCTTCTTCTGTCCAGATATATTAAAGCTCACATGAGTGAAACTCAAATTATTTTCATTATAAATGAATTGACCAGAAATAGATAAAAACTGAAAGTCAAATGTTCTTGTTTTGACAATTAACAGTTAAAAACATTAACTGAATCAATCATAAAATGTAAAAACCATAACTTGTCAAATCTGAGGAGCTGATACATTTAAATATCTGCATATTTTTGATAAAAACAGATGATTACAGTGATTTGTGTGAATCACTGCAGCAGTATGTCTGTTCAGCAGCTGATTCTTAGGTCACATGCCATCTCTGACTGACTAGACGTTGTTATTCCAAGATTCAACTTCAACATTATCAGTAATGTGATCAGGACTTAAAAATTAAAATGTAGAAGTTAATATGATCAGTTTATAAAATATGATGCAATGCCACACCAGTTAGAATCAGATGCAGCAGAGGAAATATTGGATCAATAAAAATGATCTGACAACATAACAATGACACACTGACTAATGAATCTCTTTTAGTTAATATTGTTGATGATCCTTCAGGATGTGTAACAGTTTCACTGATGATTTTTATTTAGTCATTGATTATAAGCAGAAATACTAAACTATACTATTTGCTCTACTAAATACTATGATTTGAACTTTATTTATTTCACCTGTCCAACTGTGTGTTATGACAAACTTTTAATTAGCCAATCACATGGCAGCAACATATTGTATTTAGGCATGTAGACATGGTCAGGACGATCTGCTGCAGTTTAAACTGAGCACAGTTTGAAACGTAGCATGGATGGATAGAAGGATGGATCTATGCTTGCATGTTCTTGATGCCAAATTCTGACCCTACCATCCAAATGATGCAGCAGGAATCGAGACCCATTAGACCAGGCAACATTTTCCAATCTTCTATTGTCCAATTGAGTGTTGATCCTGTGTGAATTTTAGCCTCAGTTTCCTGTTTTCAGCTGACAGGAGTTGCAACCAGTGTGGTCTTCTGCTGCTGTAGCCCATTCACCTCAAGGTTGGATGTGTTGTGTGTTCAGAAATGCTCTTCTGCAGACTTCAGTTGTAACAAGTTGTTATTTGAGTGAAGGTTTCTAGTAGCTTGCTGTATATTTTCTCTATTTTTGACCATTCTCTGTAAACCCTAGAAATAGTTGTGTGTGAAAATCCCAGTAGATCAGCAGTTTGTGAAATACTAGTTGTCAGGCACCAACAACCATGCCATGTTCGAAGTCACTTAAATCACCCTTTTTCCTCCATTCTGATGCTTGGTTAGAATTGCAGTAGATCATCCTGACCATGTCTACATGTTTAAATGCATTGAGTTACTGCCATTTGCTAAATAAAAATTTGCATTAACAAGCAATTGAACAGATCTATTTAATAAAGTTGCTAGTGGGTGTATATTGAACTGTGATGATCTAAAATTCTGTTAACAGGCTTTCCACAATTTCAGCTATTTTATGACATCAGAAAAAACAATTAACCAATAATGAAAATAATCAATTTCAGGCCAAAAGAACTAGAAACCCTAGTTTTGTGTGAATGTCCCATTACAAGTTTGTATTCTTTCCTTAATCAGAGATGTATGACGACAATTTTTGTTAGTGTGCAAAAATGCCAGAAAACATTAAATACCATATCACAATGATTAATACTCAAAGCTGAAATGATTAGTTGAGCAACTGTTGTGATAAATGATTAATCATTATGGTCATTTATAAAGTAAAACAGCAAATGTTTTAGTCTCTGCAAGTGAGTGTTTTACACTGAAATTATCTTTCTGTCAGACAAAACAAGCCACATAAACACAATGTCATGTCAGCTCCGAAACTGATCAATAGCTAATCAATGAAACCAGAAAATACAGATTCATCAATAGTCATTCTTTACATTCAGTGAAAAGTGAAAAGCCTCAGAATGAATTAGAGCTGCAACGATTAGTTGATTAGTTGCCAGCTATTACACTAATCAGAAACAATGTTTAATTTAAATTGGATTTATTTTAAAGACAACAAATGTCTAAATTCAAGCTGGTTCTCCCAGACAAGGAACTTGATCTTCTTCCAGCTTCTCTTCTCTGATTATTTTCTGGTTTCTTTATTCTTCTATAATAGCAAACTGATGATGTTTGCGTTGTGGACTGTTGGTATGGACAAAAAGGTTTAATCTTCGGTTTATGGAAATAGTGATTGACATTTTACACCAATTCATGAATCAGACTACTCATCCGATTAATTTTCAATAGATCATATTAGCTGTTAGTTGCAGGTCTAGAATGCGTAGTTTCTATGTGTATAAATATTTAAGAATATACAGTCACAATGGTGGATGTTGCATTTGAAGTTGCTTTAATTAAGGAACTCTTATAATTTCACTCTAGGAAACAAAATGAAAAATAATCTGGAGGTTTGACTCACATTTTTGTTTCAAGAAATTAACCTTTTTTATTTTTAATCTTAAAATTCCTTTAAACAATAAATTGTTTCCTTTAGAAGTATTTCAAAATATCTTTTGCTGGTTTGTTCGGTAATATCTTTTCTATAAGTAGAATCTCATTTCAATATAGTTTTTCTTTTGGAAAATAAAACTAAACTTAAAAAAAAAAAACATCCATCATCAACGTGTTTCTGTCCAGGGTTTTTCTTCACGTTCATGGAAGATATTGGAAGTTGTGTCAGAATGGAGATGGTGGCTCTGAGCAGCTCCGCCCGGCTTGACTTGGCCCAGTCCGGCCCAGCTCGACTTGATTTTGCCCGGCTTGGGACAGAGTGGGAGAGGCTGAAGGTCAGACTATATCTGTCCAACTGCCAGATATTTGATATTTGGACCCTTGTAGTGGCGATGTGGGAGCAAACGAGCACTGGAAAGTCCCAGAAAACACCTGTGTGACATCACACAGACACATTGAGAAAACTCTGCCATTTCCTCCTTGTTCCCACTCACAGACACCAGGGATGCTCTGGTGTGAGGAGAAGCTCTTCCTGCTGTAACAGATGCTCACAGACACAATATAAGTTATCCTTTGTAAATATTGCCCAGATTGTATGTATAACATAAAATCCAGCTGATACACAGTTTAATTGACTACTGGAGTCAAACACTTTAATTGAGTCCACGAGGCCCTGGTTGTTGGGGCGAACAGATTTATCCTCTCAGTAACATTTTAGTTTAATCTCTTCGATTAACCACCTGCTGCAGCTAAACGTTCCTCTTATTCATCTGACGACTTGCAAAATATCCCACAGAAAGCTGCCGCTGGAGGAGACAAAGACCTGGACTGAATGGGAATTCAACGGATGCTACTTCTCTCTCTTTTTTAAACTCAGCAGGTAATATGTGTTAAACGGTTCGACTCCTCCTTTGCTCTTTAAATATAAACTATAAGAAAGCATCGTTGGCTTCATGTCTAGTTAGAAAAACCAATCTGCTGGTTTTAGAAGGTTCTGTCTTTTCTTTGTTTTACAATAAAGTTTTTCTTTTGTTGCTCATTTAAACAGTTAGTCCTCTTTTTCAAATCACTTTCAGAAATTCACACAAGCACTCCACCCCTCATTTAACAAACTTCAGTATAATACACCGATAATTCTCTTCATATGTACTTTTTATGTTTAAAACGCCACAATACTTTATTAGGCTATTGCAATATGGAGGACTGAAACTGCCATAATCAAAACAAATGATTCAAATAATTAAATCGGATAATAGAAAATAGGGAAAATCTAATGCATGTTATTTTATATATTTAACTATGCACAGAAGTATATAATAAATAAAAATGTATTTGTTGTATTCATTTAATTTATTTCACAATGTTTCTTTTCTGTTTACATTTACTTCTGTAAAGTACAAATGATCTGTTAATTCTCATTTTGACCAATGGCTGTTAAGTGACACCATCTCGGCATGCCCCCTCATTAACATATGGGTGAAGAAATACATAAATAAATATGCACGAAATAAATAAATAAAAACAAAAATGAATTTAAACAGAAAAAACTGAATTGGGATTCATAATAAATACAAAATAAATTCAAAATAAACAGAAAAATATACATTTTTCTGTTATTTTTCTTAAAATTAATTTTCACATTTGTGGTAATTGATCTACTCTTATTTAGTTTTGTTTTTAAGTAGTCATATTTATATTTTCTAATGGCAGTGTTAATTTTGACTAAGTTCAGTCTTATCAATTCAGATTTTTCCTCAGAACCTAAAAGAATTTTTTTTTTTAAAAATATTTTTTTTTTTTTACCACTCATTCTATAAGTCAGAATTCCAAACGTTTAGAATTCATTCTTTTCTGTGAAAACTGTTGTTTCCCTAGTGGCCCCAATACTCCGCTCTAATAAGTAATCAGTATGTTTCATGACACATTTTATTTATTCAGAATTACCATTATCAATCCTGATTCAGGCAGCTCCAATCCTCCATATCATAGCACGTCATGCACTTCATCTGTCATCTGCTTGTTTTTTATTTATTTATTTTTAAATACCCCTATATATATATATATATATATATATATATATATATATATATATATATATCTCCGATCCCGCCACAACCTGAACTAATCGATAATCGCCGCCCGCCTCGGGTCGATCAGTCATCCTCCACGTCGTCTCCGTCGGACTCGTCCCTCCGCTCGAACATCTTTTCCCGCTGTCGCTCCTGAATCTCCTTCATCTCTTCTGCATATCTGCTGAAGGCGCCGCCGAACTTGCTCCAGGCTTTAAAGGGGATGGTGATAGAGTTCCTGTAGCTGGGCTTCACCTCGCTGACCCGCAGGAACACACCGTATTTGTTGGAACCGACGTCGAAGAAGAAGCGTTTGGAGTCCACCATGATGGAGGTGCCCTCGGGCAGCTCCCCGTACCCGGTGGCGGCGGCTGTTCCTGCGGCCAGCTCCTCGTCGTCTCCGCCGTAGTCGTCTATGAGCTTCGCGAGGGCGTCTCTAAACTCTATTAACCCCTGGGCCGGAAGCGCTATGGTTTGGCCAGCCAACATGCCGCCCACCGGGCCCCCGACTCCGAACCCCGGCCCTCGGTTCACCGTCTGCCGGATCCGCAGGAACCTCCCCCGCTGGTTCTCCTTCAAGTCCAAGTAGTACTTGCGGTTCTCTCGGACGAGGAACTCGCTCTTCAGAGCTCTCCGGGGCCCTCCGTCCTCTCCTGCGGACGCCTGGGCAATCTGCTCCGGGCTGCTAGGCCCCAGCTGGGCGTAGTGCTCGATGAAATCCCCGAGGTAGTCCCGGAATTCCGCCGCCACGGACAGCGACAGGGTCAGTCGGCTTTTGGAGCCTCCGGCCCCGACCTCCGCGATTTTGATGAATCTGCCTTTGCTGTTCTGCTTCACGTCCAGGTAGAAGCGCTTATTCTGGATGTCGAGGCGCTTGGACGCCAGCTCCTGGGTCTCCTGGTCTCGCTGGAAATGCTGGAAGCCACCGCCACCCCCCCCGCTGCTGCCACCGCGCTCACTCCCGCTGTCTCCATCCGCCATCTTCACTCCGCCGCTGAGCCGCTCGGCTTCTGTCCTCCGCTGCCTGCCTGCTTCACGCACATCAACGCTTCGCATCACGGGGCGTTGTAATTGGGCGAGCGGCCTGTCGGTCACGCGTGTTCCCACGTCGACGCCTTTTCCATTGGTGCTTGACTTTTGTCAGTGTAGAATCCTTGAACAACCATTCGTCGGGTCCAGAGTCCAGTTCTGTTTGCGTACTTCTCTGCTTGTTGTGAAATCTCATTTTCGCTTTTTATGACACGAATTACGAAAATGTGTTGTTATAAAGTGTGCCGACACGTTGTGTTTTTCCCGTCACTGTCCTTGTGAAGAAGAATTCAGGGAAATGTTAGTGTGTGTGACCTACTTCTAGGAGGTTATATATAGCCAATGTTAATAATACTGACTGCAGCGGAAGAAGATGTTTTACTTAAAGGAAGAGTTCCTAATTTTCGAGGTGAATCAAACAAGAGAATCAAAATTAACAGTGGACATGTTTCCTGATGAATTTATGCTGACATTAAGTCAGTCTCAACCTTTTTTTATCCGGTGATCATTATTACAGAATTGTCTTGATGTCTTTATTGTTCTGTTTATAAAATATCAGGGAATAGTGGCGATCATTCATTAAAGGTGCTAATTAATTTTTTGTCAATTAGCTAATTGGTCAATCGACTCACCTCACAGCATTTAGAGTTTTCCTCTTTGGATTATATTTAGAGGCGTAAGGACGTAAAACAGGAATTAGAAAAAAAGCTTGAACTAAGCAATAGGCATAAAAGTGAGCAATTATTTACTTAAAGTAGTAAGTTAAAGGAAAAAAAAATTATAGTATAATGAAAATATATTTGAGTTAACTACAGATCCTCAAAAATCTACTTTTAATACGTCTAGTTATTGACGCAATAAAATATTTTTTTGTTATGACCTTGGCATGTGCATCACATTCTCCTGAATATTATCAGCTGATGGCTAACCAGCACTTGTTACCCAACAGGAAATATGACAAGTCAGTTTTCCTCAGGAAGTCATTGGAAATGTGGTTGCCCCGGATTTTATCTCGCCACTGTGTATACTATTACTTTTTGTGTACTTTTATGTTATTTATATTTTGGACATTTTCTTTACATTACTAGACTCTGCCGTAAATGTATCAATATTTTTCAAGAGGCCTTTTCCTCATTTGTCTGGAGAGATCTTACTTAATCAAACTCAGAAATTAAATACAACTTGAAATGAATTATTTACTTAAAGTAGTAAGTTAAAGGAAAAAAAAATTATAGTATAATGAAAATATATTTGAGTTAACTACAGATCCTCAAAAATCTACTTTTAATACGTCTAGTTATTGACGCAATAAAATATTTTTTTGTTATGACCTTGGCATGTGCATCACATTCTCCTGAATATTATCAGCTGATGGCTAACCAGCACTTGTTACCCAACAGGAAATATGACAAGTCAGTTTTCCTCAGGAAGTCATTGGAAATGTGGTTGCCCAGGATTTTATCTCTCCACTGTGTATACTATTACTTTTTGTGTACTTTTATGTTATTTATATTTTGGACATTTTCTTTACATTACTAGACTCTGCCGTAAATGTATCAATATTTTTCAAGAGGCCTTTTCCTCATTTGTCTGGAGAGATGTTACTTAATCAAACTCAGAAATTAAATACAACTTGAAATGACAAAGTTATTGAGATGATTCAGAAGTAAATTATCTGAATACTTCATTACAGCTGTAGCAGGATATGTTATTAAATGTTAATTACGCAGTTGTGCCTGCAGGAGGCAGGATAGTTATGCGAATAGAGATGCAGCTGCTAAACCTTTGCAGAACTATATACTGCATGTCCTTTGTGAGTTGTTTAGTTTTCACGGTTTTTAACTAGGGATGAAAAGATGGATTCATTATTGAAGGAGATATAATGTCAAGTCATTAAAACATTAAAAACTTTGCAGAGTTACAGCCAAAAGTTAAGAACATTTTGAGGTTGTGATTGTGTCAAAAGTGATCTCCTCAAAATGGTGTACAATACAGTGTTGTGTTTGGCTTATTTTTGCAGTGTATATTCGTTGCTGTAACTTGTGTGTGTTTATTCTCATTTGCAGTGCATATTTGTTTGTGTGGATTTCCTTTGCAGTGTATATTCTTTGCTGTGACTTGTGTGTGTTTATGATGTACTTTTTTATATTTTGCTTTGAGTTTGCAGTGACATTTGGTTTGTAGTGGTGGGTCAGGAGTTGCAAACAACCAATTAATTAACACCATCAGCTGATCATTACCTCCAGCTGACTTTCCCCTCTGATGAGCGCAGTTGTACAGATGACTTGAGTACTTAATGGACAACAGGTGGGACAGAGCAGGGGGAACGGCGGCAGACAAACACAGCAACGAGGTGCGGGTGGAAAGAATTGAGCTCCCACGACGACGGAGAAGTTGGAGTGCTCGGCCAGAGATGGAGAGGCGCGGAGCTGCTTAGGCGCCAATCTAACGTTAAGTACAACCACCTCGCTCGCCCTTATCGTTACTTGCTTGTATGCGCTACTTCCTTAATGATACGCCGCTGATTAAGGACTGTTCTACTCTGTCTTAGGGAACCCCCCCCCCCCGTGTCGAAGCCAGCAGCTAGCCTAGCCTACTGCAGAGACGACGCATTTCTTGGGTTCGGACGTTTGAACTGGGCCATTGGGTTCGGGTGACGAGTACAACCGGACATTTGGATTACCGCGATAGGAGTGGAATATACGGATTGGAGCTCACTGCACTTCGGATTACTGACCGCTGGGGACTACAACTGCGGGTAGACCGACCTAAGGACGTAATGCTTCCTTCCACGGTGGACTACTAATTTTATCTAAAAGACTGAGCAATTCATGCCTGATTTAATTTGTTTTATGTGTGACTAGGTATTGTTTAAATGCCACTTGAATAAAATTACAAGAAGGGGATCTGTTTCTCTGTTCCATCTTTCCAACAGTGGTAATCTTTTAACGCTGGTATTGGAACCTTGCACCTTGTGCGACAATTGATATTAAATTTCAAACCAAACAATTATCTGACATCTGATGACTTAATTCCTTCATCTAGATAAATACATATGTACATATACATACGTATATGAACATGATACCTGGTCAGTCTCCTGTTTATATTATATTATCGTTAAGACCATGAATGTCTCAGGTTTGTTGGAAACATTTAATATAATGAAATTCAACAACCTATAACACAAGCCTATTCATTTTTACACAGTATTTCCCATTTTTTTGTGTTCATTTAAACTATTAAGCTTGACACTCCCAGTCATTTAGAACTGGGAATAAAAATACATTCTAATTAAGTGCAGGAATAATTAGAATTATAACTTTAATGGAAACGTGTAGATGGAGAAAAACAATTAAAAGATTTGTCACCATATAGGAAACATGCAGGAAGATATGAGAGCTGTTCTCATCTAAAGAAATTTTTGGTTGAATAATAACCATTCAACTTTTCTATTTTCTGCAATGACAAAGAAGAGCCTATTTATTTAAATTTATAAAGATAAAAGCTGAAGAAATCAAATGATTTGTAAAGTTGAATACTCATTTTTATTTAAGTAATTTGATTCCACAGTGATATAACAAATCAAATAAAACATTTCTTAGACTTCAAAATTTAAATATGTCTAAACTATATATCAGTTGCAGGCAGAGGCACATCATGAACAGACACTCTCAAACACACACACTATTGCACACCACCCTGTTTGATCCATGATGAATCTTGTGTTCTTAAATCATCTGTTATCATTTGTCAGATCCTGTTGGGATGTTATTTTGTCTGTGTGGGACAGTTGATGTCAGCCACGCTGAGAGCAGCGATGCATGGGGATGGTATCAGTAATACTGAGAAAAGGTTGGGTAGTGAGGGAGTGGTGAGGCAGCAGAGGGCAGCACCAGAGGCGGGAGACTGCTGTATTGGTAGAAGGAGTCCAGAGGCCGCAAGGAACCCAGCTGCAGGCTGTGAGAAGGCAGGTATGAGGAGGCAGCTGGAGCCTCCTGCTGGTACCTGGCGTAAGGCCCTGGCCTGTACGCCTGCAGCTCAGGATAATGCAGAAACTGAGAGGCCACGTTGGCCTGACAGGCGTGAGCCAGCGCATCCTGCACTGTCCTCTTCAGCTTCATCCGCCGGTTCTGGAACCAGTTTCTGATCTGAGGGAGGAGAAAGTCTCTTCAGAAACATTCTCATGAACAGGTTTGAGCTAATGCCATTAGGGATAATTTATGTCTTCAGGACATAGGACTGCAACTATTGCCTATTCTGACAGTTGATTGATCTATCGGTTATTAAAACTTTTAATTGATTAGCTGTTTGGTTCATAAAATGGTAAAAATCGGTGTTTTCCAAAACTAAAGATTCAACCTAGAATGTATCTTTAGTCCTAGCCAACAGTCCACAATCCAAAAATCATCAGTTTACTGTTATAGAAGACTAAAGAAACCAGAAAATAATCAGAGAAGAGAAGCTGGAACCAGAGAATTCAGACATTTTCTTCTTAACTTACTGTATTCATTTGGAAACTAGATAAATTTAGATGATTAATTAAATAGATGCTAACTAATCATTTAATTGACTAATCAATTCAGCTCTAATAGGATATATTAGAAGAAAATATTTCACAGATTAGAAAAATGATTGAATTTCTAGCATTATAAGCAGAGAGTGTAAATTTGAAGCTCTCGTCTGTGTCAGCTGCAGATGCTGATGGCTGATACATGGGTAGGAGGTGAGGACCCACCTGTTTGTCAGACAGGTTGAGCTTCTTGCAGAGGTCAGCCTTGTCTTGCGTTCCCAGGTACGTGTTCCTGTTGAAGGCCCGCTCCAGGCTGCTGACCTGCTCCGCTGTGAACGCCGTCCGAGGGCGTCTCCCCAGCGGCGGGGAGGCCGGCAAGGTGGAGCTGCAGCCGGCAGGGATGATGGGGGACAATGAAGGACCCCCTTCACTCTCATAACCGGACGTCTCCTCCTCCGTCCCGCTGCTGAATCCTTCTGCTCCTGGACACAAGATTTATACATCTGAACAACTCACATCTTTTACTGAAGAGGAAAAAAATATCACAATTTAAAGCAAATAATTAAAGCTGGTTAGTCTATAAACTGTCAGAAAATAGTAAAATAGAATTGATATAATAAAATAATGGTCATTACTTCCAACGTCTCAATCATCAAATGTGTATTCACCCACTGCTGAAAGTTACCAAGTAACAGTTCATTCTCAAATAATCAAATAGGTGTTTTTACTTATTCCCTTTTTATTGAGTTTATTCAATTTATAAAAATACCAGATAACAAAAAAATAAGAAAAAAATAGACTAACAGCATACCTATATAACAAGTACAAAATAAAAAGCAAAATTGTTCATAATGTCTGGAATTGGTAAAAATTGTGAAAATAAGGATTTTAAATTTCTCAGTTCACAACCTGAATAAATTCCACTAAAATAATGAACCAGAATGTTTTACATTTCATAAACAATTTTTGTTAAGTGAATAATCGATTATTCAATTATTTTAACAGTAGGCAACTGACAAAATTAATTGCTGCAGCTTTAGTCTCCAACAAACACACCACGGTCCTCAGCTGGACAGTTTGAACTTTTTTTTATAGGATTAAACTTTATATTTGAGCTGGTATTAAAGATTAGAAACAAATAGAGAGAATCAGGAAGTGTTGGAAGGGACGGATGTGATGTTAAGATCACTGGTCAGCTCAGTGTTGGATAAACACTAAAGGACTATAGAGGATCTGGGCTCATACTCCTGGTCTGTGTGTCAGGGTCTGTGTCTCCTCCTGGTCTCCTGTCCCCCCTTATGGTGGGTCAAAGTATGTTTGTGTCCATAACAGAGGAGCAAACAGGCCCATTAGACATGAAAGAGCAGTAGAGCAGTAGCAAGCTGGGGCTGAGACACACACACTCTTAGAATCTCCTTCACTGATGTGCTTGTTGTTCTGTGTATTCCTTACTCCTTACATATCACTAGAGCTGCAACTCACAACTAAATCTGATAATTGCTTAATTTATTATTTATTATATATAATAATATAACAATTAACTCATCAGTGGTTTTGTTCATGAAAATGATGTAAAACGTTAATCAGTGTTTCTCATAACTGAAGACTCAACCTAAAATGTATTTTTTCTTCAGACCAACAGTCCACAATCCAAAGATCATCAGTTTACTGTTAGAGAAGAATACAGTAACCAGAAAATAATCAGAGAAGAGAAGCTGGAACCAGAGCATTTAGACATTTACTTCTTACATGAGTCAATTATTTCAGATCACTCATCCACTTTCTATTCCCACTTATTTCTCAAAGTCACAGGTGTCAGCCGGAGCCCCAATTCCAGCACGTTACAGGTGAGAGGAAGGAATACACCCCTAACAGGCACACACACCATTTACTCACCATAACTACAGGGAATTTAGAATGTCCAATTAATCTCTGCATGTTTTTGGACTGTCGGGAGAAGCTGGAGAACCTGGTGTAAACCCACACAGACACAGAGAGAACATGAAACTCCACACCGAAAGGTCTTAGCTCAAGGATTTTAACTGTGATTTTAACCGGGTTTTAGCTGTGAGGCAACAGTGCTACCCGCCGCTCTACTGTACCCAAATAATATCAGTTCACTATTATAATAGACTAAAGAAATCAGAAAATAATTTGAGAAGCCGGAACAACAGGTTTTAGCAATTTTCTACCTAAAAATTACTCAAATTGAATATCAAGTAGTTGGTGATTGATGTGATAGTTGCAGCTCTGTAGTGTGTTAGGTAAATGTATTAAATCTTGTTAGATATGTATTTCTAAAGACGTCAACAGCAAAATAGTAACTTACCTTGTGTGTTATGAGACCTTTGAGAGCTGCAGAGGCTAAAAACTTCCTGCTGCGGCTGCTTCTGTTGCGGCTGCTTCTGTTGCGGCTGCTTCTGTTGCTGCTGCTGCTGCTGCTGGTCAGAGACTTCTTCTCTCCTCTGCCTGCAGTAGAAACCTGGCAAGCTCTCTGCATGTGTCCCACAGGCAGCGAGTGTCTCTGGACCTGCTGGCTGGCTGCTCTGAGCCATCCACTCGATAGAGAAATGCCCCCTCATGGTGCCAAGAGCTCGAAGCTTCGTCCTCAGGATACCAGAGAGAAAGAGAAGGAGAATATCCAGAGAATAACAAGAAAAAAAGTCCAGTGCAGGAAAGGTCTTTGGGTTCTGTGGTGGCGTGGTCCTGTGAGCCGTGTCTGCCCCCTCACAGCTACTCTGTATTTATAGGAGGCCTCCGTCCTCATTTTCAAACACCAGCTAAGCTGAGATCAAAGCTCAGATCCTGCCTCCCTCACTTCAGTTTTCACAACTGGAGTAATTAAGATGTCTCATTCAGTTTCAATGAGGCTGTTACACAGTGGCTCCACTGAGTCTGGGAAGAGCACCCACCCCCACCACACACACACACACACACACACACACAAACACAGCCCAGCGTCTGCTTCTTCTAGGTGACTTCTCTGTCTCTCTGTCTCTGTAACATCAAAAACAGCTATATGTTTGAGCCATGAGTAGAGTTATTGATCAGTTTTTTCAGTTAAGCTGCGACAATCATTCATTCAAATGTATTCATTTATTAAACTAATCTTAATTCTGTAGCAGTAAAATTCATCTTTGGGTTTTGGACAAAAAATATGTTTGAGAGACTGACCTGTTTGTTTTTCTAAACATGTTATAAACCATTAATTAACAGGTTAGCTTTTAATTAATAATAAACATAGACCATTTTAACTCAACATATGTTTTTTAAAGATTAAGATTTACTGTTTTATCTGTATAAACAGTTTCACAGTTTTCTTTGTGCATGTTCCAAGTTATCAATGGATTTTGATCATTAGCTTGAACAATGATTGATTAATAGATCTTTTGAAATAAAGTAGATTAACTGTTATGAAATTTAAAAAAAAGAATTAAGTGTTAAGTGTTTGTCAGATTCACAACTGAATCTTAGAAGTAAATGATGTCTTTAATGATCATCCTATACATGTTTTGGCAGATTAATCAAAATAGAATTAAAATAAAAAATAAAATAAAATTTGGCAGATTATAAGAAAATAGTAATTTTCCATTGGTCAACTCAATAGTTAGTTAAAAAAAATCCATTAACCACATTTGAGGTAAAGAAATGAGCAGTGAGTGGTTTAATATAAGATCTCATCCTGGTTGATCCCACTGATTAAAGGTGACAAAATGTATGGCTGTTTCATCTTTTTTGAAGCTATTTAATTATCTGCAGGATTTAATTTTTGTGGCATTATCATAAAAAAAGCTGATCCCACAATAATATTTTCATATATAGACAGTTTTCAATTGAAATGTCAATGATATGTGAAAATGATTTCAGATCATTTAAGACACAAGTAAAGAAACATTATCAGAGTCATATCTTATAGTATTATCAGCATTTAAAACTGCATTTACACATTAAATTGCAGTTTAAACTTCATACTGTTGTGTAGTAGACCAGTTGACATTAATAATGTCTATAAATTATCCCTTTGTACTTTCTTCATACTGTTTTACCTTCTATTTTTATTATTCTCATTTGAAAGTGTCACGTCACTCTAATATCGTCGTCTTCGTCCTTGTTTGACCTTGTTTGACCTTATTTATTGTAACTTTGTCACTTCATATTTAAAATGGAGTAAAATAAAAGTTTTTATTTAAAAAAAATGCACGTTTTAGTCATTAAATATCATCATTAGTCGCTTTCTTCAGTTAAACTGTGAAGTTACTTTTAATGCATGTTAAAAAATACTTTACTCCGAGGAATAAAGTAAAACGTAATATTATATTTAAATAATCAGACATGCATCTATGTCATAAAATGTAAACATAAATCTGACCTGACCTGTGTTTTGAGAGGTGCACAATTAAAGTTTATAATAACTATAATAGTCACGGATTTACAACAGTTACAACAATAACGATGTTGAAATAGATTTAACCGCAGCTGTTGTGTCTTGTTGCTGTGTTGCTATCAAATCGCGGAGCCGCTTTGAAGCGGCGGAGTATCCGTTAATGAGCTATTAGCGCGCCGCGCTGCGCTCTGCCGCGCCGCCGCCGCCGCACGTACAGAAGCCGTCTGAAGGCGCGGAGACAGCAGATCTATCTACAGCTTGATTGTTCTCATTATCTTATCAATAGCCCCTTCTGACTGATTGATCCGATTAATCCTTTAAACTCACAATGCATTCGAGTCACTCACATCACGCACTGTATGCACACAAAGAGCGGCGTCTCACTGCAGAAACGCGTCTCCATTTGATGAAGTTACATGTGGTATCAGACATGATCTCAAAATCCTTTAATTTAGCTTTGAAGGAGATGACACAGTTAAAGATGACGTGAGCTTCCATTCTAGAACGTGAGAGCTTCATTACGCACGTGGTAAAAAGTTCATCAGAATCCTGTATTGATATCTCTGTTGCTCTGCAGATAGAAACTGATCTATTATAAAATAAAGGATCAATGAGTTTAATTTTGTACGTGGTTTTCCATTAATCAAAAATTTAAAAGTTTAATCAGTAAATGTTAACGACAAAGAATAAAGGTTTTCATTTTGCTGCAGATAAATCAACTATTCATTCATTTTACTGTTTCATTTCCATAGATGAAGTACTCAGATACTTAAATAAGAAAGCAGAACTTTTGTCTACTAATCATGTTACTAAATCCTTATAGATATTTCATAAACTTTTATTAAATAATTGTTTGAAGCCCAAAAATGACAAATGACACATTTCAGAACAATATATATATATATTTTTGTATAAATCACACAACAATTGACAATCTGTGAATTAGATTTAAAAATCTCCGATATTTCAGTAAAGAGGAGCACAAAACTTAGAGATGTGGATCAAAACTGTAGGATTTTCACTAGTAAATGTTTTATTAGGTTTTTCCTGAAATAAAGGATGTAAATTTCCTCCACTGTTGCTGTTTTCTCCCTTCATATTTTTAATATTAAAATCTAATCTATAGTTCAAAACATTTTAGATGATTGTTCAGAAAAGATTTTCAATTATTTACATTTGAATCATTTCTCAATGGAAAAAAAACATTTCTGGAAAAAAAAAAAAATATATATATATATATATATATATATATATATATATATATATATATATATATATATATATATATATATATATATATATATATATATATATATATATATCTGTGAGGAAAGTTCTCAGTGTTCATTAGAAAAATA
The DNA here is from genome assembly GCA_036785175.1 of Eupleurogrammus muticus. Lineage (NCBI taxonomy): Eukaryota > Metazoa > Chordata > Actinopteri > Scombriformes > Trichiuridae > Eupleurogrammus > Eupleurogrammus muticus. Next base: position 1,867,845 of record JAYKQN010000013.1, on the reverse strand, counting down.
GAAAGTGGAAACACTTCTGAAGCGGATTGTTTCATTGCTGCTACTTTCACACAAAAATCCAAAACAATCTTATAAACCTTCACTTTATAATCAGCTGAACCAAACAGACAGAGCAGGAGGTTGAGCAATTTGACCTGTTTCTCCAGTTTCTGCTCCAGCACGTTTAGAGTCATAAAAATATGCACTAATAGAAACACACCAACAGTCCTTTATTGTAAAATGTCATTTTACATGAATAGTTTGATCTGTGTGTAAAAGCTGCTGGTATGAATGCTTCACACAATATTCACAACACATAGATATATATAGAACAACATATTCTTCTTCATGTTTTCTAAGGTTTAAAATCTATGTTATTTCTAAATTTCTAAGGTGTGTGTGTGTGTCTCGACCCCAGCTTGCTGCTGTTGTCCTGGGGCAACAGTCTCCTGCTGTGCTTCTCTTTGGTTGGATCCATTCCGGCTCTTTCATGTCTAATGGGCCTGTTTGCTCCTCTGTTATGGACACAAACACACTTCGACAGGAGACCAGGAGGAGACATAGACCCTGACAGACAGACCAGGAGTCTGAGCCTAGATCCTCTATAGTCCTTTAGTGTTTATCCAACACTGAGCTGACCAGTGATCTTAACATCACATTCGTCCCTTCCAACACTTCCTGATTCTCTCTATTTGTTTCTAATCTTTAAAAATACCTAAAATATAAAGCTTAATCCTTTAAAAAAGTTCAAACTGTCCAGCTGAGGACTGTGGTGTGTTTGTTGGAGACTAAAGCTGCAACGATTAATTTATCAGTTGCCTACTGTTAAAATAATTGAATAATCAATTAATCACTTCAGAAAAATTGTTTATGAAATATAAAACATTCTGCTTCATTATTTTAGTGGAATTTATTCAGGTTGTGGAATGAGACATCTGAATACCTCATCCTGGACACTTTTACCAATTCCAGATATTATATAAACAGTTTTGTTATTTAGGGTGTTAGTCAATTTGTTTTTATTTTTTCATCTGGATCTTTGAGGTTAAATAAGGGAAATGTTGAATGAATGTATCTGCTGCAGATCTGATTTAAAGAAAGAAACATTGGTTTAACGCAGAGAAAAGTCAACTCAATGCATTATGAACAGTGAAACTGAAGAGCAGGAGTCAGGCTGACTTCACACAGTTTGTTTGTCCTGGAAAATCCCAAACTTGTAATTAACAAGTCAGTTTGTTTTCAGTTTAAGTGTTCTAAAAGAATAAGACGTTGGAACAGCACCATCTGAGGCTGAATGGCTCCTCTATGCAGATCAAGGTGCTGATGATGCCCAATAATCATTGATCCCATGCTCAGGCTCCAGCAGAGTCCCGCCCCGTCTGTAACCATCAGTTAAAGCTCTTCCCCTGCTCTATTGATCCCTATCAAACCCATCAAAGGCTCCTGGGCTTTGATGGGTTTGTCCTGGAGGAGCGGGCGCTGCGACTCCTAATCAGACAGAACGAGGCCTTATGCTGAACCTCCAAGGTGTCAAAATGCAGAAAACCTGAAGCTTTCTGCTTCTAAAGCAGCAAATACCCAGTGACATGTTGGTTAATGTCTCTGTTCTGCTGTTATGCCTCTATTCACAAACAACTGCTTGGGCTGCAATGTAACAGTTATTCAGACATGCTACATGCTACTTCATACATTTATCTGATCAATTTATTCACTTTGACATCAAATAATATATTTTATTAATTAACTTACATGTTACACTCATATAATGAATTAAATTATTTGTATTACTACTATTAGTACTACTACTACTAAAAAACACTATGATACACTCAAATATGTACTACAGTATAAGTACTCAACTACTAAAATAATCTATAAAAAGTATTTGTTGGCTCCACAAAACATCTTAAACCAATCAATTTATTTTAATATAAAAACTAAATGTAAAAACATCTGAGATTTTTTTAAATACTTCTGTAGTTTCATAAGCACAGAAAATGTCATGTAACCTTTAAATTTATAGTTCATTCGACAGTATTTTCATTTGTACTCAAAAAAAGTAGATTTGAAGTAGTTTAGTTTCTTTATTCATCAACAAGTTAATGTACTACCTTTGTTAGATCCCTAGGTCTGACTGGGAGCACCCACTGGACATTTGCATGAACTGCAGGAGTGTTTTTTCTGTGTCTCTGTTTCTGCCTACTGCCCCGCCTCCTCCTTGGAGCTCTACACTAAATCACCAATTCATTGTTGTCACCTGTTGCTGTTTAGTGCTGTTCCTAGTCTGTTATTTAAGTCTGACCATTTCCTATGTTCTTTCTCTGATTCTCCGATTGTGTTACCCAGCCTGTACCTCTGTTCCTATTTCTCAGCCTGCCACATTGTTTCTGTGATTAATCCATGGATTACCTTGTTTTTTGTTTGTTTTATTTATTTATTTATTGAAATAAATAAAAGAACTATTTTAACACTATAACAGATCTGCATTTGACTCAGAGTTTGTGAACCCCTAACAACCTTTTATTTAATTTGCTTATGTTGTAAAACAAAAATCTAAACACTTGAATTAGTTTTACATCAGAAAACATCTACTGTCCTCAGAAAACAAGCAAAAATAATTTGTGATCAGCTGGTGTACATCAACACCTGTCACCAGGAGTCTCCATGTCGGGCTCCTCCTGTCTCCTTCCTCCTTCTCCTGTTTCCTTCTCCTCCTGCCTCCTACTCCCTTTTCGCCCAGTTAGGGAACTAGTAAAAGTTTGATGTAAAACTAATTTCATGGTTATCTTTCAAAACATTGATCGAAGGTCTGTCAGGTTGAACCTTCAATGTTAAGACATTAAATCATTTCATATGAATCCTTCTGCCCCCCCCCTTCTTCTGCCTCTTTCCCCTGTCTCCCTCTCCCTGTAAAACTTTTGGTTCACACATACAGCATCAAAAACAGAGACATGTCAATGGTGATTCAGAAACACTAAATAACCCCTTTCAGTGCATTCAGATGCTCAGCATGTAGTTCTAGTCCCTACACAGGGAGGACTTACGAACAGGTAGATTTCAGGTCACTGCTCTTTCATTTCAATCTTTGATTGGAACACAAGAACACAGAAGTGTGTTCACATGTCAAAGGGGACGAGGTGCGAGCTGCAACACCACTTTGATGTTAAACCAGGATTTACAGGTTAATGAGGCTGTTAGGAAGAAGTGAAGGAAATGCCTATGACTTCACACACTCTGTCTCTCTCACACACACAGGAAGTGTCTCCAGCCCCTAATAGAGCTCCACTGGTTGTTCATCTAAAGTGATGACTGTCTTAAACTTTAAGGATGAGTTCACGATTTTTCAAGTGAGTCTGAAAACAAGTCAGGAGCCAAAAGAACTGAAAGATGTTTGAAAGGGAATTAAAGAGCTTTTAAACAGATACAGCATATCTGAGACATTTATAACATACAAAATATATATAAATAGATATAGAGGACAAAAATTTTAAGACAAAAATATGACCTACAAATCTTTTTGAGAATTAGGTTTTACATAAAGACATTTTATAGGTAGAACAATTACATCCCTGTGTTTCCTTTCATTAAGTTTATATTACTCTATGGTGGAAGTTAAAAAAAAAAAAAGAATTCTCGAGCTCTGAAATAATTCTGCTGCATTTGATTTATTTCAAAGCATCAGTAAAAAGCAGAGGAAAAATTAAAGTGAGAAAAAAGGCTCCTGGCTGCTATTTCAAGAAATAAACCTCCTGATCTTATACTGCTGTGTATTCAAGTCACAGAATTACAGCAGCTACATGTTCTTTACTGAGGCCTTGATGGCAGCTGTGTGGTTTCTCTTCAGAGAACAAGCAGGCACTTTAGAAAAACAGGTTAGTGGCACGCAGGTGTGTGTCATTGGAAAGTATAAAACACATACAAAAGCAAAAACTTAATGTTTCCATTTTAAAGTATGGTTTGTCAAATTCTATTTTACTTTAATACTTTTTTTTAATCCAAATGAGCATCTGACCACATCAATATTTTCTTCTGTCAGCATCTTTAATTTTCTTACACTTCAACACTTTGGATTAGAAGTTCCAGGTGACAAACAAAAAATATGTATCTGCTCTGACTTCTTCCCCAGCATGACAGAGGTTTACAGGAGGTTCAGTGATGTTTTGAAAACAATTAGATGATTGTGTGGAGGTTAGCTCAGAGAAAAATGACAAATTGACTAAAGATGAAAGTAATGATGATAGAAAGTATCTGAAATCTGTTCAACTATCAACTAATTGTCTATTAAACTAGAGAGAAAAAAAATCTGTAATTATATAGATTTCAAAGACTGTTTAAAAGCTATGATTACTTCAAGAATTTGGTATAAGCACTGTTGACTTAAAACATTTTTAAAAGATGAATCACAGGTTTGTTTATTTAGGGTGATTTTATTGCATTATATATTGACTAATGTACATAGATTTGTTAAAAAGCGTTAAGGTTTTTGTTTTAAATAATTCACAACAGTACATCACTGTAATTTGAAGCCTGATTATGTTTTTTAGTTACGTTTACAAGCAAAAATCATGTAACCACCCTAACAAAGCTTTGTGACATCACACCTGGGAGCGGCTGGCTCTATATGGATGGGCGGGGCCAGCATCAATCTGCTAAAATGCTCCTTGAACACTGAATATGTGACATATATTTTTATTCCTTCATTTTATATCATATTATATTGCTGGAACCAGAGAACTTGGACATTTTCTTCTTAATCATCAATTTAGTTGATAAATAACCATTACAGTTCTATTTTAAACACAATCGCTTCAGAAAGTTAACATAGCTATAAACAGTATTTTTCTAGTTATTTAATGTTATTTCAGAACTGCTGGAATATTTGTTTAAGTTTTATTCATGTTTTCATAAACATGAACAAAAAACATGAATAAAATATTAAAAATAAATATGCAGCTAATCTTCACATGAGGGTGAATTTAAGTTAGTTTGACCTCAGACCTCCAGGTGTCAAATCTCAGCTCCTTTCTGTCGAGCATTTTCAGGCGTTTCTTTCTGATGGTGGAACATATTCCAGACCCAGATGAGAGAAAATCTCTTCCTCTGTCATCGCTCTCAGGTATCGTCTCTGTGATGAAAAAATAAAATTAGAACAGTTGATGCCATATTCAACCAGAATGCCAGACTGACTCGACCACGGCGTTCACCTGTGTACAGTCATACAGGGCATGGCTGCTCAGAGACATGGACTTTTCCTGTCCCGCCCAGCGCCGCAGCTCCCGCTCAAACAGCTGCAGACAGCACAGATCAGGTAATTGTCTCTGGGTTTACTGATTAAGCAGAAAACAGAGAAAAGACTCACCTTTGATCCCGTCCAGCCCAGCAGAGCGAAACCAAACTGGCTGATGGGAGACACAACCAGGTCGACCCTCACTGCTCGCCACCCCCGCCGCCCTGCCGTGTCGTCCTCACCTTGTCTCCATGGTCTTGGCCCGAGATGTGGCTGCTCTGGTCCCTGCTTGTCCCCTGTGGACAGTCTGAAGATGGAGAAGCACCTCTCAAACCGGTCCATGTTGGAGGCGGGTCGGGCCGGACAGTCCTGAGTCTCCAGGTACGAGTTTTTGCTGGTTTTCTGGTACAACAGGAAACCCTGAGGAGACAGTGAGGGCAGTGTAAGATCCAGCAGGACATTTTAGGTCATGGGTCACATTCAGTGAATTATGATCTCAAGTAGTCTGAACTAGTGGAAAATAAACAAATAACACCTAAAAATGTATCCTCCTTTATGTAAGAAAAAATATAAATATTTACACTCTTAGTTACCTTCAATTTACAAAACAGGAGTGATAACATAAGAAAAAAAGTGGCTGCTGAGAAACATACCCACAGCATGATGCTACCACCACCATGCTTTACAGTGGGGATGGTGTGTTATTGTGTGCCATCTTCTTTTCATTTCTCAATAATTGATTTTACTGAACCCGCAGGAATGTTCAATGCCTTGGAAATTTTTTCCATCCCCTCAATTGTACTTCCCAATAATCCTTCTCCTGAGTTGCTTGGAGTGTTCCTCTGTCTGCATGGTATAATGGTAGCCAGGTATACTGATCTACCAGTCTGGACCCTTCAGACACAGGTGTTTTATACCTCAGTCACTTGAAAGACCAACACTGCTCAGGTGATCTTTTTTTCACTAATTGTGAGACTATTGGCAACAATTTGATCAACCTCTATTGAATTTAACTATCAAAAGGTGACAAACAATTATATTACTTTATTTTTTTATTTCATTGACATTTGTAGAAATCGGTTTCACTTTGACATTAAAGAGTTTTTTTTTTCAAGAAATTGTGTTAAAAAATCCAAATTTATTGAACATGATTGATTCATGAAAGCAATTAAAGGGTAAAATATTCAAATAATAATGAATCCAGATTGTTAAAGACAAAGTTCTGTTCAACTTTACTTGCATATCCAACCAGGAGACAACATTGGTCATCAGCCCCTCCTCTCTGCCCTCCTCTGGGTGAGTTATCAGGAAGTCCACGTCGTGTCCCGTTGCCTTCCCCCTGATGCAAACGTATTCATAAATTATTATTTTATAAGTTTTAGTCAAATAAAATGCATCTTCAGTGTGAGTGAGAGATGCTGGATTGTTGTTGGGACCAATACCCATCTATTTAACACAGAGCAGTGTTATATACTGTGTATTCTGTTGGTGGTCGCTATAAAAAAAGATAATGATAAACTGGATGAAGCCTCATTTTTCCACTATTGATCACTCAGAAAGTCAATTCACATGTTGGAACAATTGAATGAATAAAAACTAGCTGTTTTTTTTTTAAAGGAGATGGATATGATTTTCTATTTTAATGTAGAATCTCTGTGGGTATGGATATATATTGTGATGTCATGAGAGGCAATCAACGTTCAGCAGGGCAGTCCAAGAAGTGCACGGAGACAAAAATTTAAAAGGCAGTTTCTTTTACTGGTCAAAACGGGTTTAACAGAAAAGGCATTCCAGCGCAAAAGGCAAACTAAGGATTTCTCTTCTTCAATGGTTTATAATCACAAAAAAAGTCTCTAATCAAACTCAAGAGTCTTCCTTCAAAATAAAGTTCACTTTGCAAAAAACAAACAATTTTCCTTTTCTTTTTAGTAGATTTCCTGGGTCTTTACCCCCACAGTACCTCCACACAGCGCAGCAAATGAAAATAGTCCAATACCAAAGAATGAATAATCCAACCGCAAGAGTCTTCTCTTTAGCAGGTTTTTCAGAACATATAATCCACCCAGATCAGAGTCTGCAGCTTCTCTCCTACTCGCCACACTCTACTGAGAGCTCTGGTGTCATAAAAAGCCCTGTAGTTTCACTGCAGGAGATTGGCCACAGGTGTGCCTCATTAGGCAAATTACTATTTATTAGCATTTCTTTCTCCATTCTGTCGATAATGCATACTGTGTATGCGGATTAACAAATTCTGCGAATTTGTACATTGTGGTGTGTGTTTTTTTATTTTTCTAAAGTCTTTTTTATCTTCTTCAACTTTATTTTTCTTTTCTTTATCTGTAACGCTGCAGTAACACACAAATTTCCCCGTTGTGGGATCAATAAAGTTTATCTATTCTATTCTAATCAGTGTTCAGTGCCGGGTGAAATTCCTGGCAAGTTCCTGGCTCCACCAGCAGATGGAGCCATGCCAGGATACTGCTGTAGCCATCTCAAGGGGATGTAGCGCCCCTCCAGGACCCAGCCTCTCGTGACGTCACAATATGTAGTAGATAGATGCGTTTTTGGATTTATGTTTTTCTTTCACACTTTTCTTTCTACATTTTGTTAGTTCATCTGTGTTGTTTGTAGCTGAATCTGAGGAAAATTGTAATGTTTTATTTTCTTGTTTTATGGCAAGTTAATAACAATTGGAGAGAAGTTTTAACAGTTTTTTGAATCCTTTTCAAAAGGTGCAGTAATTTAGCAGAAAATGAATTAATAATAATTTGTTTTAATTAGTTTATAACTCAGTCAAATGGTTGTGTTTATGATCACATAATCATGATCATATTGGACAGAGTTTTTGTCTTCATGGGAAGCAGATTATTTTTTGATTAACGTATATAAGTCATTTTTAAGAAGTAAATGCTTCCAACTTCTCTTCTATTTTCTGTTTTCTTTAGCCTTTTATAAGAGTGAACTAATGATGGTTTGTGGGCTGTTTATCTGGACAAAAAAAGACATATAGGTTGAATCTTCAGCTTTGGAAAAAGTTATTGACATTTTACTCCACTTTATGAACCAAAAACTCATTGCTTTACCAAAAATGTGGTTAGTTGCAGCCCTAGTCATGTTTGCCAGAAGGAACAAAGCAAACAATGACACTACAGTCTGCTGACAGAAATATAAATAGACACGTTCCCTTTAAATCAGGAGCACAATACTGCTTCTTTAAAAAAAACTCACTTTTTTGTGTGTACATATGTCTGTGTTTACATAAAAGTGCATTCGCACACACAGAATGATATATTTGTGTATTTTATTTCGTTATGTTTTGTTGGCTACATACAGTATTTAAGCTTTTATATAAAAAAACATGCAATGCATAATAAAATACATAATAAAAATAAAGAACAGTAAACCAGAATGCTCTGTGACCTCAGAAGAATTTGTGCTTTTTTCAAAATGAGTAATTAGTCTCCTGTCTCCTTAATCAGCTGAAGTATTGAAAGCTTTTATTGGTTTACCTCCTGAATCCCCCGGTCAGAGTAACCTGAGCTCCCGGTAACACAGTGAGGACAGCTTCCTCCACGATCTCTGCGATTGCATCAGCTTCCGCTCTGGTGATGCACTGGTTGAGGTCATCATAATGTACCACACCTAAGACAAGAGGCTTTGTGCGCAAAGTAGATCCCTGCACGCACGCACGCACGCACGCACGCACGCACGCACGCACGCACAGACAGACAGACAGAGACAGACAGACAGACAGACAGACAGACAGAGACAGACAGAGACAGACAGACAGACAGACAGACAGACAGACAGACAGACAGACACACACACACACCTGCCTGCTGAACTTGGTTGAGTGGTTGACCTGAATCCTGTAACTGGTGCAGAGTGCAAATTCCATCTCTGAACCAGCGTTCAGCTGTCTTCACCCCGACTCCAAAAATACCTGTTAACAGCTGAAACACACAACCAACAGGAGCTGAGGCATCAAAGAACCAGTTTCTATGAAGGTGATGCCTGTGATGGCCAGGTGTGCTGCAGGTGAGTGACTGACAGCTAATGATTGACTCATACAATAAACTTCCAAAACTTTTTCAAGACTTTTTGTCATGACCAAACATACTCTAAATTAACTTTACATGAAAAATGTTTTCATGTAAAGTTTCATGTATTTTATATTTCACTTTGTTTTTCCTAAACTATGTTTTTTTTGTTTTGTTTTTTTATTTCCTTCTTAACATGTTTTTAATGTGTATTGGAGCGGTGTCATAAAGCATTAATTGTGTTAATTGTTCAGACTGTCTGAATTTAAGCACACATACTCTGCTATAGAGGTAATTGTGAAGCATTTTTCTCCAGGATTTTTCCTTTTGGGGTTTAATTATATTTCCAAAACATCAGGTTTTCTTTTGACAGTTGGGAGCCAACATGTGATCAATCTCTACAGCAAATAGCTGACGAACCTTCAGAGCTTTAAATCTCTCAGAGTTCTTTATAGATTCCACTTCCTTGGATGCTCCATGCTCCAACACATCCTGCAGGAACAATGTGGAGGGACAAATATCATCCAGTCTGAGCTGAATACAGTGAAGAGGAGAAGAGCTGCATGGTAACAGACCTTGATGACCCTCAATGAATGTTCTCCCAGACACGGCAGCCCTCTGAGCTGCTTCATGTGTGTGACCTCTGAGGGGAGAAACTTCAACACAGCGGCGGCACGGCAGAACGCCACACAGCGTCCATCCTCCTCACTTTGCTCAGCGTGCTCAGCCAAGAGGGTTAACGCCTCCTGAAACAGGAAACACATGATCTCCTCTGCTACCTACATGCCAGTATATAATAAGAACTGTATATGCAATATATATTTTATTATGTACTGTATATGTTGTAGTATGTGTTGTGTGGGGCAATGTCAAAACTGTGGCTGTAATCCTAAAAACTTGGTATCAGATAATTTAACTCTCTGAAAAAGTTAAATTGTTTAAGGAATCTTTCCACTCCAACATAAATAATGATAAAGAGTTGTCTTGCAGTGTGTGAGCTGCCGTTTAAGGGGATTGATATTAATGCAATTGTTATTTTTATGTTATTTTAAAGGTTTCAATTAAGTTGTTCAGCTTATAGGTCACATTAAAGATGGAAATAGTTGTTCAATTTATTTATCTTGGTGTCATTTGTTTGATTTACAAAAAACTGGCATTTTAACAGGGTTGTGTAGATTTCTTTTGTATCTATGCATCCACTGCATAATCTGCTGCAGGACCCACAGTTAGCTGCATGTTGTGGTTCTGCAGAGTTGTTCTTCTCTGGCAGGCAAAGGTTGGAACCGAAAACATCGGGATGTGAGATTCTTTTTTCTGCAGCTCCTGAAACACACCAAGAAAATAAAAAAATCTTTTGTAGAGAAAACATGAGTTTTACACATACACTTTTCATAGGTGAAACATTCATATACAAAACCCTTCAGCAACATGGTAATTCCTGCACTGTATTAAGGAAGATAATTTCAGACATAGGGACGTAAGTCTAGTGCTGATAGAGCCTATGCTTCCTTGTCTGACCTTTCAGGTCTGGACTTTGACTTGGCTTTCTAACACATGGATATTTTTAGTTTTGAACCATAGTAGTAGTATCGTTTTCTTTTGGAAGGAAAACTCCATTCCAGTCTCAGTTATTCCATACTCAGTACTGTTATACCTAAACTGAAAACATTAACTCACTGAACGATATTTATTTTTTTAAGCCGCAGGTGAAATTATCGCCTGCCTTACAAACTATATTTGTAAGGCAGGCGAGCCTTACAAACTGAGAGAAACTCCCTGAGAGATCCTCACTGACTTTACATCCCTTGCAGAAACAGGAACTGCACCATTTTATGTCACAATTTGTACAATCATTCAGTAGCAAAATTGGGTCCTTTCCATATAAATTGATCCTATTATTCTTTTAATTGCCTTGTGATGTGTATTGCGCTGTGTTGTTTTCCCTGTGTATTGTTTCTACAATTAAATTTCCTCTCATAAAAAAACTTGAACCTTAATACGCAGAGTGAAGCAAAAGTCAATCTAAATTGTTAAAAACAAAGTTGCTATCAACACTTAGTATAGTTTGAAGCTTAGACTGATTGTAATCAATCTTTTCTTTACACTCATCACACTCACCTGTAGTTTGTGTTTGTCCAGGACCTCCACCGGTCGTCCTGCAGCCATGCTCTCTGTGAACCAGCTGATGTCCAGAAGCTGAAGGTGTGTTAAACCTCGACCTCCAGGCTGAGAACGAAGCCACGTCTGGACCTCGTCCCCAGAGTTGTTTTCAGCGATAAGATGTGTCACATTTTCACTGTGGAAAACACAAATCAACATGACAAGGTTAGGCGTAAATGCAGGTTATGCTGTCCCACTGAGGCTGATATTAGTCCAGCCAAATGCTTTTAATTGATTAAAAATCAGTTTTTGCTTTCTGGACTTCTTCACTTATCTTTGATTTTGGTTTGGATTGTTTAAACATTTATTGGAATGAAACCATGTGACGGGTTAAGAGGCTAAATCCGTTTTTGATGCAGGTGTTAACAATGTTATTGTGAAATGTGTGCTAACAACACTGATGTTTATAAGATGATAACAGTAAAATATTGAATCTACTGTTTCATCTTTAAGATGTTTTGGATTTTAAAGTTTCCTATATTATCCACTTCAAATCTGCATTTGAAACAACTAAAGTTGCATATAAATGTGAGAAGAAAGTATTAAGTAAAATCTTGTGGTGGAATGTGATTAAGTGCATCTACTAAAATATTGTGCTTAAATTGAGTATTTCCTTTACTTTTTTAGCCAAATGGTGTGTCTGTTTTGAGTTTCTGAATTGCTTTTAGCTCTGAGTAAAGCATTTGAGTACTTCAAAGTCAATGTATAAAGTAGCATCACAGTTAAAGTGCACCGTACTGTTACCTGAACAGCTGCTCCACCTGAAATCCTTTCTGCCTTGCGAGCTCAGACAGAAAAGCCCTCCGACTGGACCCCATCTTCCTCTCCAACAAGAATAAAAACACTTCAGCGAACTTCCCGGTGATCCCAGTATTCCCGGTATTCCCGTTTTTTCCTGTATTCTCGACAGGGTATGAGCCGACTTTTCTTCTCTTTAAAGGCACCATAGTTCATTCTGCTGATGAAAATAAATACCAACCGTGTTTCTTATTTGTTAGAGATTCTCCATCACTTCCGCTTAGTAGTGTTTTGAATACTCATTGAATTTATGCTCTTTGAAAGCGACGTAATTTATGAATAATAATTCAGCTTCTGTCTGTTGGGGTAACCAACATTAACCGTTAACTGCACTGGCACCGGAAACAGCTGCAGGTTAGATGTGTTCCGGGCGGCGGATATAGGTTACATAAGTCCCGCCCTACTCGGCTTCGGATTGACTCATTCTGACGATGACGTTTCTCACGTCCACTCGCTGAAGAAACAGAAAGTGACGGCTGTTGATTTTTCTAGAAACTTTAACGAAACTTGCAGCAGTTTTAAAACAGAAACGGACTAAAAGAAAATTAAAAAAAAATATTCTCAATACAAGCCTTATGTAATAAACATATAATATGATAAAAAACGTTTTTATACTACAAATATGATTTAAAAAATCAAGCAAGAGCATATTTATAAATAAATACTTCACAACAGTGAAACTATAAAACACCAAACACATGACAAATACTTTTACTAAGAGAAGTGCAAATTTCTGCTCCATCAGTTGATAACAATTCATTTTTGTAGAATGAATTTATTTAACCTTTAACTTGCATTCATTCCAAAAACTCTAAAAACTACTCTGAATTAGTCTAAAATTCAATAAATCAATAAAAAATGTATTTAATATTTAAAAAGTATTTATGTTATAACTTTACTTATGCGGGCTCCCGAGTTCTTTTAACTACTTATGTTAAAACATTTTTTTTTACATTTATTACATTTCAACAAGGCAAATGAATGTACAAGGCAACATGGTTGTGCAGTGGATAATCACAGTATGCTGGAATTGGCTCCAGAAAAAAAAATAGGAAGAAAAATATCCTGATACCTTATCCTAACCCTAACCCTGACTAATCTTGAAATTTGTTCAGTTTTTTTTTATTTTTTTTTTTTTTATTAGTTTTATTTAATTTTAATAAATGAAGGCTGTGCACTGGATTGTTATTGATAGCAACAGTGAAGCTCAATCAGAAAGGTTGATTGGAGAAAAAGTGTGTCTAGATGAATATTAGTTATTTCATCAGTAACTACAATTCCCTGCATTTGAGGGCAGATTAGTGCCATTTGATGGAACAAAGTGATAAATTATGTCTCTAATTGTCAGAATTTTGTCATTAAAAATGCCCATGAAGTTAATACTGCTGAGATTTGTAGCATTTTTGTGATTTATAGAGATAGTCAGTGAAGCTAAAGTGGTAAAAAGGAACTTAGGTTTGTTTTTTGTTTTTTTTTTATTGAGGAGTAACGGGTCTGGCGTTAGGTAGGGCCTTTCTGTACTTTTTCAGATTCTTTTTCCATGCGTAGAGAGCTCCTTCCAATTCTCCTAAATGCCAGATTCCTTTGGGTTTTCGAGAGGTTAGCTTCAATTCAAAGGCACAAATCTATTTTGTTTAACTAACTTCTCTTTCAGAGGAGCGATGGTGTCAAGAGTTGTTCGCAGTAAACTTGGAGTGCACTTAACAAGTTCAGATTGACAAGCAGCAGCATAGAAATCTGCAGCTGTGGCGAGCCAAGGCAGTAAATTAAATACTGAGGGAATTACTTTCTGATATACAGTGGCTTGCGAAACTATTTGGCTCCCTTGAACTTTGTGACCTTTTGCCATATTTCAGGCTTCAAACATAAAGATATAAAACTGTAATTTCTTGTGAAGAATCAACAACAAGTGGGACACAATCATGAAGTGGAACACACTTATTGAATATTCTAAACTTTTTTAACAAATAAAAAACAAAAAATTGGGCGTGCAAAATCATTCAGCCCCATTGAGTTAATACTTTGTAGCGCCACCTTTTGCTGCGATTACAGCTGCAAGTCGCTTGGGGTATGTCTCTATCAGTTTTGCACATCGAGCAACTGATATTTTTGCCCATTCCTCCTTGCAAAACAGCTCGAGCTCAGTGAGGTTGGATGGAGAGCGTTTGTGAACAGCAGTTTTCAGTTCTTTCCACAGATTCTCAATTGGATTAAGGTCTGGACTTTGACTTGGTCATTCTAACACCTTGATATGGTTTTTGGTGAACCATGCCATTGTAGCTTTTGCTTTATGTTTTGGATCATTGTCTTTTTGGAAGACAAATCTCTGTCCCAGTCTCAGGTCTTTTGCGGACTCCATCAGGTTTTCTTCCAGAATGGTCCTGTATTTGGCTCCATCCATCTTCCCATCAATTTTAACCATCTTTCCTGTTCCTGCTGAAGATAAGCAGGCCCATACCATGATGCTGCCACCACCATGTTTGACAGTGGGGATGGTGTGTTGAGGGTGATGAGCTGTGCTGCTTTTACGCCAAACATAACGTCTTGCATTGTTGCCAAAAAGTTCGATTTTGGTCTCATCTGACCAGAGCACCTTCTTCCACATGTTTGGTGTGTCTCCCAGGTGGCTTGTGGCAAACTTTAAACGACACTTTTTATGGATATCTTTAAGAAATGGCTTCCTTCTTGCCACTCTTCCATAAAGGCCAGATTTGTGCAGTATACGACTGATTATTGTCCTATGGACAGATTCTCCCACCTCAGCTGTAGTCCTCTGCAGTTCATCCAGAGTGATCATGGACCTCTTGGCTGCATCTCTGATCAGTCATCGCCTTGTATGAGCTGAAAGTTTAGGGGGACGGCCAGATCTTGGTAGATTTACAGTGGTCTGATATTCCTTCCATTTCAATATTATTGCTTGCACAGTGCTCCTTGGGATGTTAAAAGCTTGGGAAATCTTTTTGTATCCAAATTCAGCTTTAAACTTCTCCACAACAGTATCTCGGACCTGCCTGGTGTGTTCCTTGTTCTTCATGATGCTCTCTGCACTTTAAACAGACCTCTGAGACTATCACAGGGCAGGTGCATTTATACAGAGACTTGATTACACACAGGTGGATTCCATTTATCATCGTTAGTCATTTAGGTCAACATTGAATCATTCAGAGATCCTCACTGAACTTCTGGACAGAGTTTATTGCACTGTAAGCAAAGGGGCTGAATGATTTTGCACGCCCAATTTTTCGTTTTTTATTTGTTTAAAATAATAAGTTTAAAATATCCAATAAAGTGTTCCACTTCATGATTGTGTCCCACTTGTTGTTGATTCTTCACAAGAAATTACAGTTTTATATCTTTATGTTTGAAGCCTGAAATGTGGCAAAAAATCACAAAGTTCAAGGGAGCCAAATAGTTTTGCAAGCCACTGTACAATACCGCCCACACATCAGGAAGCTAATTATTCATACACCAATGGCAAATGCCATCAGAGGGAAAATTGGGGTTAAGTATTTTGCCCAAGCACACAACGACATGGAACCAACCCTCTGACTGGCGGACGACTGCTCTACCTCTGAGCTACAGCCATCCACCAGAAGATGGGTACACTCTGGTCGTAAAGGGATGGACATGGTCAGCAACAATACTCAGGTAAACTATGGTGTTGCAACAATACCCAATTGGTTCGAAGGAGCCCAAAGTGCGCCAAGAAAATATTCCCCTACCATTACACTACCACCACCAGCCTGAACCTTTGATACAAAGCAAGATGGAGGATGGAGCAGGATACTTTCATGTTGTTGATGTCAAATTCTAACCCTACGATCCCTTTGCAATCGAATCGAGGCTCATCACACAGGGGAATGTTTTTTTTCCCAATTTTCTATTGTCCAATTTTGTTGATCCTGTGTAAATTGTGAAGTTGAAGTGGCAACCAGTGTGGTCTTCTACTGCTGTAGCCCAATCACATCAAGGTTGGATGTGTTGTGTGTTCAGAGATGCTCTTCTGCATACGTCATTGTAATGAGTGGTTATTTGGTTGCCTTTGTATCAGCTCCAACCAGTCTGAACATTCTCCTCTGACCTCTGGCATCAACAAGGCAAGGCATTTTTGCCTACAGAATTGCTCCTTACTGGATATTTTCTCTTTTTCAAACCATTCTCTGTAAACCCTAGATATGGTTTTGTGTGAAAATCCCAGTAGATCAGCAGTTTCTGGATTACTCAGTTATTGGATTACACCTTTGTTCCCCAATCTGTTGCCCAGTTTAAACTGCAGCAGATCAACCTGACCACGTCGACATACCCAAATGCATTGAGTGACTGCCATGTCATTGGCTGATTAGAAATTTGCCTTAACAAACAGTTGGACAGGTGTATGGTATAAGTAGCCGATGGATGTAAACTAAAATGTTGAACACAGGCTGTATGATATCAATGAGGTTAAATATATTGTATAATATAAACTATAAAGTATAAATATGGTTGAACAGACTGAATGATATGACAGAAAAATATAAAGATGCCTGTGCATTCCAACCTATATATTACAAATACCTTTGAACAGACTTTATAATATGAATACAGTTAAACAGACCAAACTATTATAAATAAAGTTGATCAGCATGTACTCAGTCGTGTCTCCTCCCCCTCAGACTGATCATGTGACCAAAAGCTCCTTTCTTCACTTCCTCAAACTCACATACAGTCCGGTTGCTGATAACACACACACACACACACACACACACACACACACACACACACCTACCCCATCTGCAGGAAACGAAACCAAGCCTCTGTCGTCTGTGTGTGTGTGTGTGTGTGTGTGTGTGTCAACAGCGGCAGCACTCGCTGCTCCGGTGGTCTAATGGCAGGTTTCAGCCTCCCCGCAGCCTTCCCAGCTCTCCCGCTGCTTTTCGCGCTGCTTACCTGCTGCGTCAGGTGCACAGCCGGCGCCAAACCGAGCAACATCATCCTCATCCTCGCCGACGACCAGGACGTTCTGCTGGGGGGGATGGTGAGTCTGTTCCCGGAAAACATGGTCAGCGACCCGATACCGCTTCCACGAGTTTATATCTTGTGTGACGACTTTACAGTATTTTAGTATTAAGTTTACCTCATAAGCCTTTTTGGTGATATTCAGATAAAAAAAAAGTACAAAAAGTGAAACAGATCAGTGAATCTGAACTTTTTCTTTTATTATTCTCCCATCAATCATCTCAAGACCCCTCATATTTATCTGCTGACTCTTTGGAGGGGCCTGATCTCTTGTTTGGGAACCAGTGGACTACCTAACTAGCTAAACTAACTACTGGCAGCTACAACAATAACATGCTGCTAAACACTATTATGGCAAATTATTATTTGATGATGTCATTAACATGTAAGATTTAGGAAACAAGTACTTTTACCTTAGTGTTTTAAATATATTTACTGCTAATAATTATGTACTAATTATGATTTTTCACACTGGACAGATAGATCAGCTGATAGATGGGATGATAAGTATTTCAGTAGTCTGCTGTCCTGTATAACTTGCAGATGGTCTGTTAATCCACAGAGGAACGTCATTACAAAATATTTTTTCTCTATTTCAGTTCAGTTTTTTGGAAGTTCAAACCAAACATGTTGTGTTTTTGTGTTATCATTATTATTATTATCATTATTAATAATCATTTTCAGATTGTTTTCATTATTTATTGGATTTGATTATTATTATTATTATTATTATTATTATTATTATTATGTTAGGGTTTCTCAGTACTCCAAAACTACTTGGCCTCTTCAAGGTTGTTGTTGCGAAGGATTGCTCTGGTCCAGGGACATTTCTAAGTGATCTTTAGACTACATCCTTAATGTTATATCATACAGAAACACAACCATCCTTATTTGCTTCATCTCAGCAACTGAATCACAAACCCTAATCAGGAATTAGTTCTGTCCTCTGAAAGAAAGTCTGGTCTTTCTCAGGATTGTTTATTTGCAGTTTGAGAGAATCCGTGAATCCATCTGTTTTTGTTTCTGTTCTGCAGATTCCTATGAAGAAAACAAAAGCGTTAATTGGAAATGCAGGAGCAACATTTGTAAATGCTGTAAGTATTTTTTTTTACCAGTGGTGGAATGAAAATATGTTGATTTACTCCAGTATTACTGTATTCTACATGAAGCTTCCATTGTATACCTCATTATTCTTCTACTTAATAACATTTCAGTAGGAAATATTAAATATTTTCTTCATATTTATTAGTTTAACTTTTCAGATTCAGCTTTTAGATAAAAACTGTGTTTAGTTATCGCTCCTTGTCATGTCTACAAGGGAAATATTCATGACGACATTCATGATCACAGTTCCAAAACTTGTCATGAAACCATGGATGGAAATAAAAAGGTTAAATATTGCTGTCTAACATTACCTCTAACATCAATGAGTCCATTAAACTTTTATTTGAGGCCCCAGATAAACTAGTCTAGACTTTTTGTTAACGGTACATTTTTGACCCCTGGATAACAAATAAAAATCTAACACAAGCTGTTTCAATTAAAGGAGCCTTAACACGAATACGATCTGAATAAAAGCCTGACATATAATGCCAGGGCAATAGTAGCAGATAAGCAAAATTCCAAATACCTGCATGAAAGAAGGTTTTGAGCATATGCAGTGTCAGTGTACTCATATTAACCGTGTGTCATGGCCATTTGGTGTTGTTCCTGCTTGACTTTTACTAAACGGCTGCTGCCGCACTGACTTTGGTTTGCACTTCATGCAATAATCTTAAATTCAGCTATAAAGCTGCAAATAATAAAATCAGATCCAGACTGGAGTTGATACACTAATTTACTTGATCTGATATTTTCAAATTTCTCCATCTGTTTATCCTTCGTTTGCCAAATCTCTTAATAAGTGGAATTTAGGTGTGGTTTGAAATGTCGAATATGATGAAAAAGTGTTTGGATAAAAAACAAAAAAAAAGATTTGTGGAGATCACGTGACCTGCATATGGCGACGCAAAGCTAAAACCTGAGCCCTGCTTGCAATCCGCCTAATTTTATGATTTTTCTAACAGCAAACTCAGATATTTAGTGCCAGGTCGTCTGTTATGTCAAGGCAGACAAAATTAGTTCACTCACGGGAGGAAGATCGTTCACCTACTAAAAAGAAGTTCAAAGTAATGTCAGTGATGTCGAAGGAAGATCTCGACAAGGCCGTGTTGGCTGCAGCTAAGCTAGCTCTTAGCGAGCAACGGCTGGAGCTCCAAGACCTAGTCAAGACATCCGTTGGAGAAGCTATAGAAGGCATGTTGACACCTCAGATAAATGAACTGAAAACTCAACTTGAGACTACTACTGACAAAATTTCAACCATTGGCCGCCAGATTGATCAACAGGAGCAATCCATAAAACGACTGGAATCTAGATGTGACCATATCCAAGCCTCAACTCGCTCTGACAAAGCAACGGTGCGCGGACTACAAGCAACAATCACTGAACTCTCCTCTAAGATAGCTGACATGGAGGACCGAAGTCGCCGATCCAATCTCCGCCTTGTCGGTTTGAAAGAAGGTGCTGAAGGAGGTGATGCCATTTCATTTCTAGAGACTAACATTCCGAAGTGGCTTCCATCACTGGTTGAATCGCCCATTAGCATAGAGCGAGCCCATCGCATCTACTCCCGCACGGGCAACAGCAACACACCTCGCACGCTAATTTTCAAACTGCTGAATTATCGGGACAGGCAGCTAATTCTAAAAGCTGCAAGAGCCACTGAATCCCTCCAACACGGCGAAAGCAGAATCAGCTTCTACCCTGACTACAGCTTGGAGACCACGAAGAAAAGAAAGGCATTCTCCGATGTTAAGAAGAAACTCAACTCCCACGGAATACAGTCTTTCCTGCGCTTCCCAGCCATACTCAAAGTGACCCACGGCCAACGAATGCTAGAATTCAAGTCTCCAGAGGAGGTCGAGCAGTTCCTACAATCTCTTCGTCCAGCATCAGCATCTACCGTCCCCCTCCCTGACCTGCAGCATCGGTATGATGGCCTTTCTCCAGAAAACAATATGGATATTACATCCCCACAACCAACGCCACAAGATCTCTCCTCCTGAACGAACGTCCCCCCCCCCTCTTTTTTTTTTCTCGACACCTGCCTCGACGAAAATGGACAATCAGGTATGCTAAAGCCACGGTTATCTGTTCAGCAAAACTGGCCAAGTTAGCATACGGGACAATTACACTAAAGGCCTATTGATTTTATGTTGAGCTTCACATTGTTTTAAGTTATGGACTCTTACTCCGTCAGATCTTATTCCAGGCCGTTACTTTAGATAGTCTATTTGTTTGCTTTATTCGCTTAGCTGCGAGTTACAGGTGGATAGCGCATCGCTATATGAGAGTCACGTCTCTTGCTATTCCCTTTTCCCACCAAACCAAAGGGATCTGTATTCCCTTGCGGTTTCCTCACTTCGTGTATATAGTTTTATTGTTTGCTGTGTTTTTGTGTTTTATGGCAGATCACAAACATTTTAGTTTTGAGTGCAAGACATCATGGACTATTATAGCAATGTGGATTTTTCTGGCATGTAGGTACCTGCTTATGTGGCATTGTGTTTATGCTAACGTTATCCGACACTTGGATAAAAAGCTTTGCTATGGTTGATCTGAACATACTTAGTTGGAACGTGCGGGGCTTGAACAGTCCTATTAAGCGAACACGGTGCCTTCAGTTCCTACACCACAATAATGCAGACGTCGCGTTAATTCAGGAATCGCATTTAAAACAAGAGGATGTTCATCGCTTTCAAAATAGGCGATTTAAAGTTATAGCTTGTTCCTGCGCAAATAATAAATCCAAGGGTGTAGTAATATTAGTTAAAAGATCCGCCCAAGTAACAGTGCATTTAACTGGGAACGACACAAGTGGTCGGTTTGCATATGCTGTCGTTAGCGTCAGTAGTATGAAGGTTCTTATCGCATCAGTCTACTCACCAAACGACTTTGATGAAAACTTTCTCAATGACATATCAAATACACTGCTCTCTTTTAAGGATTGTAGTTTATTTATAGGAGGGGATTTTAATGCAACTGTTAACCCTCTGTTGGATAGGTTGCCAGCTTCAAATTCTTTTCCTTCCTCCACCGTCGCCCTAAATCGTTTTATTGCAGAGCTAAATTTAGTGGATGTTTGGCGAGTTAGAAACAATAACACCAAAGCCTATAGTTTTTATTCAGCTCGTCATAAGTCCTTGTCTAGAATTGATTATATATTTATCAGTTCTAATCTGCTTGATCAGATATGTGAAGCAGATATTTTACCCAGACTAATATCTGATCACTCCCCACTCCAATGTCATATCAAACCATCATTGTCGCAGCCCAAATTTCGCAGGTGGCGCTTTAATGACTCTTTATTATACAATACTGAATTTATGGAGACCCTCCAAACGCAATTACAAGAATTTGTCAGCTTAAATAAAACAGAGTGCTCCAACCCACAAGTTCTGTGGGAGACCACAAAATGTTTTTTAAGAGGTTTTTGCATTGCATTCTCTTCCAAGTTGAAGTCGCAAAGTGTTAAAAGGATGTCACAATTGGAATCTGATATTAAAACACTAGAAAAACAGCAGTCTGAAAACTTCAGGGAGGATACAGACCTCGCTCTATCAGCTTTACGTGACGAGTATAACAGGCAGTCTATATCCAAGGCATCTTTTATTATACATAGAACTAGACAAACATATTATTATCAGGGGGACAGGCCTAGCCACTTACTTGCACTGAGACTAAAAGAAAACGAATCCAAATCGTGCATTGATGTAATCCGAATAGCAGAGGGCCAAATAGTCACCGATCCTATAGCCATCAGCCAAACATTTAAATCATTCTATGACAAATTGTACTCATCAGAGATCAAATTGGATAAAATATTGTGCAAGACTTTCTTGAATAATCTCCACCTACCTAAATTAAATGATTCAGACAGGGCACGCTTAGATGAACCAATCACATTGTCTGACGTACATGAGGCAGCTAGATCACTTCAGAGGGGGAAGTCTCCAGGCATAGATGGAATTCCGCCAGAATTGTATCTTGCAGTTTGGGAGATTGTTGGCCCATTGATACTTGATTCTATTAAATTTGCTATTAAAGAAGGGTCTTTCCACAGGGACCAGAAACTAGCTATTATTTCATTACTATTGAAAAAAAACAAAGACCCTTTGGATTGCTCCAGCTTCAGACCCATTTCATTAATCTGTGCTGATGTCAAAATTTTTGCAAAGGCTTTGGTTTTGAGATTAGAACCCCTTACAAATAAACTTGTTAACTATGACCAAACAGGGTTCATCAAAGGGCGCATGGCATCAGACAACCTACGAAGGTTACTTCATATAATTAATCTAGCTGATGCCTCCCAGGAATCCACTGCCGTGTTCTCACTCGACGCAGAAAAGGCATTCGATCGCCTTGAATGGGAATACCTGTGGGTACTTTTGGAGCACTACGGGTTTGGGGAAAAATTCATTGGGATGGTTAAGACTCTCTACTGCTCTCCAACTGCCTCTGTGCTAACTGGTTATTGCAAATCCTCCCCCTTTGAACTTCAGCGAGGTACAAGGCAGGGGTGTCCCCTCTCTCCCCTGCTCTTTGCTCTCTCCTTAGAACCCCTTGCACAGGCTGTCAGACAAAGCCAATCTATCTCACCAGTCTCATTATTTGGCACCTCCCATCACATCTCACTGTACGCCGACGACATTTTGCTTTATCTGTCAAATGCAAATCAATCAGTTCCCCATGTATTACATTTATTTGATAAATTTCACGACCTGTCTGGCTACAAAATAAACTGGGCCAAATCTGCATTAATGCCAATTGGTCCTGAAGAAGACATGGTCTCACTACCCTCATTTATTCCAATTGTGACCTCCTTTGTTTACCTAGGCATTAAAATCAGTGGTTCCCTGGCAAACATTCTGCGAGATAACTACTCTGAGCTCACACAGAAAATAACGGCAGATCTTCAAAGATGGAGCTCTCTAAAAATCTCTATGCAAGCGAGAGTTACTATTCTTAAAATGAACCTTCTGCCACGTTTTAATTTCCTATTTTTTATGCTACCTATGCAACCACCTCCAAATTTTTTTGAGAATGCGCACTCACAATTTTCTAAGTTTATTTGGGCTGGTAAGCGGGCTAGGATTCGTCTCGCTACTCTACAACGACCTAAAGAAGAGGGTGGGCTAGCTGTCCCTGATCTAAAACTCTATTTTCTTGCATTCCAGATCAGATCTATACATATCTGGATGGATCAAGGATCACAGATCCCATGGCGATCGTTAGAAGCCAGGTTGACCTATCCCAACCGTCCCACAGACATACCTTTCATAAAGATAGGACGGAAAACTACACTGAGATTCGGTAGTATCCTCTCCTCTACTCTGAGAGCTTGGCATAATGCAGAAAAGATACTGGGCGGTCCATTCAAATTTACTTTGTCCTCCCCTTTATGGAACAACCCTTGTTTAACATCAGGCAAGCAACCTTTTACATCCCCTATATGGTCATCTAAAGGCATCCACATACTCAATGACATTTGTGATAATGGCACCTTACGCACGTTCCAAGATCTTCAATGTCAGTACACTCTCCCAGGCTCATCTTATTTCTTATATCTCCAGCTCAGATCCGCAATGAAGGCTTATGGAGTACCCTGGCACTCATTACGCTCACATCCCCTATCCACTTATGTTTGTCCTAGTGGTAGTTCACGAGGCCTGGTCACAAAACTATATAACCTCCTAATAATGAACTCCATGAAACCACTCCCTGTTATGTCAATATGGGATAGGGAACTTAGATCAATGGGTGTTCAGCCTGACTGGGAGGAGATATGGTCCAATCTACCATTAACATCTAAGTGCTTAGCACACCAACTAATCCATTATAAGATGATTCACAAAGCTTACACAACACCATACATACGTTTTAAAATGAATCTCTCCCAAAGTCCATATTGCAGTCTTTGCCAGAATTCCACAGGCACCTTTCTTCACATGTTTTGGGATTGTCCCACCATAATTTTGTTTTGGAAATATGTTATTGACATGCTATCCAAGTTTCTTGATATCACTCTTGTGTTGGATCCTGGCCTCTGTTTGTTAAATGATGATTCCTCGCTTGGACTATCCTTACGTGAAAAACGTCTGGTATTTGCAGGCTTCACTGCTGCCAAAAAGACAATCCTCCAGCTGTGGTTTAAGCCTGATATTAGTTTAGAATGTTACTGGATTAGATCTTTACTTGACATTGCATCATTAGAGGAAACCACAGCTCGACTGAATAAGGCTAGTTTACCTACAGTAAATGCATGGAGGGGACTTTGTTCGGCAATCAATGACACTCTATGCAGTTAAACTCTTCCTTTATATGATGTCCTTGCTATGTCTTTTTTTGTTTGTTTGTTTTGTTTTGTTTTGATTATTTGATCTGCCCTTTATTTTATTTTATTCTTGTGTGCACTTTCAAGATGTATTTGTTGTGCATATTCTTCTGAAAGTGCAAATAAAAAGTATAATCATAAAAAAAAAAAAAAGATTTGTGTAGTTGGGGCCTGAGACTGTGTTTCATAGCAAACCCCAAAATATGACATATAGGCGATTTAAAAAATCAAACAAACATGTTCAGCAGAAAGCCAAAAGGATTATTCTGCTATAACGTGTCTTTTCTTAAGTATTGTGTATTTTTTTAATGCTTATGTGTAATTCTGTGTTTCACCTGCATCACAGTAAAGCAGAGGTGGGGATGCTGTGGAGCAACCTAATTTCCCCATTCAGCATCAATGACTCTTTAATCACAGAAAAAGGGGAGGACCGTAAGGTTGTTCTTATCTATAAGAGCTATAATTTGTCTTTTAACTTGAAATCCTGCAAACATATTCCAGCAGAGCTCCACAATATAAACAAAGCTGAAGATGTGAATATATGTTGATAAATATATAATGTATTTAAGTCCTTTTTTATTTCCCTTCCTCGTAAAATCCTTTAAAAGTGAGGGAGAAAGGTGCAGGTTTCTAGTATTTCTTTAAAATCAAAGATAAATCTACAAGAAATTCAGTTTGTGCAGTATAACTTAAAGATGCATATTATGACATTGACATTTTTCAGCAGATTGCGAGTACTTTTTCATCCGCTGTGTTCTAACACATGATGATCACGCTCTGTTACAATGTTGAAACTGTCATCATCTTTTCCCTCGCTGTTCCTCTTGTCATCTTCCTCAATCTTCATTTTTACTTCCTTCTTCTTGTGAAGTTCACAGTCACGCCACTGTGCTGCCCGAGCAGGAGCAGCGTCCTGACGGGTCAGTACCCCCACAACCACGAGGTGAGGAACAACTCCCTGTCTGGGAACTGCTCCAGCCCTCTGTGGCAGAAAGGCCCAGAGGCTGCGGCCTTCCCCATCTACCTCAACAAACAGAAGTACCAGACGTTCTTCGCTGGGAAATATCTTAACCAGGTAACATTGCATAAACATAATGACACATACAACATGTCATTTTAGCAGCCAGATTCTGTAATATATAAGAGCAAACAGAATAAAGCATTTTCATGGTAATAATCTGTCTTTCTCTGAGACATTATAGAGTCACTACCTGAGCTAATGCTAAGGCTAGCAACAACTTTACAAAGCTTCTTTAATGGAGGCGCATTGCTCAAAAAAGTGCAAAACAAATATCTTCTCAGAGTGTTAACTCACACAAGGATTTTTCAATTTGTTCTTAGTAACTTCATTTATACAGTAATGTTACAGTTATGTTTTAATCTTTTAAATTTGGATTTTGTTCTAGTGTAGTAAATGATGTCGCTGAATAGTTGTAGTCAGATTTTTTTCTTGACAAATAAACCCTGGTTGCTCAGGGTCCTTATAATAACTAATTTTTGTGTCATCAGTATGGGAAGAAAGAAGCAGGAGATGTTGACCATGTCCCGCTGGGCTGGGACCAATGGCATGCACTGGTGAGTC
Organism: Eupleurogrammus muticus; assembly: GCA_036785175.1. Taxonomy (NCBI): domain Eukaryota; kingdom Metazoa; phylum Chordata; class Actinopteri; order Scombriformes; family Trichiuridae; genus Eupleurogrammus; species Eupleurogrammus muticus. The sequence goes on along the minus strand of JAYKQN010000013.1, from coordinate 1,841,629 downwards.
TCACACACACACACATATTTACACACAAATACTCAAATAACCCTTTTTCATATTTTACATGTTTTTGTTGTTGCTGCAGGTGGGGAACTCCCAGTACTACAACTACACGCTGTCCGTCAATGGAAAAGAGGAGAAGCACAAAGACTCTTATGAGAAGGATTATCTTACCGACCTCATAGTAAGAAACCGTCTCCTCGTGACTCGTAATCATTGCAGTTACTCCTGCACAAACTGAACCTGTGATCAGCAGTAATTCTGTAAGAGCTGCTATTGTCATGATACGTCTTGTAAGTTGTCGCCTGACAAGTTATTTATCAACTACTGTGAATGCAAGAAACAAGAAAACCCAGTGATGTGGGATGATTATGTTAATGTGTTTTTTTGTGACTGTAAAATGTTTCATGTCCTCCTATTCGGGAGCCATGTGACATGATTTTGCAATTTATCATGATCAGCTGACAGAATGTTTATGAGAACCTAACTTTCCTTTTATCAGCTGCTGCTGATGAACTGCAGCGTCAGTACTGCAATGTTCAGAGAAGGAACAGTAGAAAGTTCATTCACTGCCAGATAAACAATTGCAACCTGGTTAAGAAGCAGCAAACTTATACATTGAGTATTGTCCATTAAAAGGACAATGCAGGTTAATGAACATTTCAGTTTATGGAACAAGAATGTAAACACACCAGGTTTTAGCCAACAGCTTATTTTATATCTGTTGCCTGATGTTATCTTACAGATTTACATGAAAAAACAAGCAATTTCAGTTCTTCCTTTCATACAACAGGAAAATACATGCATTTTCAACAAGCAACTGAACTCTTTAAGTTTGGTTGAAGACTTTTCATCTCTCATCCAACAGCATATTCAATTCAGAGATTATTGCTAGGGAACTCAGGAATTTAAATGTCAGAGTATAAAACCAAATGACATGACCACACCTCAGAAACTGGGGAGTAATTTTCATAGGGAGAGCTTCCAGTACAGCATTGTACATTGTTCGAGCTGACAAATTATTTTTTAGGCTTCCACCTCCTTCCACCTCCTTCTTAGTGAAGGTATCTCTAAGTCAGTGCTTCTCCAATGCCCCTAACATTCTAGGGAGTTTAATTCTGTATTTTTTTATTTAATTAATCAGGAGTAATAGTGTGAAGTTTGGTGTGTGTCAGAGCTGCTGAGGAGAAGATTTGTGGGTCAGAGTTTGCAAACAGCATCTAAAGATTGGCATTGCGGGATAAACATGACACATCTTTTCAGTTATTTTTGTCAATTCTTGTTTCAGACGAACCGCTCTCTTCACTTCCTGGATGACCGGAGCCCACAGCACCCGTTCTTCCTGATGCTGGCTCCTCCAGCTCCTCACTCTCCCTGGACAGCGGCGCCTCAGTACAACAAAGAGTTCGGCGACATCAAAGCTCCTCGAGATGGCAGCTTCAACAAACCAGGGAAGGTTTGTTCCAACATTATTAAATAAGCAGATATAAGATGTAAACACATTTGTGGAGATACAAACAAGAAAAAGAGAAAACATTTTCATTAAAGGTGCAGTTAGACAGATTTATCAGCAGCTACAGCACAGAATTGGCAGAAATGGAATAAAAATATTTTTAAAATATGTTTTAATGAGTATAGGTCAAAATAAGTATCTTGTGTTTTTTATTACGTTAAATTGAGTTGTTTTATCTTCATATTTTTAGATGACATAACAGACACAACACATGGTGTGTTATGATTCTGGGTGGGTTTATTTTTTATTAATTCTTTTGTCTATTATTCTATGATTTTTGAAATACCTGAAAGTATTTATATTAGCCACATAATATGTATAAACTGATAAATAAGCAGGTATAGAAAATGACTGACTGACATTTAGAAACCAAAAAAATACCTTTTCAAACAAACAAACATATAAATGCAACACTTTTTTTGCTCCCTTTTTTGTGATGAACTTGAAAACACCAAAACATTTTGTACATACACAAAATAAGCATATCTCTCAAATATTGTTCACAAAAAGTAGACCAACATTCCGCAATCAACAACGTGATCAACTCTATGAAGGAGATGAGTTGCACTGCATGAGGCAAATGGTGGTCACATCAGATCCTGACTGGTCTTCTGAGTGTCCAGATCCCCAATAAAACTAAAATGGTTCAGAGTGGCCTTTTATTGTGGTCAGTCTAAGTGTAAGTCTACCTGTAATAATCATGCTGTCTATCCAGCATCTTGATATGCCATAGCTGTAAAGTGGGATGCATTATCTGTAACAGGAGTTCTGGCATGAGCGTGGGAAGAAAAAGTGATGAAGAAGTCTAGAGCAGGAAGAAAAGATCTTATTGAACTTTTCTTTAACTGTAAGATTTGCTCTTCTTTTTTCTGTGTCTGTTGTTCAGGACAAACACTGGCTACTGCGTCAGCCACTCAACCCCATGCCGGACAGCTCTCTCACCTTCCTGGATAATGCTTACAGGAAGAGGTACAGCTGCTAAACATTCCTGTTTTTCCACAAATATGTTTGCAACAGAATGATGTTTTGTGGTAGTTGTAACTGATCTTCCTCACACACTGCAGGTGGCAGACGCTGCTCTCTGTTGACGACATGGTGGAGAAACTTGTGAAGAAACTTGACAGCATAAAGGAGCTGAACAACACATACATCATCTACACGTCAGATAACGGCTACCACACAGGTCTGCTGCACTTAAAGAGATAGTTTGGAATTTTAGACTTTTAGCCCTATTTCCCACTTTTCTGCCACATATCTGCAGCATAGAGACATAATGTTTTACTGATCCTCCACTATTGATCTTTGTAGTGATTTTCAATATAATGCTAGTTCAGATTTAGCAGCTGTTTCCCAAACATCAAACTCATTGCATCCTGTAGTTTATAGATGACTCGCCAACTGAAGCTGGATTTGTTCTGGAACTATTTTGCAATCCACAGTACAGCTCTAGTAAACCTCTGCCGCTCTGTCACAAATAGAAGCAAACGCTGATTTTCAAACCTTTTCAAAGCAAGAACCGATGAATAAAATGCGAAACCTGATATGGTGCAGATGACTGAAATGGTACAATTACACAGTGACCTCATGACAGGCTTTATTCAGTTTCTTAAAATGTTTTTTCCTAGTAGGATTCAAATCTGCATGGTGAACTAACATTATACTGGAAATCACTACACAGATCAATACTAGAGGATTAGTGAAATTATGTCGTCATATGTCAGATATATGGCAGGAACTTGGGAAATGGGACCAGATGTCAAAAATATTGAACTATCATTTGAAGGGGGGAGTTCAGTATTTCAATAGTCTTAAATCAGCAGTGACAGAAGTTTTCTGAGAAGTGAGGAATCTGCCTGCATGTGACTGTGACTCAAAACCTGTTCATCTATTCCACTGTAACCTAAGTAATTTCAGTGTCCAGTGCCCGATGGTGGCTCTACACAACACCAAACCTAACATTTTAGCCTCTAACTCAGAATCATAACTCTTATTTCCTAGATTAGATCCAAATCTGTTTTTTCATCAATCCTCCTCAAATTTTGAACAATCAGCACCGAACATGGTTCAGAACTGTGCAGGAAGAAAAAGGTTAATATTTCATTTTGTAGATGTTGTCTTCACCTGTTGTCTCTGCTCTAGGTCAGTTCTCTCTACCCATTGATAAGCGGCAGCTGTATGACTTTGACATCAGGATCCCGCTCATGGTGCGAGGTCCTGGCATCAAGCCAAACCAGACACTGCAGGTCAGACATACACACGCACACACACACACACACACACACACACACACACTTGTGCAGTTACAGTGAAGAAAACAAGTATTTGAAGTTGTTAGCTGCATAAAGACACCTGTCCACCCCATACAATCAGCAAGACTTTAACTTGTAACATGGCGAAGACCAAAGAGCTGTCCAACGACACAAGAGAGAAAATTGTACACCTCCACAAGGCTGGAAAGGGCTACGGAGCAATTGCCAAGCAACTTGGTGAAGAAAAGATCCACTGTTGGAGCAATCATTAGAAAATGGAAGAAGCTAAACATGACGGTCAATCTCAATCGGAGTGGAGCCCCATGCAAGATATCACCTCGTGGGGTCTCAATGATTCTAAGAAAGGTGAGGAATCAGCCCGGAACTACACGACAGGAGTTGGTCAATGACCTGAAAAGAACTGGGACCAACGTGTCCAAGGTTACTGTAGGTAATACACTAAGACGTCATGATTTGAAATCATGCATGGCACGAAAGGTTCCCCTGCTTAAATCAGCACATGTCAAGGCCTGTCTTAAGTTTGGGGCCTTGACCATTTGGATGATACAGAGGAGTCATGGGAGAAAGTTTTGTGGTCAGATGAGACCAAAATAGAACTTTTTGGTCATAATTCCACTAAGCGTGTTTGGAGGAAGAAGAAAGAATGGTACGATCCGAAGAACACCATCCCTACTGTGAAGCATGGGGGTGGTAGCATCATGCTTTGGGGGTGTTTTTCTGCACATGGGACAGGACGAGTGCACTGCATTAAAGAGAGGATGACTGGGGCCGTGTATTGTGAGATTTTGGGGAACAACCTCCTTCCCTCAGTCTGAGCATTGAAGATGGGTCGTGGCTCCGTCTTCCAACACGACAACGACCCATGTTTCTCCGCGACAGCCCAGAAACCTGACTGATCTAGAGAAGATCTGTGTGGAGGAGTGGGCCAGGATCCCTCCTGCAGTATGTGCAAACCTGGTGAAAAAACTACAGGAAATGTTTGACCTCTGTAATAGCAAACAAAGGCTACTGTACCAAATATTAACATTCATTTTCTCAGGTGTTCAAATACTTATTTGCCGCTATATCACACGAATAAATCATTAAAAAATCATGCATTGTGATTTCTTGATTTTTCTTTTTAGTTTATCTCTCTCACAGTGGACATGCACCTACGATGACAATTTCAGACCCCTCCATGATTTCTAAGTGGGAGAAATAGCAAAATAGCAGGGTTTTCAAATACTTGTTTTCTTCACTGTATTAAGTTGTGATCATTTCTCTCTTCTTGTTGCTGTTAGGCTCCGGTGTTGAATATCGACCTGGCCCCGACCATCCTGGACATTTCTGGGCTCAACCTGTCGTCTGTGAATGTGGACGGACAGTCGTTCTTCCCTCAGATGGTTCTGCTGAGGTTTTTCTAAATGTTTTTTTTTTTTCTTTGACCTTCACTTACCTTTCTATACATTTGATTATTAGGCTCCTTCACTGCGTAAAGGTTCTGCTCGTCCCTTCTTCCTGGTTGAATACACCGGAGAGGGACATCCAACACCGGACCCTTCCTGCCCCAAACTTGGTCCTGGACTATCTGTGAGTAACAGCCCCCAGAATAAAATGTCCAGTAGTCAATCAACACAAAATTAAGCAGAATTGTAATTTTCATAATAATAAAATTCCAAATATTTGCTGGTTGCAGATGATTTAAAGCTTTTTAACTGAATATTTGGGGATTTTTGACATATAAACAGAAAACAATAAAGATGACAAGTATTTTTACAATTTTCTGCTTTTTTTATTAATTATTATCAAATTTTCATTTGATTATTGATAATAAATTTGCCTTGCATAGAATTTTTCAAACTTTTCTCTATGCATTAGCAGTTTGCATTAGCTATGTATGTGTACATGTGTGTATGTGCGTGGATATGTATGTGTGTGTATATATATATGTAAATATGTGTGTATGTATGTAGGTATGTATGCGCATGTATATATGCTTTGCTTATGCATACTTTTTTTTCTTGCTATTTAATAGTATTTTTTCTCCATTCTTATGTCCATAATGCAGAGTGTGTATGCAGATCAACAAATTCTTCAAATTTTGTACATAGTGTTTTGTGTTTTTAATTTTTATAGCTTTTATTTTCTTTAGCTTTTATTTTCTTTTCTTTTTCTATACTCTGTACACTGCAGTAACAAACAAATTTCCCTGTTGTGGGATCAATAAAGTCATATCTTATCTTATCTTATTTTTGGACACAAATGAACATTCACTGATTTGATAAGTGCTGACACATTTAGATGAGGAGTCACTGACTCCTACAACTTTCAGGAATTTCTTCACTGCAACACTCCTGATTCTTACTATTAACTTCTTCCTATAAAGCTGCAGCAGCTCCAGGAGCAAGACTTGGCCTGATTTAGATCAACAGAAAATGAAAGTGAATTATACCTACAGGAGGCAATAATCTGTAAAATAATGGAAACTGTTCTGACAAAAATTGTTGTCTAACTAACTTAACCTTTGACTTTTAGCAATGTTTCCCAAACTGTGTGTGTGAAGACGCCTACAACAACACGTATGCCTGCGTCAGGACCCTTGACAGCCAAAACAACCTGCAGTACTGCGAGTTTGCCGACAGCGAGGTAAACAACACATGGTTAACAGTTCAGGAATTGCAGCATAACTCGGTGTGTGATACGATCAGAATACTTGGTGATGACATCATAAATAATAACAAAAAAACTCTCAAAGGCAAATGGCATTAACTCTATACTCATTCACACAAATTGCTGTGTTGTGACCTGCAGAGTCTGGTAATTCTCTGTAGGTTCATCACTACCACACACGTACACACTCCACACATTACAATAATTGATCATATTAGAGCAGAATAAGATTCCATTATGATTAAGATCAAGAAGCAGAAAAAAACAAAGATAAGATCCAATGGAACTGCTTTAAGGCTTCAACAATGAAATCGATTTTAAAATCAATCAGATTTTTCCTCATCGCTATGGCAACATATCAAACATACAAATCTAAATGAGCATCATTTATTTCTGTAAATGTCCTGTGAGGAACATTAGGTCTCCTTAAAGTGCCACTACATCACTGAACAGGCTCCATAGGCTTATGCTTGTTCCCTCCTGTGTCCCCAGTCCTTTGTGGAGGTATACAACTTGACCTCAGATCCCCACCAGCTGGAGAACATAGTGAAGAAGTTGGATCCCACCATCCTGCAGGCAATGAACCAGCGGCTCATCAAGCTGCAGTCTTGCGTTGGTGACAGCTGCCGAGACGTCAAATGAAGCAGAGCTGGAGTTTCACAGACAGCAGCCACCAGTCACTCACAGCAGCGGATAGAAGCTCAGGTGTGGATAATAAAATGACTTCTAGATGAGTGTAGCTGCTGCTTGTGTTTTTGCTGGATCACTGTCACACAACCGCTGAATCTACGTTCATGTTATTATTAACACCTGAGTTGTTCTACCCAGACTCGGACGTCATGTGGTATTTTCGTAATTCAAGTACGTTTTTGTTATGTCTATAAAAGGTTGTCTTCAAATGACTTTTTTTATCCTGATCACAGTCCCAAAACGATCTAAAGATTATTTTCTCAAAGAGTAAAATCTGATATTTGATTGCAGCTCCTAAATAAAGAAGATAATTTATGATAAGGTTGTTATCAGACTAAATAGGCAAAAATGCTGTGAGATACAAAGTTAAAGGGGACCAAATATCAAAAATAAATTTTCTGCTGCTTTTTTCCTTGTTCTGGTAACAGATGCTTCATTTGTATTTGTAAAATCAACAGACAGTCTTTGTGATCATAAACTGATTATTTTATCATCAGTTGAAGGATCGCTGGTCGACACTTTATGAGCCATGATATAATTTCATATTCTGCTACAACTACAGGCCTGTGGTGACAGTGTCTTCTTTTCTACCACATGAAGTTGACTACTATGACAAGTTAAAATCTCTGGTGTGAAGAGGGTTTATTTTTTTCTGACCTGTACACGCATACTCTTTCGGAAGCTAACGATCCTATTAAAGTCCTTTCTGCATTTGCACCTGCAGACCATGTTATTCAGGAGTGACATGTTTGTGCTCATAAAGTGGACCATAAACTTACTGTTTTTTGTTTTACAATGTTCCGGGTTCACAACACCACATCAACAATTTCTCATCCCAGATGCACCAGTTGACACATGTGGTGAGTTTTATTTGCTGGAACACTGTAGCTGTCTGCTTGAGTAGTAGTTTGGGTTTTTAGAAAAGATGCTTGGATGTTAGATTTATGTTGAGATTTAGATGAGAAGATTGATGCCATGCTTGTGTTTGCAGAGCAAAGCACTTAAGCTTAGCACAAAGACTGGAAACAGGAACGTCTAGTACTGTATAAACCCACAAGTAACATTAAATCTCATTATTTATCACAATACCTGATTTCTAATTCACACTATGATTATTGAGTATGAAAGTTGCTGAAAGGTATATTTAGTAAGTTTTCCCCCTTTTTCTGTCCACATGCTAAGCTAACAGCTGCAGATTGACCCTACAGACATGAGTAGTATAATTTTTCAGATTTAACTGTCTGCATGAAACCAAAGTCATTACAGCTCTGTTTTCCTTGAAGTTCACAAATCTTCTCCTTGGGTCCATGTGAAGTTGTGATGTCACTAACAAGATAACTAAAAAAAAGTCTCAATTTTGCTTCGTAACAAGGTAATCAAAATAATCTTCATTTTGCTTTTTATCTGTCTAAATAATATTAATGAACCTCTTCTCTGATTGGATTTGGATAGTTGTAAATGGGTGGTGGGTAGCGACTGTATAGTTGTGACATCACAACTTTTCTGACAGCTTGTTTTAAGAGAAGCTATGTGAATTTCTGAGAAACCTGGGACACTATTTATAAAACACCTCGACCTACTCAAAAAGATAATAATCTTTCTGCCACATGAGACTTTTAAACATACTGTATTTTCCAATGTTGGTTGTGGGAAATATTTTTTCCATATAGTGGCTCAAATTTAATGAACACAATTTTTTTTTAAATGACACCTGATGCAACAGCACACCTGATGTTTATATTTAATCATATTTTAAGTTGTGTATTACAAATAGTAAAGAGCCTTCTTTTAAAGAAGAGTAAAGTGCTGTGATTTTGAGAAGTGTTTTCTAATTGTGAAGAATTCATCAAGGGAAATGAAAGCTTTAACCTTGTGTGCCTTGCCTTGTGTTGCACTGATGTGGTGCACGTGCCTTTGAATGTGAATGTGTTTGCACTGTGATGAAATTATTAAAATGAATCAAACAAGGATTTTAATGTTGGTTCTAAAGCATTTTACACACAAATGGAAAGTAATTAAGTGCATTTAATTAATTTATTCTAAGTACTATTTTTCTATATACTATACATAAGTACTACTTTACCTGTGTAATCATCTTAAGATTGTTTTACTTTTCATATCAATACATTAACATTGATTAGTTTGTTGTTTGAGTTGCTCAACAGTTTGAGCTTTTAACAAATAGCACCATTTTTATTGCAGAAACTGCAAAAAGTTCTTAACATGATCTTGCTATTGCTGTTAGCACGAAGCCTGATGAGGTATGTTGCGCCAGGGCTTTTCAACATTGCAATTTGATTTAATCCAAAATATGACACATTTTACTAAATCATGAGAATATATTTTTTCCCAATTAAGTAAACTTAATTTTACTGCTTAACTTAGTTTAGAGCTCCAGATCATTCCCACCCAATCCAATACATGGATTTTTTCTTATTCCTATTCCGGACTGATTTTAGTTCCTAACTCGTCCTAGAGCTTGGAGAGGATCCAAACAAATGATATCATGTAGAATCTTAATTGGGAATGGTATGCTGTTATTTTTATCTGCAAAATATTTACAAATAATTCACAAGATTTCTTATAGGGAAGAAATGGGTCGATTTAAAAAAAAAAAAATGTATTGCTTGGGTGTATTTTCACCTAGAGTGTTGTGTATTATGTATTCAATCAATCAACATGGTTATTTTTGCAGAATTTGTTAGTTTATAATGGGAGCCTTCAGAACAAAATGTTGATTATTCATTTAAACATACATATATATTCCACTCTCCTGGCCACATTTTACAAGTCAAAACTCAAATGGGAGACCAGTGAAGTGGAAGAAAACAAACACATACACACAATGAATCACAGAAGATGCACTGACACTGACACTGCACTGACAGAATGATGCAGGTTAGCATATCTATAAGAAGCTTAAGGAAAAAAAAAGATGGAATTGTAATGTATGCTCCTTGTATATTATATCATATTTACTGGTATTATTCACAAAGACTTGACTCTGAACATGAAGCCTATACTTTTAAGAAATTGAAATAGAATTACTTTATAGGTATGAGCTGTGATGTGAACGTCTTGCATTGTTGCCAAAAAGTTCGATTTTGGTCTCATCTGACCAGAGCACCTTCTTCCACATGTTTGGTGTGTCTCCCAGGTGGCTTGTGGCAAACTTTATGGATATATTTAAGAAATGGCTTCCTTCTTGCCACTCTTCCATAAAGGCCAGGTTTGTGCAGTATATGACTGATTGTTGTCCTATGGACAGATTCTCCCACCTCAGCTGTAGACCTCTGCAGTTCATCCAGAGTGATCATGGGCCTCTTGGCTGCATCTCTGATCAGTCTTCTCCTTGTATGAGCTGAAAGTTTAGGGGGACGGCCAGATCTTGGTAGATTTACAGTGGTCTGATACTCCTTCCATTTCAATATTATTGCTTGCACAGTGCTCCTTGGGATGTTTAAAGCTTGGGAAATCTTGTTGTATCCAAATCCAGCTTTAAACTTCTCCACAACAGTATCTCGGACCTGCCTGGTGTGTTCCTTGTTCTTCATGATGCTCTCTGCACTTTAAACAGACCTCTGAGACTATCACAGTGCAGGTGCATTTACACAGAGACTTGATTACACACAGGTGGATTCCATTTATCATCGTTAGTCATTTAGGTCAACATTGAATCATTCAGAGATCCTCACTGAACTTCTGGACAGAGTTTATTGCACTGAAAGTAAAGGTGCTGAATGATTTTTCACGCCCAATTTTTTATTTGTTAAAAAAGTTTAAAATATCCAATAAAGTGTTCCACTTCATGATTGTGTCCCACTTGTTGATTCTTCACAAGAAATTACAGTTTTATATCTTTATGTTTGAAGCCCGAAATGTGGCAAAAGGTCACAAAGTTCAAGGGAGCCAAATAGTTTCGCAAGCCACTGTACATGTGGTCTGACATGATGTGTTAGTAAGCAGAAGAAAGAGGAAGTCTTTCTTTTCATGTGTTCAGCCTCAACATGAAATGAATCTTTAATCTACAAAAACAAAATGGACTGCACAGAGCAGCAGTGTGCTGTGGTTCACTTGGGTTTTTGGACTAAACTTCAACCTTTTCTCCCAACTGTGATCTTTAACATTACTAAAACTAAAAATTTCCTCAAGTTGTGATGACTAACCTGCATTCTGTCAGTCTGATTTATTGTAAGTGTATAGGTAGGTGATAAGCTTTTTTCAGAAACCATAACAAGCTGTGGCCTGAACCTCAAAGATTACCAGAGTAACCTGAGCTAGTTGCTAATGTCAATCCCTGCACTGTAGGTGGAGGCAGACAGAACTGTGGAGAAAAACACAATTTCTCTCCCTCTGCACTGATCTCTGTTTGAGCTATGAGATCAAACAGTAGCTCGTATAATAACATGGACCATCATCACTGTAAGGACTTCAACTAAGGTTTGGTGTGATTTGGTGTTCCTACAGTTAATATTTTTAAGATACTGGCAAGTTTAAAACAGAAGCTCATATTGAATCTCTCGTAAAATCATATTGTAGTCAATGAGGAGCAGAGACAGATGTGGCTGCACTTAGAGGCAGCCCATTCAGTAAATCTCTACGATTTGAGTACATTGTGAGAATTAAAACAAGTTTCTCTACAAATGTGAAAAAGAATTGTGTGTACATTCTTAATTGTGGCTGGGAGGAGAGGAAAAGAAATATTCTACTTTTTTTTTTTAATTGATGAAGCACTTCCATTGAACTTCCATTGTAAACTCAAAACTTCTGTAAAAAGAACATGGTCATTATAGTGAAAGTAAGGCCAAGCAATAGGCAGGAGTTAGTAGTGCAAAAATGAATGATTTCTATATTTCTTGACCTCTTTCCTTCCATTCCCAATGAATTAGCTTAGGTTATGTTAAAGCTTTAGGACAAGTTAGGTGCAGAAATCAGTACGGAAAACTATAAGAAAAATCCTTGTATTAAAAAAAAAAATCTCTAATTTTGTAACCGTAGGGAGTAGGTTTAGTGCAATTGCCCCAAACCGCTAATCAGCCTCTTGACATCTCGATGTGATATTTCACAGAAAATAAACAGAATGTTTATTCGTTACACATGATTCCTTTATTCACAGATTTCACGAAAATGACTTCTGTAGAACAGAACAAATTTTGGTGAAATTGAAACTAAACATGGGATCAATCAGTGAGCAGGAATGAAGAAAAGTCCTTTTTGTGGTATATAATCTTTGGAAGGAACTGTTAGCTTTGCTAATAGAATAAGCTCTAAATCACAGATATTTGTACACAGCTTTGTTCTGCAGGGTCTGAATCTCAAACTTAACAGGACATTTGTAGAAGTGGGAGAGCAGAGTCTCGGAGTATCCGATCAAGAAGTAAAACTTATGAGCTGGTATTTTCTGTAACATTAAAGCACACACTATGAGCATGTTTCCACGCCTTTTGATTACCACCTCATCTGCCAGGCAGCCGTGGAAAGTCCCAAACATGAATCTCCTGATGAAAACGTCCTCCATGGTGCGATCAGCGGCTCCTTCTTCCCCTTCGAGGTTACCTAGCAGAAATCAGAAGAAGGGTTATTTTGGGAACAACTATTCCAACCTTGATCCTGTATCATCCTGTAGGTTTGTGTCCTTGTGATTTTAGAGTAAATACATTGTTGTGTCTTAGAATACATCAACATACATACATACATCTATAGTTTGCTTTGTTGTTATTAACAAAATGTCCTGCCCAGGTAAAAATGAAATTTGTAAGTTTTTAAATACTAAAATTTGCCTTAAAAATCCATAAATTCCAGTTTAATGTGGTCCCAGACTTCATAAAATGTGCACTGAAAATCCACTACTTCTATCCACTCTACCAAAAATTACATTAATCACCTCTGTGATTCTGTACTCGTAACGTCTACAGACTTTGTTGCACCGTTACTAAATGTTGGATATTTTAGACATTTATACATACATCAAAAGGCCTTTTGTCCATTTTAAAATTTACTCTTGATTGTTCTTCCTAAATAAATAAAGGTGATTTTTTTTTTTTAAATCAGAGACCCAATAAAAATATGTCCATGACTCTTATTCTGAGAAATATTACTAGCACCCACTGGTGTGCTGTGACAGCCACCCTTTACGATGACCAATGTGATGAGGATGAAGAGCCTGCTCATAGGTCACAGGTCGGTCACCTTTTCCCACTCGCACACGAGCTGCTTTATTCTGGAAAACAAATGAGAACAAAAAATACAATAATGTCTTAGAAAACGTATTGGTTGGATAATTTAATGAATATATTAACATCTGTCTGTGGTTCTGGCCATTATTTAGTATGAAGCTTCACTATTTAAAATCTGCAAACACATTTTAACTGCCTCAAAGGAGGTTGCAGATTGCAACCAGTTGCGATATACACCTTTTCCAAGGTTTCACAGCTATAATCTAGCAGCTCGCTTTGTTATTTACCTTGCAGCAGACTGCAGTGACATGAAGGGATCTACTTCCAGTTAAACCACACAATCTGGGCCGGAATAACAGGTTCTGTAGAGAAAACAGAGTTAAAAACGTCGGCTTACTATGACAACTGCACCGTAACCTTATTTATTTAGGACACAAAACACAAATTGAAAGACACACATTAAAAAAAGCCTTGTTACGTGTTGAAAAAGACAGACTATCAGTAACAGCCAATAAACATTAGCATCATTAGCACTAAAACCGCAATAGATGAATATCGCAGCTAACAGCCAATGAGCTGCTGAAGTAATGTTAACTTCCGTCATGTTCTTTGTCAGTTATTTCATATAAATGTATTAACGTGTATAAACGTGTCTATTATTTTCACTCACCTGAAGCGCCACCCTCCCTGTGCGGCTCAAGGACGCCGCCATGCTTACTGTACCTTTGGAGCTCACGCTGCTAAAACAACTTAAAGTAATTTCTATGTTGTTTTATATTCACGTGCTGCTATCGCTCTAAAATCGTCAAACTTCAAGCGTTTGCCAGCATTCAAAAGTAAGAAACACAGAAAACTATTTTTTCGCATGTAAACTGGAACAATTAATTCTACAACCTGCCATCTGTTTCCACCGGACGACTGTTGAGCTGTATCAACCGGAAATAGAAGAAATATTTTGTATTTTCTATTTATAAAAACCCAATAGATAAATAAATAAAAGCAGATTCAAAACAACATCCAGGCTACGCGGAAAATTAAAAAATAATACGTTACAATAAATCTAAATAGCGTCTTATGGTCTGACGGTTATTCTTAATTTTATACTGAGGCATAACTAAACATATCTATTGTACTATATGTAAAATTGCATACTTAAATAAGGTACACTGATTGCAAAGTAACGTTACATTCCAGCTTTCAATGTAACACATACGTATTATTTTATCTAGAGGATAATATAATTGAATAAAAAACCTAGTTATACAAACTAAAACATTTATATTTAAGTTATTTATAAAAAGAAAAAATATCTTTGATAAAAACATTTTATTTAATCGTACTGTTTAGAATATTCAATCCCAGAAGGTTTTACATGCACTTAATTTGAAAAATACATCACCGGAAGTATCGATATTGTTCTGGAAGACGGAGGATTCCTGGAGGAACAGGCGGTGAGAAACGTCCTGTTAATCACCAACTTAGACTCTTGATAAACAGGGTTTATTGCGCAGAATTAGTTGGTTGGAGGGACGTTTACGGTTCTTTTGAGCGGTTTTAACGGGCGAAGCAGCGATGTCGTCGCCGCTGGAGATGACGGAGATGTACGACAACGCGCTGTTGGGAATTCTGCAGCACGCCGGAAACATTCACGACTTTCTGCACATTTTTTTCGGGTTTTTGTACCGCAAGACGGACTTTTACCGCTTGCTGTCGAATCCCACCGACAAGATGGGCTTCCCCCCCGGTGTGGCGGAGAAAATGGTTCTTAAGGTGATGTATGTCAACACGTAAACAAGTAAACAGGTCAGAGTCTTGACGGTTCACTTGAAGACGGATTTAAGGGTTTTAAGTGTTAAATGATAAATTTGATTTACTTTAATATGCGGGTTTTGATATGTCACATAATCTTTTTATATTCTATTATTTATGTCAAATTATCTTTTCCCCCTGCATTAGTGTGAAAGCTTCCAAATAAGATAAGATAAGATAAAACTTTATTGATCCCACAACGGGGAAATTTGTGATATACCACTACGATTACTACGATCTACACGAAGTGTATTTTACTGGCTCCAAGTTGCTAAACTATACATTAAAATACCCTCACATTTATGTAGTAATTGGGGGAAAAAAGCATTATAATAACTATAATAATATATCACACTCTGCATAACAAACTTCTACTTGTACCTTTGGTAAACATTTTGCTGAGGATTCTTATGTAATTTTACTTTTATATTCTTATCATTATTATATATATATTTTTATGTTATTATATGTTACTAGATTTTTAATTTAATATTTTACTTGTTATTGAGTATTTTTAGACAACAGATTCCTACTACCTGCCGAATGAAAAAAAATACCAGTACTGTTTGGATGGATTATTTAAAGAAATTTACTTGAAAATGTAAGTGTTGTTGATATATATATATATATATATATACATATTTTTATTGCAATACATATTCTGTAATTTTTCTACCTCACCTTAATTATCTAAGAGCTTTAGTTACACTTTTCTTTGCCATTTAATATATTACAAATAAAATACATTGAATAATTTATAAAATAATCGCTCCACCTGTCTCTAGTTAAACATGTGAATCCATCAATATCATGCTGGATTCTTTTCTGATTAATGTTACTTTATTGTTCAGACATTCAGGTTGTTTGAGAAAGTGGCAGAGCAGGACAGAGTGAGACAGCTGAGCGAACTGCAGCAGCAAGAAGAGAGCAGGTCTGTTCCTGCTGCCACTCAGGAGCTGGAGATCCAGGAGGAAGTGGTGGAAGCGGCTCCGATGGAGAATGAGAAATCTCTGTTGGACTGTGGGGATGTTTCTGCTCCTGCGGAAGGGTCCAGCAGTTGTCGGATTGATGGAAGCAGCAGAGGATTAGCAAGCTCAGCTCCAGAAGAACAGGCTGCTGCTGCCAACAACAACACAGAGTAAGCCAACTGATTCTAACCTAGACAACTTCATGTTTTTCTCAATGGCAATAACTTACATATTAGTGTATCTCTGTAAATGCAAAAAATACTGTGCTATACTGGTCTAGAAAAGTATCAGCAATAAATGTGATCATTTTTTCGTTCCCAAATAGTTCCGGAATCTGGAAAAACAACTGGAACTGTCTGGAGAAAGATAAAGTTCGGGTCTGATACGCACAGAATTCTAGATTTATGTCGATATCAATCCACTTTGTGTTAAGGCCTAAATTTTCCAGTTCCAGCTTTTTAAATCTGATTATTTTCTGGTTTCTTTAGTCTTTTTTCAAACTGATGATCTTTGAACACTTTGAATACACAACAGTTGCATAAAAGCAGAGCTCTACCTCTACTTTCCTGTAGAAGTGTCCTGCTTGAATGTGAAATGTGTTTTTTGTGCCACAGTATTTCCTATTTGTAGGACAAATTTTTACCTTGTTCTCACAAAAATCAGGCGAAGAATTTTCTCTTCTACAAACACTAGTCTAGCTGCAATGTTAGTTTACATTGGAAACAGTTTTTTACAATTTGAACATTGATTCATTGCATTTGTGGGATTTTTGATTAATTGTTTTCACTGTGTTATTTTTTAAGGAGTCAGGACAAACATCAGGCAGATTCTGACAGTTACAATGGCGCTGTGAGGGAAAACTACAGCTGGTCTCAGGACTACACGGATGTGGAGATCCGTGTGTCTGTACCTAAGACAGTTGTTAAAGGCAAACAGGTAAACAAAGCATGTTTCACCACCTGACATACCAGGAACAGTGATATCTTATTGTTATTATTATTATTTGTTTTTGTTCAGAATTAGAGCTGCAACAATTAGTTGTTTAATAGATTAGTTGCCTATTACAGTAATCATCAACGTTTTGATATTCGATTAATGGTTTGACACATTTTTATTTATTATTATATTTTTTAGTCTCAATTCCCTGAATCCAGCTTCGCTTCCCTGATTATTTTCTGATATCTTAAGTCTTCTTTTATAGTAAACTAATGATCTTTGGGTTGTGGATTGTTTGTTAGGCAAGAAAACATTTTAGGTTGAATCTTCATCTTTGGGAAACAGTGATCAACATTTAACACCATTTTATGGACCAAACAACTAATCAATTAACCCTTTTTAATAAGCCATAGATTAATCAAATATCAGAATAGTTATTAGTTGCAGCCAAATTATACATATATGGTGGTGGGAGGTTAATGAAGATATTCAACAAAATAGACAAATGCAGCTAGAATTAAAAGTAGTTTAAATGTACGGTTTGGTTTCATTTTTTAAATACTATCAAAGATTTTGAGTGGATCAATTTTGTGAGCTAGATGTTTTGAGAAGAAAAAGGTCTAAGTGATAATTTATAATTATTATTAGTCAATCTCATCGGTGATAGACTATATAATAGTTTGCACACGCATGTGTATGTGTGTGCATGCAGGTCAGTGTCAGTCTGCAGACCAACAGTGTGCGGGTGTTTGTGAGGGAGGCTGCAGAGGAGAAAACACTGATGGAAGGAGAATTCACTCACAAGATCAACACAGAAAACTCTCTGTGGAGCCTGGAGCCTGGAAAATGTGTGGTGGTGAGTAAACTTCATCTCCTGCACCAGACTCTTTCTGAATAAACACACTGTGACTCAGCCCCTTCCTTTGACTTCCAGTTGTCTCTTAACAAGACCTCAGAGGTTTGGTGGAATGCAATTCTTAAAGGAGAGAAGGAGATTGATATAAATCTAATTAACCGAGAGCGCTCCATGGCAACCGTTGACGAGGAGGAGCACGCCGTTCTGGACAGACTCACCTTCGATTATCATCAGAAGCTGCAGGGAAAACCACAGAGTCACGAGATGGTGAGAGAACCTGAGACTTCACATTATCATTAGCCTGAATAATTTTTATGACTGGATTAATCAGTTCATTACTGTAGCTAAACAAATGGATCAAAACTGCTTGGCAAAGAAAACACATTAATACACACTGCATTCACCTTCTCTTCCAGGGACACTATGAATAAACCAGGCTGCACAGACACAGTGAATATTTACCAGTTTCACCTTTATGGAGAAATAATAGTAGACATTTTTATTAAGTCTGATGCTGAAACCGTTTTTCCTACTTGGACGTCACATCTGTTCAGAGAATGACACACCACGTGACTACTCTGTTGTACGATGCCGCCTCACATTTAACTTCATTACAATATTAATGAATTGTTTTTCATTGCTTTGGTGAAATTAAAGAAATGCAATGAAGAAATCAGATTTTTTGATGCCATTTCTATTTTGTGGATTCAGAAAAATCAAAAAGGAACGTGCATAAAGTGCCCCTTATCTGGGCAATAAAACACAGCCTGCCTTTCTAAAAATAAAATATCCTTTTGAAAAGATAAAGTATATAAAACCAAATTAGTACAGTTTAAGTTAGATTTCTGTGCAAATGCGTAGCAAGTCAGTGCAAGGGTGAAACGCAGCAGCATCCTTTTCTCTTTTGACACGCAACCAACGCAGATATCCTCGGACCTGAGCAACAAAACACAATAATATATACATTCCAAATATATACTGACAAAAATCAGATATCACTTTATAAAAACAGCCACTTTGTTAGCAAATACATGCCAGTGACAGGATTGTGTTCTTACCCATTTAATGTGACTTCTGTTTTCGAACAGTAAATGGTTTTCCAATCATTATTATCTCCCGGGTTGCAACAAAACTTGCAGCAGTAGTGGTGTTTGGAGATGCAATTCACTTCTTAAATCAATTTTTGCGCTCCTCTAATTTCACACTTCTCCCACTCCCAACTTGGTACATGGCTGAAAATGTAGAATGACTGCCATGGAAATAAGTTTCCACATTACTCTTTTTGTTATTTGACAACTTCTCACTACAGAGCAAACACTCGGGCAATCCTTCCGCATTGGCAATGAATGCAACTGATTCGGTCCAAGAAACGTTGAATCCTCTGTTCTCCTCAGTTGTTTTTCCCTTTTTCCCTTTGTGATCCATGGCCCATCCCTCAGCCACTAGGTTTGTTTACAACAGCGACCCGCCTTGCATCACGCCCTGCTGATAGAAAAGTGTGTTGCAGGCTATGATGCAAATCTACATTGACGGAAATGTTGAAATTTAATATTTATTCTAAACACTTTTACACGATTGGAAAACATTAAGAAGTTTGTCCTCCTATAGAAAACAAAAAAATATATGTATATTTACCTCCCCCATTTTTTTTTTACGTTTTCAAATATTTTTGAAAAAGCTCCACTACTGCGGCGCTAAAGAGCCGTATGCGCCTCTAGAGCCACGAGAGGCCGACCCCTGCCAGAGACCTTTAGGAAAGTACTCTATGGTCTGACAAAATAAAAGTTAAACTTTTTGAAAGGTCCCATCACAGAAAGTACTGCCACATACCAACAGTAATATATGATGGTGGTAGTGTGATGGTCTGGAACTTCAGGACCTGAAAGACTTGCTGTGATGAATAGAACCATAAATTCTGCTGTCTACCGAAAAGTCCTGGAGGAGAATGTCCAGCCATCTGTTACTGACCTAAAACTGAAACCAACTTGGGTTCTGTAGCAGGACAATCACCCAAAACACACCAGCGATTCCACCTCTGAATGACTGAAGAAAAACAAAATTAGTACTGTGAAGTGGCTCAGTCAAAGTACTGATCTAAATCCCATTAGGATTCTGTAGTATGACCTAAAAAGGCTGTTCATGCTCCACTCACTCTTTGACCCAAGTTATCCCAAACACCAGTTTTTGTTAAGGGCTCAACCAGTTATTGCCATGGAGTATTAGATTTTTTTTCTCCTTCAATTATAAAAAACCCTCATTTAAAAACTTTTGTGTTGTCTTTGACTAATATTTATATTTGTTCGATCTGAAAAATGTGTGTGACATACATGCAAAATCAAAGGAAATCAGGAAGGGGGTGGCAAACACTTTTACATGTGGCAGAGTGTAGATTGCTATGTTGGTACTTTACTAAAGGAAAGAAGTCCGGGTACTACTTTTACTATACCAAGAATTCATAATACTTATGCACACTATTATGTAAGGATTTTGTCATCGGAGTATTTGTACATTGTTGTATTAACACTTTACTAAATAATCTGTACTTGTTCCCAATGTACATTTCCTCACCTCCAGGTGTCGCTGTTGTTACTTTTAAGCTCATTTAATGAGCCAAGTGGTCTGTTTCTATCCACAGAAAGTGCATGAGATGCTGAAGAAGGGCTGGGATGCTGAGGGTTCTCCATTCAGGGGGCAGCAGTTTGATCCCTCCATGTTTGACATCCCACCCAGTGCCGTGCAGTTCTGATTTGCAGCCACACTTGGCTAAATATGAAATGAATCCTGGTTTATCTGAAGACATGTTCGACAATTTCCTGGTTGGTTCTTCTCTGTGGAGCCACAGCTGAAAGTTTGGGTTTGTGCATATTGTATTGACATCATGTCAGTATATCAAACACATACAGTGCCTGTGCTTGTTGCTCCCTAGAGTGATTCTGTTAATTATTTTCAATTATTATTATTCACATGCCAACCATGTGTTTGTTTAAGGATGAATCAGTCAGTTTGTAGATGAAAAATTTCTCTTGTTCTTTCTGTAACATAATAAAAAATGCCCCAAAAATATACAATATTACAGCCTGGCGAAGATTTTTCTTTGTCTTAGCAGCATGCATACAGATGTCAGGATCATATAAACAACTAGACAATTCCCAATTCCCAATTGAACATTTTGATGCCAGGGATGTGATCCTGTGGTCCCTATGGTCATTACTGCCAAGTTTTGTATGTGTGGGACATTTAGATCCAAAGTTATTAAGGTAAATCCAACAGCCAATCGGCTCTTAGTCTGTCGTTGCAGAAGCCAGGGCCGTTTCTATGACAACCTACACACCTGCTCCAGCTCTTTGATGTAAACGAGCCATCAAAGACCCAACCGACAAATTCTTCTCATAAAGTGTTGATATATCAACTCCTGGTCGTGCTTTATTTCTGTAGCTTAAAAAATGTGGGCACAGGAGCAGGATAGAAATTCAATGTTTTACAAAAATGCTGAATGAGTCAGTGAAAACATATAATGGGAGAGATAGGAAGAGCAGGAGCACAAAGCTGCGCTTGGAGGGTTTTAGCACCACAATCCTACAACTCTCAGCCTTCTTACTCACATTGGAGCGATTGGGAGGGTCATGCCGATGTTTTGATGTAAAAATTATTAACGTGCTGTGAGAAGTGTGGCTGTGGCCGCAAGTTAAAAATATCTTTTTCAGAGGAATTTTTTGTGCTTTTAAACCCACCGATGACATCACAACTCTGGACTCCCCATCCGGAATGCATTGTGCCAAAATCTCGCACAAAAAACAAATATCGCCACCAAAAGACATACCACACGAGTCCCAATCGAGCCGGTCGTTTTGATATAACTATTGTGGGGGTTTGCCCTTTCCCCTAGGAGGAGAAGCCAGCCAAACTGTTAACGGAACATAAAGATAGATAGATAGCTAGATGGATATAATAATAAATGTAAGAAAGATCCCTTTGCCAGGCCAACTACCTCCCTAGTGCACTTTGTGCACTGGGAGGTAGTTGGCCTGGCTACACCAGCCCAACTATTAATTAGTTCCAACACTTAAACCAACACTTTGGATTTTTCCTTAAATGACTTATTCAATTCGGGAGTTCTACTTTCCATTTATTATTTTAGGTCACAGAATTTTTGCTAATACTTA
Organism: Eupleurogrammus muticus; assembly: GCA_036785175.1. Classification (NCBI taxonomy): domain Eukaryota; kingdom Metazoa; phylum Chordata; class Actinopteri; order Scombriformes; family Trichiuridae; genus Eupleurogrammus; species Eupleurogrammus muticus. The sequence continues at coordinate 1,819,605 of JAYKQN010000013.1, read as the reverse complement.
AAAAAAGGTTCTGAGTATTTGTTCACCATTGTCGTTTATCCTCATTTGTCAACCAGAGAAAATGCAGACAGAGTTGAACAGAGTGATCAGGTGTCTTGACAGCCCATGCTGGTCAACAGACCCAACCTGCCCTACACAGACATCATGATCCATGAGACTCCCCCAAATGGCCAGTAAAGACACTGTGCTGGGAGAATACTTCATACCCAAGGTGAGGAATTATTTACCACACAACACAAAAGGCGAGAAATAAATACAAAAAAATAAAAATTATTCCTGTCATTTAAAAAAAAAGCTTTTTTTTTTGCTCAGAATAAAGAATAACACTTTTATAATCAATTTTGATGCTAATGACCACCTGGTTCCCCCGGACCCCCCGGATCCCCTGGGTATTTTCTATCAGTTTATCTCACTAATAAGAAGAACAAAATCTGCATCCATGGTAAAGGAATCAACTGCTTCAGCTACAGCACCAGCATCTCCGACAAAGGACTCAGCCACTGTAGCCGTTGCAACAACAACACCTGCCTCTCCGGAAATGGACTCAGGCGCTGCAGCTACTGCCACAGAACCGGCAAAGGAGTCAGCTGCTGCTACAGTAACATCTTTATCTCCGGCAAAGGACTCAACAACATGTGCATCGCCTGCTAAGGGTTTAGCTGGAGCAGAGACTACATCACCTTTACCTTCGCCCTCACCACAGTCCCCACCTGTTACATCTACACCCTCTAGTGACTCTTCACTTTCGTTTCCATCTCCATCGACACCTTTGAGATTTCCAAATCATTATGAAAGCTTGATCAAATCAGGCACTAAAATAGTTCCTCTTACTCCAGACATGGTTAGATCAAGGTTTAATCTTAGATCAAGGTTTAAATCCCCAAAGAAGTATCATGCTCCTCCCGCTCCTAAGCCTGCTCCAAGAAGCAGAGCCCCCCCAGCTCGGCCTCCACCACCAGCCCAAGCTGTTATCTCCAACAGCGTCACTGCTGCTGTTTAGGATGTAAAGGGCCTCTGCGTTGCTACCACTCACTTTAAACCCAACTGGAGGTCCAGGGAGGAAGTGATCTCTGCAAAACCAATCTGTACTGTCACATCACGTAGACTAAAACAGAGAGGGACAGTCAGAGTGTCTGAGCAGAGAAATCTTATCCATATTCCATGTAAGAAGTTAGAGCCCAACCCAGCCCAGGAAACTCAGATCAGTCTCAAACATGCTGTACTCAATGTCAGATCTTTAAATAACAAATCTTTCTTGATTAATAATTTTATTTCTTCTAATGATCTTGATTTTATGTTCTTAACCGAGACGTGGCTTGATAATAGTGCAGGTAACGCAGTCCTGATTGAGTCTACTCCACCTCACTATACCTTTGAGTTTGAAACACGACAAAACCAAAGAGGTGGGGGCGTTTGTAGCATTTTCAGGGAGAATATAGTCACCCACAAATTGTCATTTGGGTTGTTTTCCTCATTTGAGTATGTGTCTGTCAAAATGGAGCTAAAACAAGCGTCCATAGTTTATGTCACTATCTACAAGCCACCTCAGAATTGTTTTATTGATGATTTTTCAGAACTACTTTCAGTTTTGTGCACTGAATTTGACCATTTTGTTGTAACAGGTGATTTAATTGTACATGTGGATGTAGCCAGCGACAGACAAGCTAAAGAACTCAATGCTGTCCTTGAAATGTTTGGTCTAACTCAGCATGTGACCGAGCCCACTCAAAACAGAGGGCACACACTGGATGTGCTCATTACTAAGGGGGTTACTGCTTCAAATGTTAATGTCATGGATGTCGCATTATCTGATCATTTTTGTTTGTTCTTTGACCTGTCTGTTACACCAAAGCCGGCAGCTGGGCCAAAAAAAGTTCGAAGAAGACTCATAAATGACAAAACAAGGGCACAGTTTATGGAAATGATTGCTTTTGAAAATACCACTGGTTCTAATGTTGATGATCTGTGGAACTCCTATACATCGAGTGTTTTAAATGTCTTGGACACCGTTGCCTCTTTCAAGGTTAGAGAGGTTAAAAACAGGCAAAAGGCACCATGGAGAAATGATGACTCAGTCAGGGCACAAAAGAGGGAGTGCCGGGGAGCCAAACGGAAATGGCGCAAATCAAAACTCCAGGTTGATCTAGAGATCTATAAAAAGAAGTTATGCATGTTTAACCAGACTTTGAAAAAATCAGGGGAGAGATATTTCTCTGAAATCATCACCAACTGCAATGGTAACGCTCGAGTTCTGTTTGCTACAGTAAACAGATTAACAAACCCTCCAGTTTAACTGCCCTTAGAACTAATTTCTACATCAAAGTGCAATGAGTTTGCGAAATTCTTTAGTGATAAAGTTCAGAGTATTAAGAATGCAATCATAATAACCCTTCATCCACCTAAACACCTCGAGCTGACACATTTCAGTCCTGTTACTGACAGAACAGTCGAAGAGATCATCTCAGGTCTGAGTTCATCCACATGCTGCCTTGATGAGTTACCCACTGGATTTCTAAAGGCTGTGTTGAACAGCTTATTAGTAGAAGTTACTAATCTAGTTAACATCTCATTGGAGACAGGAACATTTCCAAAAGCCCTGAAAACCGCGGTTATTAAGCCTCTCCTAAAGAAAAACAGTCTTGATGCCACAGTTTTAAACAACTACCGTCCAGTCTGGTTTTCGACCTCACCATAGCACTGAGACAGCTCTGATCAAGGTGATAAATGACATCCACCTGAACACAGATGCAGGCAGAGTCTCAGTCTTAGTTCTGCTGGACCTGAGCGCTGCCTTTGACACTGTGGACCATGATATTCTTTTACAGAGGTTGGAGAACTGGCTGGGAATCTCTGGTCCTGCTCTAAACTGGTTTAAGTTGTATCTTGAGGAGAGAACTTACTTTGTTGAAATTGGAAATTGCATTTCAGACAAAATGTCTGTGACCTGTGGTGTTCCCCAGGGCTCGATCCTGGGGCCCCTCCTGTTCAATTTGTACATGCTTCCGTTAGGCCAACTAATACGCAGCAACAATGTGTCTTACCACAACTATGCAGACGACACTCAGATCTATGTGTCTCTGACAGCAGGTGAACATGGGCCTGTGGATTCACTCTGTCGCTGTATTGAACAAATCACTGTGTGGATGCAAAACAACTTTCTCCAGCTGAACTCAGAAAAAAGTGAAATAATCGTCTTTGGGCCACTGAAGCAAAGAGAACGTGTAATCAGTCACCTTCAGTCTCGTTCTCTAAAACCAAAAACACAGGTTAGAAATCTAGGGGTGCTAATGGACTCAGACCTGAACTTTCACAGCCACATAAAGTCAACAATATCAACAGCCTTTTACCATCTAAAAAACATTGCCAAAATCCAAAATATAGTGTCTAAACCAGACTTGGAGAGACTGATCCATGCATTTGTCTCCAGTAGGTTAGACTACTGCAATGGCCTGCTCACTGGTCTCTCTAAACGAGCTGTTAAACAACTACAGAACATTCAGAACGCTGCAGCTCGAGTTCTGACTAGAACCAGAAAATATGACCATATTAGTCCAGTGCTCATGTTTCTGCACTGGCTTCCTATCATTCAGAGAATAGACTTTAAAACAGCTTTACTTGTGTACAAGTCTCTTCATGGTCTAGCACCAAAATACATCTATGACATGTTAGAGCCATACGAGCCATCTAGGACCCTGAGAACCTCAGGGACTGGTCTCCTGCAGGTGCCCAGTGTCAGGACTAAACATGGTGAAGCTACATTCCAGTTTTCTGCAGCTAAAATCTGGAACAGTCTTCCAGAGAATGTGAGACAGGCCTCAACGCTGACAATGTTTAAGACCAGGCTAAAAACAGTTCTGTTTAACCGTGCATATGAAAACTGAAAGTATCTTATCTACACTCTTCACTCTTTTTTAAATTATTGATGAATTCTATGTTTTATGATTTTCCTTTAGTGATTTTATGTATGTTTTGCTCTCCTTTTGTGATTTTGTGTAACTGTAAAGCACTTTGATTGCCCTGTGTATGAATTGTGCTCTACAAATAAACTTGCCTTGCCTTGCCTTGCCTTGCCTTGCCATGATTTCTGTAAACTGCTGATTTTAGACAATGAAGTTAGTCCGCTGTTAGAAAAACGGATTTAATAGAGACACATGACGTGTTCTTATATGTAAAATGAATAGATCTTACAATCATGCACAATATAGTATTGTTGCTAAGGCTTATTTAAATGGATACACATCTGTTGCATGTAATTAAGGACTGTGGTTATATTTTACTGTCCAGTACAGTCCACAATTATTCCAGATTGATGGATTGATATGGATGAATGTGAGGTTTTCCTGAAAACATAAAATTATGCAAAGTTTTCGTCGACCATTTTGTTAATAAAAGCTTATTTGTAAACCATGGCAACAAAGCCATTTTTTAATTATGCCTAAAAGAAATTATTTTTTGTCACCATGGAGACGAGAAGCGTTTAGGCCCAGACTTCAGCACGTCAGAACATGCAGGGCTGCCTTTCCCTGCTATTTGAAGTCATTAGTAAAATCTGCCTCAATAAACAGATCAGATTCTATGATACTAAGAAAAAAATCACAAGGGGGATTTTTTTTGGCTAAAGACAAGGATTGTTCCTTTTGTATTTCAAATAAAATAAGAGATTTACATTTAAAAATATTACATTACATATATTCATCTAACACTTATATTTTTAGATTCCTTGACATTGATAACAAATGTACCTTTACATTATTATATTTATGTAATTTACAAAACATTATTACTTGTTGTTTATCAAAAAACAAGAAATAAAGCACAGTTATTAATCTTAAAGGTTCAGTTTGATGGGTGCAGTCATGTGACTTTGGTTTCACCTAAAGCCAATCATAGGACCACCCACCCTGGGATTTTAGTACCTGGGTTTTCCTGCATTGGTCTCAAAACTGAAGAAGCCTCTTGGATGAGAGGTGAAACGTCTTCAGTTCACCTTGTTTTGACATGTTTAATTTTGTATAGTTTTACATTGTGTTAACATGTTTAATCTTGTATAGTTTTACCATGTTTTAACACGTTTTACCCTTAATAATTTGTTTTTTTTCCTTTTATCCCTAAAAGTTTTAAATAGTATTCACTTGTTTAATCTGTTACAGTTTTACATTGTTTTATCATGTTTAATCTTGTATAGTTTTACATTGTTTTAATGTGTTAAACCTTGTATAGTTTTAGATAATTTTATCATTTTTCAACTTGTTAATTCTTTTACAGTTTTACATTTTTTTAACATGCTTTACCCTTTATAATTTAATCTTGTTTTAACTTTATCTTTTATGGTTTTGAATTGCGTTAACTTGTTTTATCTTTTATAGTTTGAAATAGTATTAACTTGTTTAATCCTTTACAGTTTTACATTGTTTCATGGTATTCTTATATAGTTTTGCATTGTTTAACATGTTTTACCCTTCGATTTACATTACGTACAATTTGATATTTTGTCTTTCATGGTTTTAAAATAGATTATCTTCTTTAATCTTGTACAGTTTTACACATTCTACCTGCTTATTTACTTGTATACTTCTTAATTTATATTCCATTACTACAATCTACCTACTTTTAGAAGACCAACATACACCAATGAAATAAATAAATACATATTTACAATAAATTATAAATACTCTGTTTAAAAACTCTATACATAGATTTTATCCTGCAATGCCTGTTAAGTTCATGTTCTCATCTTTATAGTTATTGATTTATGATTCTTTGCCCTCCTGGCAAATAATGTTAGATAAGATAAGATAAGATAAGATAGCTCCTTTATTGTCCCACAGTGGGGAAATTTACGGTGCTACAGCAGCAGTTAGAAAAGTTACAGAAATGTTTTTTTAAAAATTTAAAAAGGAAAAGAAAAATTAAAAAATTAAATTAAAAAACAATATATACAGATATATACAGGTATATATAAATATGAATAAAAAATATTGCACTGGTATATACAGGTATATATAAATATGAATTAAGAATGTATTTGCACTGTCCATTTTTTCTGTTGTTGTTGGGGGGGGGGGGGTTACTGCGAGCTGTACTTGTTGTACAGTCTGACAGCTGTAGGAAGGAAGGACTTCCTATATCGCTCCCTCAGACACTTGGGATGGATTAGTCTGTTGCTGAGGGAGCTCGTCAGTCCAGACAGTGTGTCCTGCATGGGGTGGAGGTGGTTTTCCATCATTGATGATATCTTCCTTATCATCCTTTCCTCTCCCACCACCTCCACTGGGTCAAGGGAGCACCCCAGGACAGAGCTGGCCTTCCTGATGATCTTGTTCAGTCTCTTCCTGTCTGCAGCTGTTAAGCTGCCTCCCCAGCAGACCACCCCATAATGTAAGACTGATGCCACAACTGAGTCATAGAATGTCTTAAGGAGTGTCCCCTGCACTCCAAAAGACCTCAACCGCCTGAGCAGGTAGAGCCTGCTCTGGCCCCTCTTGTATAGCGCAGTTGTATTATCAGTCCAGTCCAATTTTTTGTTCAGATGAACACCCAGGTACTTGTAAGATGTCACCATCTCAATGTCCATTCCCTGGATGTTCACTGGTGCCGGGGGATTGCATACCCGCCTACGGAAGTCCACCACCAGTTCCTTGGTTTTCCCCGTGTTGATCTGGAGATGGTTCCGCTGGCACCAGTTGACAAAATCCTGCGTAAGTTCTCTGTATTCCCTGTCGTCATCATCCTCAATGAGGCCAACGATGGCAGAGTCATCGGAGAACTTCTGCAGGTGGCAGGTTGGTGACTTGTAGGTGAAGTCTGCAGTGTAGAGGGTGAAGAGGAACGGAGCCAGGACCGTTCCCTGTGGGGCCCCCGTACTGCAGACGACTGTGTTGGATACACAGTCCCGTGTCCTCACATACTGTGGACGGTTGGTGAGGTAGTCCAGAACCCAGGACGTGAGGTGACGGTCCACCCCAGTGTTCTCCAGCTTGTTCCCCAGGAGTGCTGGTTGAATCGTATTGAAGGCACTGGAGAAATCAAGGAACATGATTCTCACAGTGCCTCCAGGCTTCTCCAGGTGGGAAAGAGCACGGTGGAGGAGAAAGATGATGGCATCGTCCACCCCGATGTCAGGCTGGTAAGCAAACTGGAGGGGATCCATCAGTGGGCTCACCAGGGGGCGGAGATGGTCGAGGACCAGGCGCTCCAGTGTCTTCATCAGGTGGGACGTTAGTGCCACCGGCCTGTAGTCACTGAGGTCCTTGGGGTGTGGCATTTTGGGGATGGGTACCACGCAGGATGTTTTCCACAGTTGTGGCACCTTCCCCAGCTTCAGGCTCAAGTTGTAGATATGCCCTACAATCCTTCTCAGCTCGTCTGCACAGGATTTCAGGAGCCTGGAACTGATGCCATCTGGACCTGCAGCCTTCCTCGTCTTCATCCTCCTGAGCTTGTTCCTCACCTGTAGTGCTGTGAGGGACAGGCTGGAGAGGGGGGGCTGTGTGCCCGAGTGTGTTGGGGAGGGGGTTGGGTTGATGGTGTGGAGTGTCCTTGGTAGGTGTGAACTTAGCCAGGGCTGAGAGGCGGAGGTGGAAGCGGGGGGGAGGGGAGGGCATTGTCCAGGAGGTAAAGTCAGGGGGGGCTGCAGCAGGGCAGGCTGGGCCGGGGGAGGGGCAGATGACTGGTCAAACCTATTGAAAAATAGGTTTAGGTCATTCGCCCACTGTTGATCCCCTGCCGTCTGGGAGTTTGGTTCTTTGTGGCCTGAGATGGTTTTCAGGCCTCTCCAGACTCCACTGACGTTACTCCTCTGCAGCTGATCCTCCATCTTCCTCCTGTAAATGTTTTTCCCCTCTCTAATCTTCCGCCTTAGCTCTCTCTGCGCAGTCTTCAGCTCCTCCTTGTTACCTGACCTAAAGGCCCTCCTCTTCTCCTTTAGGAGAGCCTTTATGTCGGCATTAATCCATGGTTTATTGTTGGAAAAACACCGTACGGTCTTGGTGGGTACAGTGTTTTCCACACAGAAATTGATATAGTCCGTTATGCAGTCTGTGAGGCTGTCAATATCCTCCCCATGGGGATCACACAGTTCCTCCCACACGGTCGTGTCGAAACAGTCCTTCAGAGCCTTTTCAGTATCCTCAGACCATCTCTTCACTGTGCGGGAGACAGCTGGTTGCCTGTGTACCAGTGGGTTGTACACAGGCAGGAGATGCACCAGGTTGTGGTCAGATCTTCCCAGGGGGGGGAGGGGTGATGAGGTGTATGCCTCCTTGGTGTTGGATGCACCATGGGTGAAGGGTCGTGCTGGGTTGAATGTTGAATCACCTGGAGAAGGAGAGTCCACTGTACAGAGTACCAAGCATCACATGAGCTTTATAAGGTATAAAGTCTTTGAGTTTAATTTACCATTTAACCACCAGATGTCAGTATCTGCCATGAGTTCCAACATAAATGGGAGCCAGTAATGGAGTTTTCTGGTAGAATCTAGTGTTGAGATTGCAGTTTGCAAACAACTGAGTACCATGACAAGTAGGAGAACCTGAGAAAAATGGTTTAATCTATGTTTATGAAAACACAATAGGTCTTATTTCAATTTAATTATACACTAACAACGTATTATCTATTACATTCCATTTCTGCCATGGATGCTTGTGGATTCCAGTAAATATTACACACTGTACCTTTAAATTTGAATTCTTCGGGTGAATAAATTGCAAATAGTTTTTAGGATGAGATTCTTGAACAAGTTCCTGTGAAGGTCAAGTGTGACTCCCTGCTAGGTTGGACTGTCCTTTATAGCATCAGTTAACTGTAATCATCTCAACACAGCTTATTCTCATGCAGGAAAGCGGAACCTTAAACAGAGACAGTGTCAAGATACAAATAAAACTAAGCTAACTTTCACTTCTACGACCATGAGATGTCAGTATCTGAAACACAATATTTGAAGCACAAAACCATATACAGTGAAGAAAACCTGAAGGACCTGTTAGTCTGCTCATTAGAAGTCCACCTGCACTCCATGTATCATCCTTAATCAGATGCACCTGTTTGAAGTCGTTAGCTGCATAAAAACACCTGTCCACCCCATGCAAGACTTTAACTTGTAACATGGCGAAGACCAAAGAGCTGTCCAACGACACAAGAGAGAAAATTGTACACCTCCACAAGGCTGGAAAGGGCTACAGAGCAATTGCCAAGCAGCTTGGTGAAAAAAGGTCCACTGTTGGAGCAATCACTAGAAAATGGAAGAAGCTAAACATGACGGTCAATCTCAATCGGAGTGGAGCCCCATGCAAGATATCACCTCGTGGGATCTCAATGATTCTAAGAAAGGTGAGGAATCAGCCCGGAACTACACGACAGGAGTTGGTCAATGACCTGAAAAGAACTGGGACCAACGTTTCCAAGGTTACTGTAGGTAATACACTAAGACGTCATGATTTGAAATCATGCATGGCACGAAAGGTTCCCCTGCCTAAATCAGCACATGTCAAGGCCCGTCTTAAGTTTGCATATGACCATTTGGATGATACAGAGGAGTCATGGGAGAAAGTTTTGTGGTCAGATGAGACCAAAATAGAACTTTTTGGTCATAATTCCACTAAGCGTGTTTGGAGGAAGAAGAATGAAGAGTACAATCCGAAGAACACCATCCCTACTGTGAAGCATGGGGGTGGTAGCATCATGCTTTGGGGGTGTTTTTCTGCACATGGGACAGGACGAGTGCACTGCATTAAAGAGAGGATGACTGGGGCCGTGTATTGTGAGATTTTGGGGAACAACCTCCTTCCCTCAGTCAGAGCATTGAAGATGGGTCGTGGCTGGGTCTTCCAACACGACAACGACCCAAAGCACACAGCCAGGAAAACCAAGGACTGGCTCCGTAAGAAGCATATCAAGGTTCTAGCTTGGCCCAGCCAGTCTCCAGACCTGAACCCAATCGAAAATCTTTGGAGGGAGCTCAAACTCCATGTTTCTCAGCAACAGCCCAGAAACCTGACTGATCTAGAGAAGATATGTGTGGAGAAGTGGGCCAGGATCCTTCCTGCAGTATGTCCAAACCTGGTGAAAAACTACAGGAAACGTTTGACCTCTGTAATAGCAAACAATGGCTACTGTACCAAATATTAACATTCATTTTCTCAGGTGTTCAAATACTTATTTGCAGCTGTATCACTCAAATAAATCGTTAAAAATTAAGCGTTGTGATTTCTGGATTTTTCTTTTTAATTTATCTCTCTCACAGTGGACAAGCACCTACGATGAAAATTTCAGACCCCTCCATGATTTCTAAGTGGGAGAAATAGCAAAATAGCAGGGTGTTCAAATACTTGTTTTCTTCACTGTACATAGTTCCTGGTGTGTGAATAATTTAAAGTTGCACTCTCCAGTTTAATAAATATAAATAATATAAATGGATTAAAAATGTGTAGTTTTTGGTGAAGCTATACACTTCATTCTGAAAATTGTTGTGTATAGAGAAAACTTCCTTTTGTGTTACCTTGGAAACACATAGAAACTCCTCGTCAATGGTCCCCCAACAGAGGTCCTGGAGGATAATTTGGAGGATTCCTGTCTCTGAGGAAGTCTGCTATCAATAGATTAGCATGTTGTAAAGCCACATGATGAAAGAGCAGCATAGAGCAAGCTGTTTGAGCATTTATTCAATATCCTTAATAGCTGTCCATGTACTAGTAAACCTTTTTTGTCCTCACTAGTAAGAAGATTTTGTGCTCTAGTACAGTGGTTCCCAAACTGGGACTTGCTTTTGCAGGGGGTGGTGTATTTTAGTATTTATTTATACTAAAATTTATTTATGTCTGAAAACACAACACCAAATGACCCCAATGCTGTTTAGTTTACCTGTAATTATTCAGGCCATTTTTGAATGAGAATTTCAATGATTGGGGTTAGGGTTAGGGCAATCTCCTTTCTTCTGGAACTGAAGGTTCTTGACATCGTCTCATTTACGATTCTGCCTTTATTTTTATTTTTCTTGGAGATCAGCTCCAGCTTGACATGCTCAAGTCTTCAGGAGACTTGTGCTTAGAGAGTTAACTGTGAGTTCTGGAATCCCATGCAAACAAAGTTTGATTCTGTAATATCCTGCTTTATACTTTAAGCTCTATTGCCATCCATAGATACCATCCAAAGAGCCTTGCCATCTACTGCAGCCTGTCTGTCCTGGAAGAGGGATCCCTCCTCTGTTTCTCTTCCTGAGGGTTCTTTCATTTTTTTTTCCCCGTTAAAGGGGTTTTTAGGGAGTTTTACTTTGTACGATGTGAGGGTCTAAGGACAGGGGATGTCGTGTTGCTTTTGTACAAACTGTAAAGCCAGTTGGGGCAAATCTGTGATTTGTGATTCTTGGCTATACAAATAAATTGAAGTGAATTGAATTGAATTGTACGGAAAGTAATCAATGTACACACCGAAAAAACTAAATTTTTACATTTTTTGCAGATTGAGTAAAAATAAAATATAAATATGAAACATCACAAGACAATAATTATTCAGACCTTTTTTTGTGAAACTCATATCTTTGACCATGTCTTCTGATCATCCTTGAGATGGTTCTACATCTTCATTGGAACCCAGCTGTGTTTGATTCTACTGACTGGACTTGATTAGGAAACACACACCATATATATAAGGATCTTATAGCTTACACTGCATGTCAGAGCAAATGAGAATCATGAGGTCAAAGAAACTGCCTGAAGAGTTTGGTGACATAATTGTGGCCAGACAGATCTGACCAAGGTTAAAAAAGCATTTTATATAAATAACAACCCAAAGGCTGAGCTCCAGAGATCCAGTCAGGTTGTGGTAAATGGACTGCACTCCTATAGAGAATATGTAGTCATTTCAACCACTCAAAGTGCTTTACACTGCAAGTGTTCATTCACCCTTTCAGGAAGCTAACCATTCACACACATTCACACACATAATAGCAGCTGTTTTGGGCAAATCAGGGTTAAGTTTCCTAGGACACATGGACATGGAGCTGGGAATCCAACAACAGGTCCTCCGACCAGTGGACGACTGCTCTACACTGTAAAAAAAGTTGCGAATGCTTAAAATCTGCTGGACTAAGACCTTTCAATTTGGTCATTGATGAACTATGCACTGTTGTACCAATTATAAATTGGTAATTAGGCAAGTTTTCAATTCTTTGTTCCTTCCAACATAGTTTTCTCTGCTAAACATCCCTTTCTTAATTGTTCTACACCACATTTGTCAAACTCAGGTCCTGGGGGGCCGAGTGGGTGCAGGTTTTTATTTCAACCAGGAAGTAACACATCTGATTCTACTAATCAACCAGTAGAGCGCTTGCTGAGGAGCTTCATTAGTAGAATCAGGTGTGTTACTGCCTGGTTGGAACAAAAACCTGCACACATGGCCCTCCAGGACCTGAGTTTGACACCTTTGTTCTACACTATTGCAAAACTTCAATAATGAAATACTAGTATACACTGAACTTTTTTTTTTCCAAACTTCTAGCAATTTATTTCATTATCTTTTTTTTTTTTTTACAGAACAGGGCATCAGCCCTATTTCTATCTATTTAAATCTTGATGTAAATATACATAAGATTCCATTTATTTCTTGTAATAAAACAAATATTAACATTGTCAATAACTAAATTCAAATACTTTTATACAGTGCACACATCCCTGTTTCTAGCCATTTAAAAGTCTTTTCATGTACAAAAGTTAAAACAAACAGACTATTACAACATAAGATTCAAAATGCAATTATTCTGCCCAAATAAAATCACTAAAATTAAACCAACTATTATTTCAAAACATACTCAACAGTATGGGGCTCACCTGTTTTGAACTGTTGGCCTGAAGAGGAAGGTGATTCAAAATAGATTAAAAAAAATGAGAAACCTGTAATGCAGACTAACACTTGAACTGGCTACACATACATATGCATTCCCTTGAATAAGTGCACTGCTCTACAAAATGAAGGGAATACCAAAACAGCGCAATGCAACTCCAACACAGTCATACTTTTTGAAACCATCCTTCCTGAAAGGAAGAAACACTTATTGTAAATCCTTTTTTCCTAATGTTGTGACATTAGCAAGCAATGGGTAGAAATAAAAAGTGGAAACTCTTTGACTAGACCCAGGGATAAGTGGAGAGCTCAGCATTTAAAACTTTATGTGGTGCATAAGGTGACCGATGTTTCAATGCTTTCACGACTTCCTCAAAGTCAAAAATGTATTGCTTATGTTTTCTGCTTTTATGTGAGCTAAAGGTTTTGTAGGCATTTGTTCTAAAGTCACAGCCTTAAAAGGGGCACAGCACAGTGTCCTGAATTCGAAGATGGTTTTCCAGGTGTATAAAAAATCACCTTTCAGAACACGCTACTCGAAAATCACAACATTTCTATTTGAAGGTGAAATTAGACTGATCTCGAGTAAGTATACCTGTGCGATGATATCTTGATAGGTGTGATCGCAAAGCAATTTTTAAGCCCACAGTTGGGCTGAACATCTGGCTAATGGTGGGGTCTCCTGTGGTGAAGCTGGTGGTGTCTGACAAGATTGTCCTGATCTGCAGAGAAACCGCAGTACTTGCATAACGTGGGAAGTTCTTTCTGAAACATATCAGAATATTCAAATTAAGTTTGGCATCCATTAGAAAAAAGGTTTTGTTCAAAGAGCTGCAGAGTATACCAAAATAAATTGCATTACAGTTAAGGCTACTATCTAATAGCTAGTTCATGTCATGCACACATTAGAAATCATGACGGTAGATAATATAACCAAGACAAGCAAGAGAAGACAAGCAAGGACAATACAGCCCTACATCTGTACGTACATCTGCCCTACGATCTATATAATAGCAAAAAACAAACATAGACTACGACAACATGCACATGAACTTTGTTTAGTTTATTATTAGCTTTCCTAGTTGATACTGCTAGTGCTAGATGGATGGACAGCATGGCATTGATACACACACACATTTCATTACATGGCGCACAGTCATTGTGAAAACCGAAATTATAAATACTGCACGGATTGAATAAGAGGACCATACACTGTACTATGAATACCCTGATGTTTATATAAAGAGTGAGATTAACATTCAACATATTCCGTAACATCACTGCAGGGATTTGCTCTGAAATTTAGCTAATATGAACGTCATATCAGCTAGCCCAACAGCAAATGCTGGGTCAGAGCTAGCAGTACAAGCATCGTCAACTTGCAATTTGTCAAAAAGCACAGAGGCCTTTTAAAAAATGTCTTGATTTGGTTACAATGTTTTATACATACTTTATACAACTTTTCAAAGATTGGCCATCCTGGAAGAGAAATAGAGCAAGCAAACCACGTTTCCAATGCCCTTGCACTTGCCTGGAGGAAACCCCACGCATTGGTCATTACGCTCAAAAAACACCTGTGGCTATTACCCATTTTCTATCCAGAAAATTCACTATTGTACATTTGCACATTAATTTGATGTGTATTTTTATTCATACATGGTTATTCACATTTTATTGTCAATTCAATTGTGAACATAAAATTAAACAATTGAACTAAGCATAATTCTGTTTTTTACATTGTGACTTTGAGCCATAGCCGCCCCATGTGAGATAGGATAAAGTTCTAGGAGAAACTGCAGCCCTCTACCAGTTGGAGCTTTATGGCAGAGTGGCCCATTGAATGCCTCTGTGCAAGGCACATGCAAGCCTGCATAGAGTTTGTTAAAAAATATAATTGATTCTAAAGATATGTGTGGAGAAAACCAGACCCTGCTCCTTACCTGTCCAACACAGTCCCAACAGTCCCAAGCATGGTGGTGCAGCATCATGCTCTGTTTCTTTCTTTCAGATGCAAGACAGGGTAACTGGTTGCAATGGAAGAAAAGATGAATGCAGCCAAGCACAGAGATACTCTAGATGAAAAACCTTTTGCAGAGTGCTCTGGACCTCAGACTGTGCCAAAGGTTCATCTTCCAACAAGACAATGGCCCTAAGCACACAGCGTAGGGCCAAACTTGTTGCATCATTTTCAAAAGACTCATTTCTGTATTAGCTCAAAAGTCCTTTTAATAAATACTGAGCAATATGATATGATTTGGAGAGACTGCAAATGGTCACAAATTCCTAAATGATATGCTCATAATTTGCAACTAATTAACAGTATGCCAAAAATATAATAAAGTCCATTTCTCTTTTTTCTATTGTCAACATCTAGTCATGTTCTCTTTCTGTAAAACTAAGCATGACATTAACCCTATGGACACCAGACTCATACATGTCAATTTTATTACAGGCTGCAGCTTCTTTTCAGTTCATGATTCATTCCTAACATTTGTTCTTGAGAATTGAGACAAATAATGTTGGAAAAAAATATTACTTATCAAAACACAGATTTCATTTTATTTTGGGTGAAATTTATTTGGGCTACATATAGGAAATAATTATGATCTATGTAATGTTTTGGTTTGCTTTGTACACCACAGAAACTGCAAATAATATACTAACAATAGCTGCTGATAACACATACATGTACCATTATAATAATCTTTGTTATAAAATATATTAAAAATATATGTAAAATATATTCATGGCTCAGAAAACTGTTAGATTTATACATGAATCAAATGTAGTCAGGCATAAATTCTTCCTATTTATTAGCATTTTCTCTCCATTCTGTCGATAATGCATACTGTGTATGTGGATTAACAAATTCTGCGAATTTGTACATTGTGTTGTGTGTTTTTTATTTTTTTATATTTTTTTTTATCTTCTTCAACTTTATTTTTCTTTTTCTTTATCTGTTACGCTGCAGTAACACACAAATTTCCCCGTTGTGGGATCAATAAAGTTGATCTATTCTATTCTATTCTAAATGGGTCATTTATAACTTGACCACTTCCTGGTTTCAAAGAAAGGCGGGAAGGCTCAGGGTCTGGTAAGGTTAATGATAAATTAATTGATTATTATTTTAGCTATTAGCTCTACAGATGATCTGTGTTTTACTTTTGAAGAAAGAAACAAATAAAGATGATTTGTTTCATATAATTTAGTACTTTGATAGAGATTAAAACAAATCTTAAAAAAAAAAGTAGCTGCGATGAAATTAATAAATACAAAACTTTTCTCCTTGAGACACAACTCTCAGGTCTGTTTGATAGTTGAATAACCAGTTTCATATCAGCTAAAGCACCTTAAGTGTGCATTAGCTATGTATGTGTACATGTGGGTATGTGCGTGGATATGTATGTCCATATATATATATGCAAATATGTGTGTATGTGTATGTATGTAGGTATGTACATGCATGTATGTATGTATATATGCCTTGCTTATGCATACTTTTTTTTTCTTACTTTTTGCTTACTATTTATTACCATTTTCTCTCCATTCTATGTCGATAATGCATACTGTGTATGCGGATCATCAACAAATTCTGTGAATTTGTACATTGTGTTGTGTGTTTTTTTATTTTTATTTCTTTATGTTTTTTTTTATCTTCAGCTTTATTTTCTTCTCTTTATCTGTAACGCTGCAGTAACACACAAATTTCCCCGTTGTGGGATCAATAAAGTTTTATCTTATCTTATCTTATCTTATCTTAATTAAAAAGTTCTGAAATTATTACAACAAATATATTTCAAAATGTTCTTCGTGTTTTATTGACTTTTGGGCCTGTTGAATCAAGTCCTTGGATAAATATTTATATTAAAGACGTATGAAATCACTGACAGGTTTAACTTCGTATACACTAATTTGAATTTTACATATAGTTCTAATTTTATTCTTATCAGAGGAATAACATACATGTGTTAAAATCAGGAATGTTGAGCATCCTGTACTGGAAAATATATATATTTTTTGTTTTCTCTTAGGAGGGCGGCATGGTGGTGAAGTGGGTAGCGCTGATGCCTCACAGCAAGAAGGTCGCAGGTTCAAGACCTCCTTGGGCCTGGGTCTGGGACCTTTCTGTGTGGAGTTTGCATGTTCTCCCCGTGTCTGCGTGGGTTTTCACCGGGTACTCCGGCTTCCTCCCACAGTCCAAAAACATGCTCAGGTTAATTGGCAACTCTAAATTGCCCGTAGGTGTGAGTGTGTGAGTGAATGGTGTGTGTGCCCCACGATTGGCTGGCGACCATCTGGGGTGTATCCCTGCCTCTCGCCGTAACGCGCTGGGATAGGCTCCAGCAGACCCCTGCGACCCTAATGAGGAATAAGCAGGTATAGAAAAATAGAAAATGACTGACTGACTTTCTCTTAGGTTGGCTCTAATTATCCATCGTAATACATCATACCATTTCTGTTCTTCATCTTCTTTATTCATTCTCAACTTCAACAACAGGAAATAGGCCACAAATGGAAAATAAACCAGTAACAGATATATAGTAAACAAATATTTAGCGTCGGGTGCTTTGCAGACAATAGGTGCAGAAATGTGATGGGTATGATCCTCATTCAGTAACGCGTCAGTGTGTTTGTGTCATATAGTGTTAATGTGTGTGTGTGTATTTGCAGGGGGGCGGGGACAGATCCTGAGGTCCTCCAGTCCGCAGCGGCTCACCGATCATTCCGGACTCGGCTCCCGCACCCTGTCCGAGGAAGGAAGCATCATGGCCACAACGACCTGCACGCGCTTCACTGATGAATATCAGTTGTACGAGGAGCTGGGCAAGTAAGATGCGGTTCATTCCGATAATTCCGAGTCTCTCCCTGCATTCAGCAGCCGGACTGACCCGGAACGTGAGCGCACAAAACGCGTGCAGGAGGGATCACAATTTGATAGTTGTGATTGTGGTTATTGTGGTTTACCCCAGTAAACCACAATTATGAGCAATTGTGGGCTTGTGTTGCGGCGTTGCGTCCATGAAGGAGCCAGCTGAATGTCAGCATGGGCGGAGGTTCCCTCTGAGCTCTGGTCGGGTCTGGGGTCTCCTTAGATTCGGAGCGTCAGACACTTCTTTTCTGCATTAGCGTGAATTTTTCTGCATCATTTTATGAAGAATGACATTTATGAAAAGGGAAAAACTTATTCATGCAGCAGGTGAACATGTTATATAAAGCAGTCAGGCTCTTATCCTGCTCTCAAATGAAATATTCTCCTGTAGTTCATCTTTGCTCATTTAACGTAATCCTGCTGAGTCGACACACACACACAAGGCCTGATTTACTATTTTGCTTTTTTCCCCAAAATAAGTCTTATGTTTCTGTCATGTTTTTATTGAGAGAGACAGACAGCATGTAGGATGGCATGGAGGGAGTATGTATCCCTGCATTCACTGAATCTGTGTAAACCTGTGATGTCACAGCTCCAGAGAGTTTGATTTGTGCATGAAAATGAGTCCAGAAGCACTTCAGGGCAATCCCAAACCCCCTGCTCCTTCTCCTTCCCCTTCCCCCTCCTCCTTCTGAAGGCTAATAGGGATAAACAGCCCTAATATCGGGAAAAGCTGATGTGTGTGAATTAAGCCTCCTCCTCATCAGAAGCTTTAATCACAGTGGCACGCAGATTAGTGCAGAAGTCAGGGAATAAAACTGCTGCTGCTCCTGATCTACTGCTAATATAATTAGGTGTGTCATGTGCGGACAGGAGGAGAAGACAGGGAACCGGGGCGAGTTGTCTGCAGACGAAGTGAAGAGTCTGTGGGTAGATGTAGAGTGGACTGGATGTGTCCGTCAGGCTGTGTGTGGGTAGAGAGGATCTCTGGGCCTTGTAGGAACATTTATACACAGCTCTGGATTTATTAAAGTGTGCATGTATGTGTGTGAGTGGTGGATGGATCAGCGCTGTGTTTCATGGACAGAGTTGAAAAAGTTGCAGGACACAACTGTTCAACACCATTGTTAATTGACATTTGTCCTCTCACATTGCACTTTAATTATTTGAGCTCAAATAGAATCTTTTCTGGAGTTTATGAAAATCTGCATGTATAAAAAAAAACTTGATATGGAAAAAAAATGTAAAGGATGTGTGTCTGTAGAAATATAAAATTTGATAGTTTCCCTCTGTGCATGCATGTATGCATGTATGTGTGTAGAAAAGGCAATAGACATGAACCAGAAGAAGCTTCCGTCACTGATAACGAAGCCTTACAGCTGTTTTTCCTGATGTGTCAGATGCAGATGTGCAGCAGGAGGAAGCTCGAGTGTATTATGGTATTGGAATAACTTGCTTGTATTAAAATGTTAAAACTTCAGGGCTGAAACTGCTGATAATATCAGTGGTTAATCTGTTGATTATGATTTCCATTATTCGGTCAGTTGTTAAGTCAGGAAGATGAAAATGCTTGTACCACTTTGTCTGACCAACAGCACAAAATCCACAATAATCAGTACATTCATACAAAATAAAGAAAAGCCGCAAATCATCATAATTCGGCTCCTGCAGAGCAAGAATTGACTAACTTATAATTTCAATTGACCATTTGATTAGTCCCCAAATTATTATGTCTCTAATCAGCTGATCATATCTGAATCTTTATCTAATAATTTTAGCAACAAATGTCATAAACCATCTGATACTGAAGACCTGAACTGACATAGTGTCAGTGTCAATTCTGTTGATTAATAAATTGATTAATCAGCTAAACATTTAAAACTGTAATATTCAGTGGATTAAAACCTTTATAAAATTCTATGTTTGAGAGGAGAACTTCACATTTAGGGACCAAGAGATTCTTGGCACATCTGCCTGAATGGTAATTAAATTGATTACTCAATTACTGGAATCATTGCTTCTTAATTTTCAATTGACTAATTGATTAATCAGCTAATTGGTTTAGCTCTTTATGACATCATCAATATTTGACTAAATGGCTTCTTGCTTATAAAAACACTTTTTAGGGATTATTCAGTTTGACACCCTGAGCTAAACTGTCTTCATATCTGCAGATAAAAAACCCTGTGAGAGTCTTAGTCAGAGAGGTCAGAGGGGCTCAGAGGGGAGGAGAAAACCATTAAATAACAAAATTGAGATAAAATGAGCTCAAACTTATCCTTGAAATGCTGCTTTTCTTCTTCTATTTCTCACATTGCAGAAATGATTTTAATAGTTTCTGTTTGCAGGTGAATCTTTCATGATGTTTAAAAGGATAATTTTTCTAATCCTAAAAGGACATAAACCAACAATGAACTGATCCACTAACGAGTATTGTGCACTTATCAGAGCTTGATTTATCTTCTTCCTGTGTGTGTGTGTGTGTGTGTGTGTACATACATACACACCAAAACACATACCAATGTACAAGTATATAGCTTGTTCACAGCTTGTTGTGTTTGATTCTGTTTCTAAACAAACAAACATGGATTAACACTTCAAGATGAAGAAACATGATATCACTGATGGGTTTTTATTAGTTTGTGCAACCCTGGAAGAAAAGGAAGATAGTTAAAACTTTGAATACTTGCTAGTAGATCAGGTTATTGTTGGCTTGCATCAGAACCAGGGATTTGTTGACAATAAGGAAAATAAACAATAAACATTTCCAGCTGTCCTTCACAGCACAGCAGTGTGATATCTGAGCTGCTCCTTGGATGCTGACGAAGCTTTTATGGCAGCTGACCTGTCTCCTCTTTGTTTCCCAGAGGAGCCTTTTCAGTGGTGCGCCGCTGTGTCAAACTCTGTACAGGCCAAGAGTACGCTGCCAAAATCATCAACACCAAGAAGCTCTCAGCCAGAGGTGAGAGAAACACGCTAATAGATAATAATAACGTCATTCATCATCATGCTATCTGCATGTGTGTGTGTTCCAGATCCCAAACCTCACATTAGCATATTTCAGCATGTTAGATTCTTGTGTGTGAAGAGTTATGTCTGTTCCTGTTAGCAGCAGATGACACTTTCTCAAATCTGAAGATCTGAGTGTCAGAAGTGATGATTTAATCCTCCTTCTGTCAGAAAATGTTCACAATTCTATGTTTTGAGTGAGATTTTTCATCAAAATCAATTTATTCTTTGTAACATTTAAAATGTTGCCCAAAACAAACTATTTACATGATCAATTCTGTAAAAAAAAATGTTATTTTTCTACCATAGTACTGTGAATGAAAACATAATGAACCTTATACAATCATCCAGAAACTACTTGGCTCAGACGGTTTAAACTGTTTATTGAACTAAATGGCATAAAGACAAACTCTAATGGGACAAAAAACACATTTTGCTCAGCTTTTTTTTAGTCTGCTGCAGATTTCTTGTGACAACATTTTGTTTATGTGATCATAAGCAGAACTGCATTGAAGCAATAACTGTTTGTCTGTGTTTTTCTACTCTTAAACTGTCAAATACTGTAAAAATGTCTTAGGAATCTAAATAAAACAGCAATGGTGTAATTACAGCAGCATAAGCTCATGTTTGTTTCTCTTTCTGAGTTCAAATCAGAGAAACATTTATCCTTTTACACAATGGATAAACATCTGGACTCAGACAACAAACAGCGACACATCCTCAGATGGACTTTCCCTTTCCTAATCTTCTATCATTCCTCATTTTCATTTACACTTATTGCCTTTCCTTTCCTGCTCTTGTTTCCTCATTTTTAATCTTCATCCTTTCATTTTCTCTCCTTCCCTTTCATTTAATCTCCTTTACTCATTTTCTCTCCTCTCTTTTTTTTTTTTTAAGTATATTCATGGGGCTTTTTGTGTTTATTCGATAGTACAGTAAAAGGATTGACAGGAACAGGGGAGGCAGAGAGAGGGGGAATGACCTGTTCCCGATGCAGGAGTGTAGCCTCTATCTATGGGGCAGTTGTTCTCATCCTGTGTATTAAAGTCTTGTTTGTGTCTCACCTGACCCAAACTGTTTCACCTTCTTTCCCTGTTTGTTGAGTTGTGACCATAAAAGTGTTTCTTTGCTGTGTTGTAGACCATCAGAAACTGGAGCGAGAGGCCCGGATCTGCAGACTGCTCAAACACTCCAACATTGGTGAGTTTACACTTTTTAAAATGATTAGGATTGTCCATAAACTGCAGGACAACATGGTTAATCTGTGTCTTCCTAAAGTACTAAACCAGTGTTTTTGTGCCCAAATCCAGCCACAGCATTTTCACACCATAAAACAACATTAATGGAAATATTCTTGTATCTAAAATGCATATCTGCAGAAACATGAACTGTCAATGTTTCCCTCTGGGCTGAAAGAAAAGATAATGAACGTATTTGCCTTATAGTTCCTGTAAAGACGAAGATCAGATTCGGGCCTTCATTGCTCTTTATCTCATCCTCTTATTTTCTTCCTGCAGTTCGTCTCCATGACAGTATCTCAGAGGAATGTTTCCACTATCTCCTCTTCGACCTGTGAGTTTCTTTGTCCTTGTCTGCACTTCTTCTTTTTTCTCTTTGGTACTATGCTGCTCTTCCTCTTATCCTCCTCCTCCTCCCTGGTGCTTCATTTCATCTCCCTTCAATCCTTTGCAACATCTGTCTCCTCTCTCTTTCTGCTCTTTCTCTATATCTGCATTGTCTTCAACTCCTCCTTCCTTCTCCTCCTCCTCCTCCCCCCATCCCTGTTACATAATGCCCCCCCCCCTACAGCATTCAACTTCAACGCACACACAAACATACTCACATAGATCATCTACACTCCCCCACACTGGATCCAGTCTCCATGGCAACTCAGCAGGAGTAAATCCTGCAGCCGGGGTTTCCCCCTAATGAGGACATCCCCCTCCTGTCTGTCTGTGTGTGTAAATGTGTGAGAGAGAATGTGCTCATTATCATACTTTATCCTCTATCTTCCCGCTCTACAGGGTGACAGGAGGGGAGCTGTTTGAGGATATTGTGGCCAGAGAATATTACAGTGAAGCAGATGCCAGGTAAACACCTCCATTCTTCTTCTTCTTCTTCTTCTTCTTCTTCTTCTTGTGTGTGCCCTGCAGCCTCTCCATTTGCAGGGCACACACTGAAACATTGTCCCAGCTAAATATTGTAATTCTGAAAAATGATGATAAAAACCTCTTCATTGTTTTAGTTCATTGCTGTATGAACTGAATTATGTTCAAGGTTGCTTTTGCTGGTGGCAGACAGATGGAAATGCAAAAAATGCTCAAATGCCCACGCTAACCCCCTCAGGAGGGAGACTTAAATCAATATGAGAAAAAGAGAGAGAGTGAGAAAGAGAGAGAATCTTATAAATCTTCAGTCTTAATTCTGTTCCCTCCTTGTGAGGTAAATCTGTATGCATTTGCCACTCAACAGCATCATGTCTTCTGTAGTCTGCACCAAAAGCAGCTGCAGGCCAGTTCTTATTCAAGATTAAGTCAGTCTTTCGTATTCGACACCCACTTATTTCTTATTAGGGGTCTGCTGGAGCCTATACCAGCACAGTACAGGTGAGAGGCAGGACCATGGAGCACACACACCATTCACTTACACACTCACACCTACAGGCAATTTGGAGTCTCCAATCAACCCCAGAATGTTTTTGAATTGTGGGTAGAAGCTGAAGAAAGTGGAGAGAACCCACACAGACACATAAAGAAAGGCCCCATGGCCAAGAACTTGAACCTGTGACCTTCTTGCTGTGAGGCAACACTGCCGCACTGTCATTTAGAGAAACCAGAGCATTACCAGCACTAGCTCCATGAAGGATTCTGCATGCACGTCTTTTCACCCTTGTTTATAGTCAGCAGCCACATCCAGCTTCTTCCTTCACACCGAGTCCTCTTTGCCATCCAGCTTTTAGAGCTTTACCACAGCAATTATACAGCATATACTGGAAAAGGAACCTCTGTATCTGGGGTTTCCCCTCCTCTCAGTATATCCTCAACAGTTCAAAGTCCTCTGTGGCCAGTCTGTCAGCCCAGCGCTTTGTGATGTGCTCCACATGTCAGACTGATGTGAGAGCCAGCAGAGCAGTTACAGCATGTGTGTCCATCAGCCTCAGTCCAGCTGCATCCACCAGCCTCTTCAGATTTATCAGTCAAGTGGTGCACAGCATAGGGATGAGGCTTGGGGTTGAACTGTCTTGAATGTCCATATGTCCAGAGGTTAAACTTCTCTTGTTGGAAGGTAAACCTCCATCCCAGTCTTTTGCAGACTCCAACAGGGGGCTTCCAAGAGGGCCTTGATCTATCCATCTTCCTATCAATTTTAACCATCTTTCCTGTCCCTGCTGAAGAAAAAGAGCTCCAGACCATAATGCTACCATCACCATGTTTGACAGTGGGAATAGTGTGTTCAGGGTGATGTTCAGTTATTTTTATGCCAAACATAACATTTTGAATTTTGCCCAGAAAGTTAGTTTCATCTGACCAGAGCACCTTCCTCCACATGTTTGGTGTCTCTCCCAGGTGGCTTATGGCAAACTTCAAATGTGATTTTTGGTGTAATTCTTTGAGAATTGGCTTTCTTCTTGCCACTTTTTTTGATCATGGGCCTCTTGGCTAAATCTGATCAGTCTCTTCTTGTTTGGGTTGAGATTTTAGAGGGACAGCTGGTAGGTTCGTTGTGGTCTGCTACAACCTCTGGAGTGAGTTGGCTGCACTGGCAGTTAGGGGGGGCGAATAATATTGCATGCCCACTTTTCAGTTTTTTATTTAAAGAAAAGAAAAGTTTTACCTATTTGTATAAATTTAATTCCACTTCACAATTGTGTCCCACTTGGTATTGATTCTTCACAAAAAAAAATATTTTATATCTTTTATAGTAGTGAAATGTGGCAAATCTGATTTGTGATTCTGGGCAATACAAATAAATTGAATTGAATTGAATTGAATTTAGATGTTTGAACGGTAATTTTCTTCTTCAGTGTCACACAAGATATCGTGTGATGTGCTTTTATTAGCTGATCTTACAGAAGTTTACCATTGAAACAAGTCTTTGAGAAATAAAAACAGTAATTACTAATACATGAAGACATAATAACCCTCATTCAAGCAGAAAATCTCCAGTTACTGTAAGATACTTCTGTATGAATTGGATGTGAAAAGATGCTATTCTGCTTTCAAGGCTGTCCCTCTTACTTCTTTGGTAGGAAAAGAACAGCCTGAAGTATCCAGTGAAATTTATCCCAGAAATTTCTTAATCCCAGAAGATTCTTAATCAGCCCACCAAGTGGATCCATACAAGGCAAATGTTGCCACAGTGAGGAGGCTACCAGGTTATTTATTACCCACACCCTACTTCTAAAAGACAGTTTTGGTAGCAATCATTTCTATTTACACACAGTTCCATGAATTCAAATTATTCACACAATTCAATAAATGTAATTGAATTTACCCTGGTAGCCAGGATTGAAATGTGGGGCATATGCAGTTGAAATACATGTCTTCCTTAAAGCAGGTAAAGTAAAACCAACAATATCAGACCTTAGTTTATGTAGCAGAGGCTTGATGGACAAAGCGTACAACATTTCAGATGATGACCAGACTTGTTGAACATCTCTGTTCACTGTTATTGAGGCACTCAATTCTCCATTAATTTTCAGTAAACTTTCAAAGTCCTCTTAAAACCTTGATCATGACTATGAGACCTTGGTGGAGACAAAACTGGCCAATGATGTTCTAGAGACAAAGGTGCTTAACCCTAGTTTTATCTTGATCTAAAGAAAAAAGACCAACTTCTTGACCCAAAGAACCAGGAACATCCAAAATGTCCCGAACTAAAGACACATTGTCAACAGTAGACCTGCCAAGTACACAGTAAGCCTGGTCTGGGTGAATGCCTGGTCCAACACCTCCCTCACTCTTTTCCGACAGGATCTTGTAGCCTGTACGGAGAAGAGAGACCAGCCTCCAGTTCTTAATGTTCTGTAAATCTTATTTCTTTGCCAGCAGAGCTATCACATCTCTCCTGCAGTTAACAGCAGCAAATCCTCAAATCTCTCATTCGCTGCAGCCTGAAAATCCTCACCCAGCTCGTCCCAGAAAACCTTATACAAATCAACAGTCAATCCATTGATCCCGGGGGTTTATTCCTCCTGCAGACTCTGAGGAGTACTCTGCTCCCTCATACAACCCCAAGCAAAAAGTAGAAGGTGGAATTACCAATCTTGTTCGAGCACTCACTTAAACATTTTATTCTGTAGAACAAACTTGCATCAAAAACATGAAACAATAATGCAGTCATTCAAAAGTGCAACACCTTGGCATTCAGAAATGAATAAAAAACATTGTGGTGGTCAGTAAATGTTACTTTTATAGACTAAGCACATGGAAACAATATGGAATCATCACATTCTGAGGAAAAAAAATGGAATCATGAAAAAACAGACTAACAAAAACCAATCAAAACACATCACTAGTATTTAGTTGCACCCCCTCTGGCTATTATGACAGCTTGCAGTTGCTGAGGCATGGACTTGATGAGTGACAAACAGTAGTCTTTATAAATCTGGTATCATCTCTCTTTGATTGCACTTGTCAGATCATCTTTGCAGGTCGGAGCCTTGTTGTGGACCATTTTTTCATTTTCCACCACAGGTTTTCAACTGGGTTGAGATCTGGGCTGTTTGCAGGTCATGACATTGACTGGATGCATCTTTCTCAAAGTTATGCTTCCACAGTTTTGCTCTATGGCATGATGCATTGTCATCTTGAAAAATGGTTTTATCATCCCGAAACATCTTTTCAATTCAAGAGAAAAGGATAAGAAAACTGTCCAAAACATCAATGTAAACTTTTAAATTTATTGAAGATTTAACCACATCTCCCCAGTGCCTTTGCCTGACATGCAGCACCATATCATCAAGGTGGTGGTGTGGAAATTTTGATGTTTTCTTTAGGCAGTCCTATTTGTAATTCTCACTGGAATGGCACCAAACAAAAGTTCCAGCATCATCACCTTGTCCAATGCAGATTTGTGATTCATCACTGAAGATAACCTTTATCCAGTCATCCACAGTCCACGATTGTATCTCCTTAGCCCATTGAAGTATTGTTCTTTTCTGTTTAGGCGTCAATGATGGTTTTCTTTTAGCATTCCTGTATAGAAAATCCCATTACCTTTAGGCAATTTTGCATAGTTCTGTCACATAAATTGACTCTAGCTTCCTCCCATTTCTTCTTCATTTGTCTTGTGTATTTTATGTTTTCAAGACATATGGCCTTTAGTTTTCAGTCTTGATGCTTAGATGTCCTCCTTGGTCTTGCAGTAGGCTAGGCTTTAACAACATTCCCATGCTGTTTGTACTTGGTCCATGCCTTCGATATAGCTGACAGTGAACAGCCCACATCTTTGGCAACTAAACATGAAGAATTACCATCTTCAAGAAGTTTGACAATCCTCTCTTTGGTTTCAAGAGACATCTCTTTTGTTGGGGCCATGATTTTTGCAAATCTGCTTAGTCCAGCAGCCCTCCAAGGTGTGATAACTGCACTCTTTTTACTGCTGACTAACAAGCAGATCTAATCTGAGGCAGGTGCCCAACTAAGGAAAGGAAATTGACTGTGTGTTGTCACACCGCGGTGAAGTTTGTCCTGTCTTGGGGTTTTTGTCTTGTCACTTCCTGTTTTATTTTGAAAGTCTAACTCTCCTCTCGTTTCAGGTCACTTGCCCTTCCTCATGTGTCACCGGTCTGATTGTCTGCCCCGCCCTGATTGTTTCCACCTGGCTCCAATTACCTTGTGTATATATTGTCTGTGTCTCCCCTTGTCTTGTGCCGAAGTGTTTCGTCCCGTGCGTTCACCCAAGCCATTGAAGTCCTCTGGTCATAGTTCTTGTTGCCTTGCCTTGCCTTGCCTTGCCTGTCGTGCTGTCCTCTTCGGAGCGATTTTTTGTTGTAGTTTTTCATAGCCTTAGTCTAGATAGCTAATTGTAGATTCTCAGTTCAGCCCTTGTTTTCAGTTATTTGTAAAGATTTTGTTTTATAGTCATTGAGTATAGTTCCTCCAGTTTTTAGGAGAGATTTTGTTTCATAGTTGAGTTTTTTCCCTCCAGCCTTTTCGGAGATAGTTTAGTTTCCCCCTAGTCATAGTCATAGTCTAGTCCCTTATAGTATAGTGATTTATAGCCATAGATATTTTCTTTGTATTTTGTCATAGCCCTCTTTTGCTCCCTGTGGAAGAGGTTGCCTATTTATTAATAAAACCCGCTGTTCCACTCCGCATCTGAGTCCTCTTTTTGAGTCCCGGCCTGACAGTACACTTCGGCCAGTATGGACTCAGCGGAGAGAGAACAGCTCACGGCAGCCCTGCGAGCCCAGGAGGCCCGGCTCTCCCGTCAGGAGGAATTCCAGACCGCCCTGGCCTCCCAGATGGCGCTCCTATCTTCACAACTCCAGGATCTGCACGGTCACCTAGTGCAGACGAAGGCTGCACCTGAGCCTCCAGTAGTGGCGCCCACCAACCCAGTGAACCCCGTTCCATCGATGACTGTAGTGGGAGCAGCATGTAAGTTAGCTCCACCAGCCCGATTCTCTGGCGAACCGGGCTTATGCAAGACCTTCCTCATTGACTGTTCATTACATTATGAGCTAAACCCCCAGGCTTTTCCCACTGACCGATCAAAGATTGCCTTTATGATTTCCCACCTGGCCGGGAGAGCCAAGGCTTGGGCTTCGGCAGAGTGGGCCCGAGACTCCCCGGTTTGCAGTTCTTTTTTGGAATTTGAACAGACTCTAGAGAGGATTTTTGACCCTGTCACGACTAACCGGGAGAAGGCTCAGGAGCTGAGCGGGCTGAAACAGGGCAATAACTCAGTTTGTGACTATGCCATCCAGTTTCGCACCTTATCGGCGGGGATTGGTTGGAATATGACAGCCCTATATGACGTCTTTTTAAAGGGATTGGCAGCTCCGATCCAGGACCTCCTGGTTCCTCTGGATTTACCCACGGACCTCGACTCGCTCATCGCCCTCGCTATCCGGACGGATAACCGAGCCCGCCAGCTCAGGCAGCGTAGCACTACGAGAACCCCGCCGATGGAGGGGTCCATACACCCACAAACACCAGGTTGGCCGGTAACCTGTCGATCATCACCAGAGCCGCGTCACTGTCATCCTTCAGAAGAAGACGGAGAACCCATGCAGCTGGGGAGAGCCCGACTATCGCCGAAGGAACGACGGAGACGGCTACAGGAGGGTCGCTGTTTCTACTGCGGGGAACCCGGCCATCTCGTCGCCACCTGCCCTGCCAAGAAGAACCTGGTGGTGAGAAACTTCAAGGGTGCAAGCACCCCACCACTTACTCTCACCACTGTCCAGGTAAAACACCACACCACCATTGAGCTTAACGCACTCATAGACTCGGGGGCGGACGAGAGCCTGATAGACGGGCACTTTGCGGAACAACTGGGCCTCGAAATAGAACTTTTAGCTAAGCCCATCCGCGCTAAAGCTCTTAATGGACAGGACCTTTTCACCATCACACACATCACAGCACCTCTCAAATTGATCATCAACAACCACCAGGAGAGCATTCGTCTGTATGTAGTCAAGTCACCCTCTCAGACTCTCATTTTAGGACAGCCATGGTTACACCGCCACAATCCCCACATAGATTGGAGATCAGGGGAGATCCTGAGGTGGGGAGCGGACTGTGTGAGGGTCTGTATGAAACTCCCACGGCAAGGAAAAGAGGACTCAGATGCGGAGTGGAACAGCGGGTTTTATTAATAAATAGGCAACCTCTTCCACAGGGAGCAAACGAGGGCTATGACAAAATACAAAGAAAATATCTATGGCTATAAATCACTATACTATAAGGGACTAGACTATGACTATGACTAGGGGGAAACTAAACTATCTCCGAAAAGGCTGGAGGGAAAAAACTCAACTATGAAACAAAATCTCTCCTAAAAACTGGAGGAACTATACTCAATGACTATAAAACAAAATCTTTACAAATAACTGAAAACAAGGGCTGAACTGAGAATCTACAATTAGCTATCTAGACTAAGGCTATGAAAAACTACAACAAAAAATCGCTCCGAAGAGGACAGCACGACAGGCAAGGCAAGGCAAGGCAAGGCAAGGCAAGGCAACAAGAACTATGACCAGAGGACTTCAATGGCTTGGGTGAACGCACGGGACGAAACACTTCGGCACAAGACAAGGGGAGACACAGACAATATATACACAAGGTAATTGGAGCCAGGTGGAAACAATCAGGGCGGGGCAGACAATCAGACCGGTGACACATGAGGAAGGGCAAGTGACCTGAAACGAGAGGAGAGTTAGACTTTCAAAATAAAACAGGAAGTGACAAGACAAAAACCCCAAGACAGGACAAACTTCACCGCGGTGTGACACACACTTGAAGTGCTGAAATGTCCAATTTCCATGTGCACCATGAATGCCTTTTACAGTATCCTCCAGTTCTGCTGACTCAAAGGCCATTTTGTAACAAATAGAATGTTTCTGACATATATAGTGTTGAATTGGCAAAGCTAAAGGTTAAGCATTAGCTTCCAGTAGCTGCTATGACCGCGTTTTGATCCATTTTCATTTAGAATACATGTCAGATCACAGACAGATTAGATCATTCATATGTTCATATGTATGAGCTCTGCGTTAGCACGGGGTGGAAGCACCATTTCTCCCCAGTGCTGCTACTTGTAAGTAAAACAATTTCTACTGCAGTTTTTTTTAGCACCGCATGCATTCTTGCAACCTAAACACCATTATCTTTGTTCAAATTAACAGCATTAGGCCTAATTGTGTTTTTCAGGCATAAAATAAGCTACTAGATACTGCAGTAGCTCCCATATAGATTTGGGTGGACTGTGCATGTAATGTGAATGGCATAGATAGATTTAAGTGTCAAATTTAAACTAGTCCATCTACCACAGAGTCTATAGTGTGACCACTGAGTATTTGTCTGGAGTCTGTATGATGTGGTCATAAAAGATGAGCTATGCCCAGACATCTGCCCTGGTTATGGCAGCGACCCAGCCTCAAATACGCACGGACTGTTGACACCTTTAGACCTGTTCTTATTCTCTAGATTTGCCAATTCACTGCTTTAAATATGTCAGAAACATTGTATGTTCTTACAAAATGACCTCTCGTTTTGATATCTATCATTGTTCCCAAACTGACTTTTCTTTTTGAGCCAACAGAAGTGGACGCCATCGATTAAACTTTCCTCACCTCAGGATCAGAAAATTGAAACTGTAAAAGTAAGCAAAGATCTGAAACTGTTGAAACAGGCAGGTATGTGATCCTGAACAGGAGAAGACAATTGAAAGGGGGGTACTAACAGATGTGAGAATGGAGGAGGCACAAGCTCAGGAAGAGCATGAAATTGGGGATTAAATGATAAAAGTCTGATGCTAAGCGATACAATTGGTGCACTCTGTGCCTTGAGGTCAGTGGTTCTGATGACATCACAACCACTCAGGAGGACAGTCATCCTGCTGTCGTGGCAGGAGTCAGTGTGGAGGAATACATGGCTGTAGATGTTAATATGGAGGATGAGGAGAACAGTTTCCAGGTGGTTCGGCAGAAGAGAACGTCCAAAACAGGTGTATAGGCAAAAAAGGGGAATTCAAAAAAGAAACGAAGCAGAGCAAACAAAAGGAACAGGGTCAGATTTTAGTTCAGGAGATGAGTCTGGTGAATGACATGCAGTCAATAAGGCAGACTGGAAGGTAAAATGACGTGGTGGATGTTTAAAGAAGATTGAATGGAAACGGTAGACACTATGCATTACTTTGTGATGAAACTTTTTTAAAAAGCTGTAAAGTTTTACAGACTCTTATTAAGAGTCAGAAGCAGGAGTTGCAAACCTGATGAAATTATCACCTAGCTTCTTTTTTTGGGTTGGAGAGAAGGAATGGGCAGAGCAGCTTCATGCACACCTTATACTCCATGGAATGCCATGAAATGACACAGGAAAGATGTAGCATGCAGCAGCAAATTTTTATTCTGAACTGTACGAGAGTAAGTATGAGGAGAATGAAGAGCTAATTACCTAAGAGCTAATTATTAGTTTAGGATTGTCTCGTCTTGCGCACCTGCACTTTGATGTTGTTGTACATGTAAACGCATAGGATAGTGAGAAACGCAATTTCGATTCCTTTGTATGTCAAGTACATGTGAAGAAATTGACAATAAAATTGACTTTGACTTTGACCTCCCTTTGGGCTGGACTTTTCAGGATCTCTGCTAAGGAGAATCCTGATCTTGGTGGACCTCCGACTATAACCCCTAGCAAAAAGTATGGAATCACCAGTCTTGTTTGAGAACTTACTCAGACATTTTATTCTGTAGAACAAACTTGCATCAAAAGCATGGAACAATAATTAAGTCATTAAAAAAGTGTAACTCTTTGGCATTTAGAAACACTAAAGGAAATGAATAATAATCCTTGTGGTGGTCAGTAAATTTTACTTTTATAGACCATGCACAGGAAAAAAATTTGGAATCATCTCATTCTGAGGAAAAAAATATTTTATAATTCAAAAATTACAAATTTTTTAGTTATAAAATAAGAACACACATGTCAGGCCGGGACTCAAAAAGAGGACTCAGATGCGGAGTGGAACAGCGGGTTTTATTAATAAATAGGCAACCTCTTCCACAGGGAGCAAAAGAGGGCTATGACAAAATACAAAGAAAATATCTATGGCTATAAATCACTATACTATAAGGGACTAGACTATGACTAGGGGGAAACTAAACTAAGGCAAGGCAAGGCAAGGCAAGGCAAGGCAAGGCAAGGCAAGGCAAGGCAAGGCAAGGCAAGGCAAGGCAAGGCAAGGCAAGGCAAGGCAAGGCAAGGCAAGGCAAGGCAAGGCAAGGCAAGGCAAGGCAAGGCAAGGCAAGGCAAGGCAAGGCAAGGCAAGGCAAGGCAAGGCAAGGCAAGGCAAGGCAAGGCAAGGCAAGGCAAGGCAAGGCAAGGCAAGGCAAGGCAAGGCAAGGCAAGGCAAGGCAAGGCAAGGCAAGGCAAGGCAAGGCAAGGCAAGGCAAGGCAAGGCAAGGCAAGGCAAGGCAAGGCAAGGCAAGGCAAGGCAAGGCAAGGCAAGGCAAGGCAAGGCAAGGCAAGGCAAGGCAAGGCAAGGCAAGGCAAGGCAAGGCAAGGCAAGGCAAGGCAAGGCAAGGCAAGGCAAGGCAAGGCAAGGCAAGGCAAGGCAAGGCAACAAGAACTATGACCAGAGGACTTCAATGGCTTGGGTGAACGCACGGGACGAAACACTTCGGCACAAGACAAGGGGAGACACAGACAATATATACACAAGGTAATTGGAGCCAGGTGGAAACAATCAGGGCGGGGCAGACAATCAGACCGGTGACACATGAGGAAGGGCAAGTGACCTGAAACGAGAGGAGAGTTAGACTTTCAAAATAAAACAGGAAGTGACAAGACAAAAACCCCAAGACAGGACAAACTTCACCGCGGTGTGACAGTGTGGGCCTCTAAGAGCACAATCTGGCATGATTTTGTCAATCCTGTACCACAGATGGTTCTTAGTTCTGTCTAAAACAGCTTCCACTAAACAGTTT
The DNA here is from genome assembly GCA_036785175.1 of Eupleurogrammus muticus. Lineage (NCBI taxonomy): Eukaryota > Metazoa > Chordata > Actinopteri > Scombriformes > Trichiuridae > Eupleurogrammus > Eupleurogrammus muticus. Next base: position 1,786,234 of record JAYKQN010000013.1, on the reverse strand, counting down.
TGGAAATTAAAACAGCCATGGAGGATTTTCATAAATTGTGTGCAATTGGAAATTTGCCCCAGAAATCTTTTTTTTTCACTCCCAATCATGTGGCATAGCCAAATCCTACATTACCTGAAAGCAAAATGATAGGGGCAGGTCTGTGGCCTTTTGATTATGCTGTCTGATGCTCATGACTCGCACTCCTTTCAATTGATGCCATGCCCCCCATGCTAGATCAATCTCAGATGTCTGACACTGAAAAAGTAAGATCTTATTTTGAAAACATAAAGCATGCAACTGAGAGAAATCACATTCCAATATCAAAACATATTAAAGTGAAAAATAAAGATAAATAATGTATTCAAGCAAATTAGCAGAGTGGATAATTATCATATTTAACCTGAAAAACAAAAGTGTACCCTTTTTTTATAATGAAAAAAGCAGCTGCCGCTCAAGCAGCAAACAACCTATTAAGACAACCCTTACCCAACACTTAAACACTACAACTGTACACACAATTACTGAGAGAGAGAGAGAGAGAGAGAGAGAGAGAGAAAGAGAGAGAGAGAGAGATGAAGGGGTTGAGAGACCAGGTGAAAGGTGTACTAAAGAAACTAAAAGCTACTCTCATATCACATTATTGCCCTTTTCCAACATAAAGACATTGACTCATCAAACATGTATAACAATCACACTTAAAGAGGAAACAAATTTAACTGATTATTCGTTTTTAGAAACATTTGAAAAAATAATTTTGAAATTAGAATATTTTATTGACCAGTAGTAAAAATCTGACTTTAAGAGGAAATATCTTGGCCTCATTCATCATTACAGTGCAGAAACCACAGGGCTATACATTCATGTATGGCTATGGAAGATGTATCTCACTAATTAGAACATGATCAATCGTTGAGAAATGTGGCTTCATTTGAACATCATGCAACCATGATATTTTAAACAGAATCACAGTTCTGGCTGAATAATCTAACTTCAGCTAAGTTATATTATCTGTGATATGTCAAGTTACCATGGTCAAATGTATAAATCTTTAATAATATAATATAGGAGACACTGATCAGCATCAGATGATCTGCTTCAACCTCAGAGAGACAGACACACCTGCTGGATTATATAAATATAACATAATATGTTTATGATATTAACGTCATCTGTTCATATAAAAAAAACACATGCATGAACTGGTTTGAATCAACTCTATGAAGGAGATGTGTTGCACTGCATGAGGCAAATGGTGGTCACATCAGATCCTGACTGGTGTTGTGAGTCCCCAGACCCCCCAATAAAACTAAACTGGTTCAGAGTGCCCTTTTGTTGTTGCCAGTCTAAGGACACCTGAAAATAATCATGGTGTGTAATCAGAATCTTGATATGAAACACCTGTGAGGTGGGATTATTATCTCAGAAAGTAGGAGTGGGTCTGTCTAAATGTGTTCACTATCACACATTTAGACAGATTTTTGAACAATATTTGAGAGAAATGGTTATTTTGTGTATGTAGAAAAGGGAGCATAATGTGAAATTTATTGTTGTAGTGTCATCATCTGGACAAACTTCACCAAATTCAACCCAAAACTTTCTCAGGTCCTCAGTGAAACACCTGCAACAGTCAGCAGTATTTGCTTTATACTTAGATACCATATTTAATACTGAAGCAGCAGCAGTTTAGTTCACTTACCCACAAGTTATCTATAAGATCGTCTTGCACACCTGCACTTTGATGTTGTTGTACATGTAAAACGCATAGGATAGTGAGAAATGCAATTTCGATTACTTTGTATGTCAAGTACATGTGAAGAAATTGACAATAAAATTGACTTTGACTTTGACTTTGATAAGTCTCTATTATTCTAGTTAATGAGGCTGACAAAACTGTGTCTGTGTTACCACATCGACCTTGAAATAACACTTGCAGCTGCACTGATGAGTTTCTCTTTGTTTTTATAATGACATTGGTCAGATAACTGTGTCTATGTAACATCTATATACAGTAATACAATGGTTATGCATCCAACATAGAATTCATCTTCTTCACTCTTTTCTAGTAACAAATAACAGCTAATGTAACTCAGTGTATGCCATGATGACTAATATATTTGCCTATATTGTTATTGATGATAGTCTTGATATGTTAAAAATTCAAATGTATTGACACCAGGATAATAACACACATGATAATACTGTCTAAATAGTTTGAAGCCTCTTAAATCATTTGTGTTTTGCTACTATGAGATGAAGTAAACACCAAAGGTGCTTTGCTACAAGCAGAGACTGCATGAGCAACTATGGATGTAGATCAGGGGTGGGCAACCCCGGCCTCGGAGGGCCGGCGCGGACGCAGGCCCCCGCCCCAACCAGGCAGCAACACACCCGACTCCACCAACGAAGGTGCAGAGTAGCAGTAATTAGTAGAATCAGGTGTGCTCACCGCCCGGCCGGAACAAAGACCTGCAGCCACACCGGCCCCCCAGGACCGGAACTGCCCACCCCTAATGTAGATGTTAAGGTTTTAGCTGGTGGAGTGTCATAGTGTTCCTAGGGACCCCTTCTGCATCCTCAGCAGGTATCTCAGTGTCCCAGGTGTTTCGTCCCTTAACCTGTACACCTCTCCTGAGTGGGGCAGCAAGGGCTGAGTTAGCCTTCACCTGCGGAAGGGGTCCAGCTGTGATTTCTTGACAGCCACAGCCACCTGGAACTGCTTTCGGCTACTGTGGCTATCTCCCTGGTAGCCTTCTGTACTTGTTTGGCATCAAGCCCGATCTTCTGCAGGAAACTGCGAATAGATGTGGCGGGGAAACCGTGAGCCCCAACCTCAATTGGGTAGAGGATGGCATGCCATCCAGCAAGGGTCGCCTCATCTACTATGTCCTGGTACTTACCCTTCTTTGCCTGATGAGATATGGCTAGCCTGTCTTCCCAGGGAACAGTGAGTTCGGCTAGAATGATGGACTTTGAGCTCCTAGAAAGAAGTATCACATCCGGTCGGAGGGTAGTTGCCACCACCTCCTGAGGAAAGAACAGCTTCTTCTTGAGATCCACTTGCAGCTCCCAATCTGATGCACAGTGTAGCATTGATGGTAGGCGGTCAGGTCTTCTTCCCTTTGGGACTTTACTGCCCTCTCGCTGGAAGCTTGTGGGCCTTGGTGGTACTGGTGGCTGTTTGTTGGTGTGGCTTCTCTGTAGTTCGACCCACTTAGCGACCTTGGTGAGGAAATGTCTCCACCTATAGCGCCCGTCTGCCAGAGCTTTTGGGCAGCTGGTCAGAATGTGGTTCAGTGTGCAGAGGCTGGCGCCGCACTGACTACAGGATGCCTCTTTCTCCTTGCCCCAGATCTTCAGATTACTTGGTGTGGGTGGGAGATCAGCCACAGCGCCCAGCAGGAAGTTCAGCTTGCCTTGGTCAGTGCCCCAGAGCTCCTTCCAAGACATTGGTCTCTCGAGCGCCCCCTCCCATTGCATCCAGCGCGCCTGGGAGCCCAGCCCTGCTGCTTTGATTCGACGGTCTTCTTCAGCTGCCTCACGCACCCTTTGCACCACCAAGTCCCTTCTGTCTCGCATGTTGCTTTTCGACCAGCTCTTGACACCGTAGTTTCCAAGCCCTAGCTGTCCGCGACACACAGTGCCCACGATTTCCTGATGCCTCCAGTAGGCTTCCGCTTCCTTCACTGCCTCGAGGGGTTTCCACTTCCTGCCGCAGTTAATGGCAGAACTTGCATACCTGACTTTTGCGTCCCTAGAGACTGAGAGCGTGCATGCTGCCCTCGCTTGGTGGCCTTGATTTCTTCTATGACAGAGGAGCATGGTAACCGGAGTACTGATGACCTGCTGTAGAGGTTGACTGCGCTGAAAGCTGGAGGAGCACCCAGCCATTTACGAATAAACCTGCTACAGACTCTCTCCATTGCTTCAACTCTTGTCATAGGGAAGTCGTAGAGCAGAAATGGCCACTGGAGTCTTGGTATGATGCCATGCTGAAAGCACCACACCTTGAACCTACCTAGCAGCAAACTCCTGTCTATTCTCCTCAGCCACTCCTTTAGTTGGGCTGCGGTGTCTTCGAGGTTTAGCCTGTCCTTCAGAGTGCTGTCATAGCTCTTCCCCAGGCATTGGATTCGCTCCTCCTGAATGGTTGGAATCTCTGACCCCTGGATGCTGAAGGTGTTATTCGACTGATTTCCCTTCAGGATGCACAAGCTTCTGGATTTGCTGGGCTTGAACTGCATACGGGCCCAGGTGGCCATCTTCTCCAGTGAACTTAGGACCCATCGTGTCCCAAGGATGGATAGGGTCATCACGGTGATGTCGTCCATGAAGGCTCTGCAGGCTGGATGCCTTGTCCCATCCGCTGCCATCTGTCCTTTACACTGAGACTCTCCTGCTTTCAGCAGTAGGTTCATAGCTGCCATGAACAAGGGGACTGATATGGTGCAGCCAGCCATGATCCCTTTTTCCAGCCTCTGCCACGTGGTGGTAAAATCCTGTGCACTGAACCTCATCTGTAAAGAACCCATATAAGCCATCACCAACTTAAGATAAGATCAGATAAGATAAGATAAAACTTTATTGATCCCACAACGGGGAAATTTGTGTGTTACTGCAGCGTTACAGATAAAGAGAAGAAAATAAAGTGGAAGAAGATAAAAAAAACTATAAAAAAATAAAAATAAAAAAACCACACAACACAATGTACAAATTCGCAGAATTTGTTGATCCGCATACACAGTATGCATTATCGACATAGAATGGAGAGAAAATGCTAATAAATAGTAAGAAAAAAAGTATGCATAAGCAAGGCATATATACATACATACATGCACGTACATACCTGCATACATACACATACACACATATTTGTGCATATATATATGGACATACATATCCATGCACATACCCACATGTACACATACATAGCACACTTAAGGTGCAGGGTGTGTGTGAAGAGAAAAAAAAGTGACCAGTGTAAAAGTGACAGAGTGACTACAGTGAGGGTTATTTGTATGTTTGTTATAAAGTCTTATTGCTGTTGGGATGAATGATCTGCGAAAGCGCTCCTTCTTGCAGCGAGGGTGTTTGAGTCTCTGGCTGAAGGAGCTGCTCAGCGCACCCACTACCCCATGCAGAGGGTGATGGGGGTTGTCCATGATGGATGTCAGCTTTGCCAACATCCTCCTCTCTCCCACCACCACCACTGACTCCAGAGGACATCCCAGTACAGAGCTAGACTTTCGTACCAGTTTGTCGGAAGTCGATTTTAATGAACTCTGATGGTACTTGGTAATGATCCAAGGCCTTGCAGATAAGCTGGTGTGGAACATTTGGGTAAGCCTTGGCGAGGTCTAGCCAGACCACTGAGAGAGATTTCTTGTTGCTCTTCGCCTTCTTAATTATCTGGCCAATTACCGCCGTGTGCTCCAGGCATCCAGAGTAACCCGGTACTCCACCTTTCTGGACACTTGCATCGATGTAGCCATTGACAAGTAAGTATGATGTCAACCTTCGGGCTATGATTGCCCAGAAGACCTTCCCCTCAACGTCCAGTAGGGAAATCTCTCTAAACTTATTTTATCGCACACTCTTTTATTCATCTGGTTATTTTTAGATTCTCTCCACCTGCTTACACTGTTTGTTTTCAAATCTTCTACAAGTATAGAGGTTGTGATAATATTGTCATTAATACACAATAAGTGAAAATCTGTAATCGTTCTGATACATGTAGGAGAGCATCATCGCCAGAAATGACTCCAGCAACTGTTGTTGGCTATTTTACAATAAAAACAGATTCTTTTAGTAGAAGCAGCAGCTGTTGTCACATAGACTGAAGAACCAAACCATGGCTGCTTTTTTTTTAAGCAAAGATACGAGAGGACGCTCCTTGTCTCACAGAATTTATAATTAAAAACAACTTCATGAGCCAAGACTTACACATGCAAGATGGCAGCCGCCTTAGACATAGACACACATATAGACACACATACACACACACACACACACACACATACACACACACACACAGAGACACACACACACACACACACACACACACACACACACACACACACACTAAAACAAATGACAGAATGACCTGTAACAGAAACATGTGAAGAATTGTCAATGTGCTATTGTCTGCATTGAGTTTCCTTGTTTTTTCTCTGTATTCTTAAGCTTTTCTCTTATGATCTTTTCAACTGCTTCAATTCACCCTTGTTCTCTTTACACAAATTATGTGTGTGTTTTGTATGTGTGTGGGTGTGCGACTAGCGTGGCCTAATTACTGTCCAATAGTATCTCACTGACAGTTTCCTCTGTTGTCCATCTGCACAGAACAACCCGGTCCTCCCTTCTTCCTCCACCCTGTTAAAGGGTCGGTTCACCCTACAAAACTACAAAGCACTTGAATGCTGTCCATGGTCTGCCTCCACTCCTAAATTTATTTAATTGTTGGCATTTAAAACAATAATCATAAATGGTGTCCTCATTTATCCAGAATAATATTGCTCCACTGTTTTAGACTCAATTTTAGTAGTTGTAGTAGTAGTTCCAGTAACTTCTGAGGGACAGCTGCAAAGATTAGTCAATTAATCGATTGTTTGCCAACCATTACATTAATCTCCAAGTGTTTTGATAATCGGTATGAGTCATTTCAAAGAATAGATGTCCATGTTCGTTGGTTTCAGCCTGTTTCTGGTCAGACTGTTGGTCTGGATGAAAAAATAATTTTAGGTTGAATCTTCAGTTTTGGGAATCAGTGATTGTCATTGACATTTTACAGCTATTCTGCAATATCACATTAAACAAGTTTGCAGCAGAAAAAATAATTAGATTTGTGTTTTTTGCTTCAGGTTTTTGAGGGTGAATGTAGGACAGATAACAGTGGTGTATAAATTCGAATATATATAACATTAAACTCACATGATCAGCTGTTGCCATTGTTGCTGATATTCTTATAATCTGCATTTTAATATCATGAAACATGATCAACAGCAGCTGATGTGAAAGTTTTATTACAACTAAAACTAAACTAATTCCTGAAGATTTCTCTATTTCTCTCTCATAAGCAACTTTTTTTTTTTGCTTCTGGAGTCGCAGCCTTTTGTCTTGATTATCACAGCCATGTGTTGTTCAGGCATCAGATCAACACATACGGTAGAAGAAGAGAGAAAACCTCAGAGCCTATCGCTTTTTAAGATGAGGATGAAGTGTGAAAACATTATTTACCTTAGTATAAAACAAAAACTATTAAAACTATTATTTGTTTTATACTAAGGAATCTGTGCATTCAGGATATCAGAATACATGAAGCTTGATTAGTCAGCAGTCAGGTCTTTTCAGCCTAGATCAATAATCCAAAGAAGTTGTTTATCCAGAAATCTGCACATATCTCTAAGTCAATTTTTCATCTGAACGATCATCAGCATTATTTGTTGTCTGGGCTAACCTGTTTATTTCTTTACCAGCTGGGTAGTGTTACGTTGGCCTGATGTTTACCGGCACCTTCTGACCAAAATACACCTAGTTTATTTTTTGCAGATGCATCTTATTTAAATTTTCCTAAAGTGTCCCATGAGACATCCGAAAAGCTGCTTTTTAGTTTTACATGTCAGAACAGCTTGGAACTTAAATAAAAGACCAATAGTTGAATTGGGATATTTGTTATAGTTTAATTAAAAAATGAATTATTATTGATTATTATTCTCTTTTGCAGTTTTCAACTACTGTTATTTTAGTGATAGCAGTTGTTTCCCCAATCTTGACAAACAATTTAATGAAGTGGTTATGTTATGAAAGTTATGAAATGTCCCAGAGGAAGAATCCTACAGACTTTGAATTGAATGTTGACTGAATTTGTCAACATTTTTTGTTAGAAGCAAACATCCTGACAACTTTTTGATGGATTGAAGTAATCCTGGTTATGTCTAGTTTATCAAAGTGGAGACAGAAATCTCAAATAAAACTACAGCCTGACCTGACACATTAGAGACGAGTCGAGACGAAACATGTTCTTTGTGATTTTGGTGAACTGACCATTTAAATTTCCTCCCATTCCTGTTTTTAAGGAACAACAGCTCTCTCCCAGATGTTTCTGTTTTCCCTTCACCTCTGTATTACTGTCTTTATTCTACCTGTGTTCCCTTCCTTTTCTGCGCCTCAACCTGTCGTTTTGTCTCCACAGTCACTGTATCCATCAGATTCTAGACAGTGTGTCTTACACCCACCAACATGACATAGTGCACAGGGACATGAAGGTGTGTGTGTGTCTCATTGTGCTGCATCGCCCTGCACCTTGTGCATAAGGGTTGTTCCTAAGATGCTTGTGTTATTCTTCTTTAATTTGTGCTTGTGATGCTGAGTGACTTGCCTGTTGCCTGCTGTCCGCCTGTCTCTTTCTGCTTGTTTCCAGCTTTTGGGATTCGATTCTTGTTTCACTGTTTTAAACGTATGAAACAGGACTACGACAATGCATCACTTCTAAGAGAGAGAGAGAGAGAGAGAGAGAGAGAGAGAGAGAGAGAGAGAGAGAGAGAGAGAGAGAGAGAGAGAGAGAGAGAGAGAGAGAGAGAGAGAGAGAGAGAGAGAGAGAGAGATTAACAGAGTAACAGCAGAGTTCAGCCTACTTCAGATGCTCAGAAGTCTGTTTATCACAGGTGTTGCTGCCATTTCTGAATAAATTACATGGGAGAATGTGCAGGTAAGACAAAGTCTCTCCCACGTGGAGCTGCAGCTCACTCCTACGCTGCCTGACTAAATTTGGATAATGTTTGTCCCTTTCTTGAAAAATAAAAAATAGCAGAAACCCTGCAGACCTACTCGATTTGTGCTATCTATCTATCTATCTATCTATCTATCTATCTATCTATCTATCTATCTATCTATCTATCTGTCTGTCTGTCTGTCTGTCTGTCTGTCTGTCTGTCTGTCTGTCTGTCTGTCTGTCTGTCTGTCTGTCTGTCTGTCTATCTATCTATCTATCTATCTATCTATCTATCTATCTATCTATCTATCTATCTATCTATCTATCTATCTATCTATCTATCTATCTATCTATCTATCTATCTATCTATCTATCTATCTATTCTTCCGTAAAAAGTTTCGCTCGCTTCTCCTCCTAGGGGAAAGGGCCCCCCATAATAGTTAGCTCGATCAGGAATCGTGTGGTATTTATTGGTCTTTTGGTGGTGATATTTGTTTGTTTTTGTGCGAGATTTTGGGGGAGATGGACGAAAAATTCCTCTGAAAAAAACAATTCTAACTCACAGCCACAGCCACAGATTTCACCAGACGTTAATAATTTTTACATCAAGATGTCAGCACGGCCCTCCTGATTGCTCCAATGTGAGTAAGAAAGCTGAGAGTTGTAGAGTATGACCCCCCCAAGCTCAGCTTTGCGCTCCTGGTCTTTCTATCTCTCCCATTATAAATTTTCGCTGACTCATCCAGCATTTTTGTAAAACATTGAATTTCTAACCTGCTCCTGTGCCCACATTTTTCAAGCTATGGAAATAAAAAATAAATATCACCACGATCAGCCAACCTCTCAGAAAATATGATCATTTTATGATTATGAGTTACGGTTTTTGAGTTATAAGCAGTTGTTTGGGCATATGAAACAGCCGTTTATGCACACACATTGGGAGAAAAATGTCAGTTAGAATCATTATTCACTTGTCTACATCAAAAAGCTGCAGCAGGTGTGTGCGTAACTGTAGCAACGGCCCACAACTCTAGCAACAAAACAGACTGAGAGCACTTTGCCTGTTGGTATTTCCTTAATAATTTTGGATCTAAATGTCGGACACATACCAAACTTGGCAGTAATGATCAGAAAGACATCAGCATCCCACCTGTGGTGTTCAACTTCTGTATTAAGCCATAGTAGAGTCCTGACGCCCAACGGCCCAGCCCAAACTCTCACAATTGCTTTTGGAATTGTCTAGTTTGGGATTCGTTTTTTATTTGTCTTATAACTTTGAAAAATTTAAATCTCCCAAGAATTAAAACAAAATAGAAAGTGAATAGAAACGGTTTGTGACCAAAAATTGCTTCAAAAGCAAAACCTTCATTAAAGGATTCTAGAGTACTAAGATATTCTTTCTGTCACGGATTGGTTTTTATCTTCTGTATACTCTGTAGATGTTTTCATCAACACATTTTTCAGTATCACATTAAACAAGGTTGATGGAAACAGCATAATTAAAAATAGAATTGTCCTCAATTTTACAAAATAGTTTTTATATTACTTTAGTTATTTTTTGGTCTTTTAGGGATGGAAACAACTTTGAGAAATGAATACTAATGTAATGGAGATTAAATTGATTGGCTGATCAACTGATCATTGGGCAGCAGCATTGGTTGAGCCATCTAGTGTTCTATATAATGTAGCCATCTATTGTTCAGTGCCTGTCTCTTTAAGATCGTCCTCCTGATGAGCCTGGTCAGTTTCAGGAAGACACGTTAATGAACTCTGTAGCAGGATTTCCATTCTTTTTGTCCTTGGCAACCTTAAAATACAAATACTGAGATGACTGTGTGTATGTGTGTGTGCGTGTGTGTTGAGACTTTGCTGCCACTGCATGGTTGTGTGTTGGTTGCTGAGTGTGTGACTAACCTGCTCCCCTGCTGTTTGCATGCAGTCATTGCATCCAGCAGATCCTGGAGGCCGTACTCCATTGCCATCAGATGGGGGTCGTACACAGAGACCTCAAGGTGAGTCACCTGCAGGAGTGTGTGTGTTTGTGTGTGTGTCTGTGTATTAGGACTCACAGTAGTTTGTCTGACTGTACTGTCACTGTACTAAATTTTGAAGGCTGGTAAGTGTAGTGAGTTCTCTTTAAATCCCAGCTTGTCTGTGCATGTCTGCATGTTTTTTCAGCACATGCATGTGTGTGTGTGTGTGTGTGTGTGTGTGTGTGGTTGTGTGTGTATATGTCTGTGCGTGTGCTTTCTTGGTGCATTTCACATGACAATCTGTGCATGCATTTGACTGTACAAACTGTACATTCTCTATGATGGTGATGTTTGATGATGAACTTCATTTGAAAGAGAAACTTAACAGCAGCTGGATAATGTTTTTTTGCTGACCTTTAGGGGTTGAAGTTGACACCTTGCCGGCATGCCGGCAGGCATTCACGCTACTGTGGAAAATAGAAAGAAAATTTATAGTAAGAAAGTACAAATTACAAGTAGAAAGTACAAATTACAAAAGGATTTATCCACAATAAACAGTCAAATATATTTTTATGAATGAAAACTTATGCTTCATTGGTAATGAAGCTCATTAGTTAAAATACAAAGCAACTCTCCATCTGAGATTTTGGATGTTATATGAGACCAGTTTCTTCTCTAGCTCACTTGATATTTGAAGCAGCCCCTTTGGGGAGTACCACAATCACTTTATTCTCCAGAAGTGGATTAAAGTAGACCACACAGGCAAGGCCAGATGGGAAAATTCTGAGGTTATAATGTGATGATTTCCCTCATGTTTTTTATTAGGTTACTATGACAGACATTGAGATGTTGTTTCTCTGATTGACAAACTAGGCTAGTATCTGGCAAGGCAAGGCAAGGCAAGGCAAGTTTATTTGTAGAGCACAATTCATACACAGGGCAATTCAAAGTGCTTTACAGTTACACAAAATCACAAAAGGAGAGCAAAACATACATAAAATCACAAAAGGAAAATCATAAAACATAGAATTCATCAATAATTTAAAAAAGAGTTAAGAGTGTAGATAAGATACTTTCAGTTTTCATATGCACGGTTAAACAGAACTGTTTTCAGCCTGGTCTTAAACATTGTCAGAGTTGAGGCCTGTCTAACATCTGGAGGACTGTTCCAGATTTTAGCTGCAGAAAACTGGAATGTAGCTTCACCATGTTTAGTCCTGACTCTGGGCACCTGCAGGAGACCAGTCCCGGAGGTTCTCAGGGTCCTAGATGGCTCGTATGGCTCTAACATGTCATAGATGTATTTTGGTGCTAGACCATGAAGAGACCTTCTGCTCTCCTGAAGGTCAGCGGGAGAGCTCCTGAAAACTCCTGGTCTTCAGTGTACCTCAGTAAATGTCCATATGTCCATGAGTCAGTGAACACCACATTTTGTATTTTTTTTGTTATACTTTGATTTCTGTGTGACGTCCCACCAGCAGCCATTGGCTTGTGATCAGCCTTGTTTCAGCACAGAAAGAGTGGGTGATCATATTTCAAAGTTAGCGTGTAAGCAGTAAACAGGAGGGGTCGGGCGGTTCACAAAATCCAAGTCATGTCTTCAGCTTAAAAGAGAATTTTGTTACAGTCTGAGGTTTAAAGAAGATGAGATTCTGGGAGGAGACATTGAAAGTTCCATCATGCATTTCATTCATTTGGCAAACAAAGTTCTCTTTAACCATGAAGCATAGGCTCTATTATATTATTATAAATTATGTTTCTTCATACAGCGCAGGAACTCCCATGTTGTGAAAGTGTTTGTGGAAGGGGATATCTACAATATCATGGCTCCAGTACCTTTCTTCCCACCGTCATCATAGGTCACTAAATGCAGCCACACCTATAATGCAGACCTATAAAGTTCAGCTGGTCATCTTCTAACTCTGGCTATTTCCCACTCACCATACCTACATAAGTCTCCACAACAAGTTTATCTATCTGGTAAAACAGGCTATGCTGCTTCCCTTCTTCTTTTTGTTTACTACAGGTGGTTGGCTTTAGGTGCAGCACCACCACCTGCCGCTCTCCAGGGTAAACACTTCACCTATGAGAAAGAGCAGAATAAGAAAAAGAAGCAGCTCACGATTATGAACTGAATGGAAAACACACAAACTGAGACAGACGAATCGAATGCTTCTGATGGTTTTCATTAACCGTCCAATTCGTAATAAACAGACATCTTTAAATCCATATGTACAATTGCTCTTAATTGGCTATAAACCAACAAAGTGAGCATTACCCTGCTCCCTTATAGTTCCTTTTTTAACCAATGGATTTAAGTTCAGAAGGAAGTGAGAGTCTCCAAATGTACATCCCACCTGTTTTCTGTAGGTCACATCTCTTCTAATTGAGTGTAAAAATAGGCCACAAGAGGGGGACATGGTGACTGTCCTGCAGCTGGAGCAGCATCCAGCTGTTTCTGTTTCATCAGACAAATTTTTGCTTTCTCACTCTGTATGTTTGTCAGATTGTTGCAGCACCTGTTTCAAGAAGACAAGCTGTCTTTGGTGTTGCCTAAATAAACAAGTGGCTAAAGAAGACTTACATATACACGTTTTTAAATCCAATCTGTCTGTAACAGCGTCTGTGTGTAGACATCAGAGTTTGAAGGGTTGGTGCTGCATTTGTAGCTATTCTTAAAACTGGGTTTTAAAAGGTAGCACCTCAGGGATTTTTGGTCTAACAGTATTTCTAATCTGACTGTGTTGCTGTTTTTTGATGCGCATGCAGCCAGAGAACCTGCTGCTGGCCAGCAAGTGTAAGAACGCAGCAGTGAAGCTGGCTGACTTTGGACTGGCAATTGAGGTTCAAGGAGACCAGCAGGCTTGGTTTGGTATTACACACATGGACGCATGCACAAATGCACGCACACACACACACAGACACACATACACACATACACATACACACAATTTTGGTTTAGGATGGGCAATCCTGGTCCTAGAAGGTTGGTGTGGGCGCAGGATTTCCTTTCAACCAAGCAGTTGAAACGCACCTGATTCTACTAATGAAGGTCCATAGCAACCGCTCTAGTGGTTGATTACTAGAATTAGGTGTGTAACTGCTCTGTTGGAACAAACACAAGCAGCCAAACCGGTCCTTCAGGACCAGGGTTGCCCATCCCTGGTTTAGCTGAAATAAGACTGATACTGAATTTTTGTTACAGTCAACATGAAGATCGAGATAAAGGAAATGCTGCAGACTAAAAGCTCTTAGTGTACATTAGGCTGCATAAAGCTTTGTCATCCCTCACTGTGTGCTGATTTAAAGAATGTTTGCTGTGTCTAAAATGAACTCCTCAATCATATTTTTACCAAAGAAACACAGCAGTTCACTCTGTAATGTTAGAACGTAATAATTGCTGTATATTTTGGAGCTAGGACTTTTTTTTTTCTATATTAGTAAAATGATGATCCTTGGGACAGTTGGTCAAAAAAAGACATTTTAGGTTGAATCAGGTTTGGGAAACAGTGATCCACATTTCACTAAACGATCAATTGTTTACAACAAATCAATCGATTTTTTCAATACTTGATTGATAATTCCACTAATTGAATAGTGGTTTGTTGCAGCCCTATAACATCATCTGTTTAAAGTGTTTTGTCTGTGTTTGTGGTTGCAGGTTTCGCTGGGACCCCCGGCTACCTGTCCCCAGAGGTGTTAAGAAAGGAGGCATATGGTAAACCTGTAGACATCTGGGCATGTGGTGAGCTCTTCATCTCTTCCACTTCCTTACTGCTGCCTCCGCTTCCCCCTTTTGTGTCACTCAGTCAAAGGTTGTGATTTTGTGTTTAGGTGTGATCCTCTACATCCTTTTGGTTGGATACCCTCCCTTCTGGGACGAGGACCAACACAAACTCTACCAGCAGATCAAAGCGGGAGCGTATGATGTGAGTGTGCCTCTTTTTCTTGGGATCACCGTGTTGTTCTTATTTTTGATATTTGTCAGCACGTATCGGTGTGTGCTAGTTTCCCTCCCCAGAGTGGGACACAGTGACTCCGGAGGCTAAAAATCTGATCAATCAGATGCTGACTATCAACCCAGCCAAGAGAATCACTGCCCAGGAGGCTCTGAAGCACCCATGGGTCTGCGTGAGTACACATGCAACATACAACATCCACACATCTACTCTCACCGCTCAAAGGATCTACATGTCATCATCTTCCTTTATCCTGGTGATGTTGCAATTAGTTGTCTTTTGTACTTTTTTAACAGCAACTTTGTAAGCATCTGCCATAGCTGGAAAATATCAGTTTAGCTTATACGATTTGTTCCACAAAAGGACAAAATACCAACTTATCTACAGTTGGTATTTTATTTTTACCAACTAAATCACTTGATAACCAACCAAAAAACTCATATCTCTCTCTCTCTCTCATTTTCTTCTCTCTCTCTCTCTCTCTCCCTCTCTCTCTAAATATATATATATTACTAAATTATTACAATTATAACACAATATGTTATTACATGTCCAGCATTATATAACAATTAAAACTTCACTGTGAACAGAGGTTGAGTTAGTTAATGAATGAAAGACTTTTGATTAATTGATTGATTGATTGATTGATTGATTAAAGGTTTAATTATTAAATTAAAGTGTTAATTCCAGCATTCCCAGGTAGAGAAAGGTAGAGAAAGCTAGTCAAGTTAAGTATGATACTCCTAGAATTGCAGACTCTGCCCTGTTTCTCTTAATGTCTCTTGATTGTGTTCCCACAGCAACGTTCCACAGTGGCGTCCATGATGCACCGACAGGAGACGGTCGAGTGCCTGAAGAAGTTTAACGCTAGGAGGAAACTCAAGGTGTAAAAAACCCTCGCTGGGTTAAAATAAGATCTCATTCAAACAAAAGATCTCACAACATGAAAAAACAGGAGAAAACAGGTTTTCTCACACTCATGTCCTTCTCTTCTTCCTCTCCTCCTCCTTACCGTGTCGCTGCCTCCTCCTTCGCAGGGCGCCATTCTGACCACCATGCTCGTCTCCAGGAACTTCTCTGGTGAGTGCTGCTGATCACTGATGAGGAGGGAACATGTCGGGTCCCTGACAGGGAGACGAGAGGAGGAAGGGATGGCCATCTGTCTCCCGCCAACTCTTCACACATACATACATGAACACACAGCGGGTTGATTAGCAGCGTTGTCAGAGGAAGCAGAAAACACAGCAGAGAGATGTTCATCTTTCTCAGCTTCTTTAGTCATAGTCTCAGACAGTAGAACTTGTGTCAACTTAACAGTGTATAATTAAATCATCATATCACTGCTAGTCTGTTTCCTCGGTATAAGCTATATAATAATAATAATAATATAAGATAAAGACACAGTTTACAGTCATTGATTGGTTCATCATGTGATCAGCAAACACTCAAACTAACAAACACACAGGTTTTACTGACTTTTTTACTGGTTTTACGGATTTATCTTAAAAGAACAACTAAGCTCATCCATCCTTTCCTTTTTTCCATAATTAATAATATTACTTTGCAAATATATTCCACAGGAAAGTACTGGAAAACACACACAAACACAAACA